>SJXQ01001877.1:21622-52455 GCA_006408695.1 Aepyceros melampus | reverse complement strand
AAAAAAAAAAAAAAAAAGTGGTGGGATGGGAAAGAGTTGTGAGTAGTTTTTTGGGTTTTTTTTTGGGGGGGCGGGGGAGGGTGGTGGAGTAGGGGAACATTTCAAGAGCCTGCAGATTATGATGAAGCTTATCCCAGGGCAATTGACTGAGGTCTGCTATCTCATAGAATTACCGATGGACACAAATTCAGTTCCATCCACTTCTGTAGATGGGCAGTTCACAAAAAAAGTCACTGCTATTAGTCTCTTTCAGAGAAGTGTCCAAATAATGTAATATCATTTCACAGTTATTAGCCTTTTCTAAGTTATTGCACTTTGCTCAATCCTGGCAAGAAGCCCGTGTCCTGGAGCAGAACTCAACTTTTAAACACTGTAGTGATTGTCCTATTTTAAATAATGGATTTGCCAATAAAGACAAAGGGATTTTATGACCCTTAAAGAATCATTCACTTATCTATTTGAAATGTTAAGGGTTTAATGCTCTGGGTTGATTAAATCAATGCCAGGGCAGTGATTTCCCTGCAGGTGTTAGAAGAAATAGTGAAACCACATTTTAGTCTTTTGAGCTCTATTGTTTATGAATCTCCAAAAATCCAAAAGAAAAATTTCAGTATAATAGAAGAATATCACTGTGGAAATTACTTGAGGGGAGAGAGGATATGTTTGTGAAGCATGGAGGGAACCTGTAATGTACAGTAAAAGGATAACATCTGTTATTCTAAAATCTTCTTGTGTCTTCTAATGATGTTAGGTCTCTTGTCAAGGGCCTAACTCATCTAACCCTAGATATAATTAGATCTAATTTTTAGATATAATTAGATCTAAGCCTAAATAGATCTAATTATATCTGAGTAATATTGGGAAAATTCACTAACCCTTCCCTATTCTTTATTCTTGACTCTCAGAGGCTATTTGGCTATACAGAGGTATAGGGGAATACTATAGCCAGAATACTGGAGTGGGTAGCCTTTCCTTTCTCCAGGGGATCTTCCCAATCCAGGGATTGAACCCAGGTCTCCTGCTTGCAGGCGGATTCTTTACCAGCTGAGCCCAGGAAAGCCCACACAGAGCTACCAAATATTAAAAATCAGATTGATATCTTTCAATCTGAAAGGCATGGTGAGCACCTAGAGATAGCAATCTTACTTCTTGTAAAAAATGTCTCATCACAATCTAGAAAAGTCAGCCTAAGATACCTCTGACTCACAGCCTCTATCTACAGCTGACTGAGCACTGAGGTCCACCCCTGAGCTAACCTGAGTCCATTACATGCTTTCTCTTGGGAAATGGGAATTAACAACACAGGGATGGATGCAGGTCCTCTGGACAGCCAAAATGGAAAGTCACATTGATCGCAAGGGTTTTCGGCAGTGCCTTCAGGGACAGCTATGTACTTGTGGATGAGTGGACAGAAAAGTTATCTTCTTAGAGGAAAGAATTAAGCAGATGTCTAACAGGGGCCCCAACCTCCTGTTAGATCTGATGCCTGATGATCTGAGGTGGAGCTGATGTAATAATAGGAATAAAGTGAACAGTAAATGTAATGTGCTTGAATCATCCCAAACCATCCTTCCTTCCAGAGTCTGTGGAAAAATTGACTTCCACAAATTTGGTCCCTGGAGCCAAAACCAACCTTTTTGGTCTAGAAGATATGCATATTGAAGGAAAGGGAAAAGGGGAGAAAAAATTCCTGGATTCTTGACAGCTGTCCTCATAAGATGTGCATGTCTGTCTCTGCTCGGTCACTTCAGTTGTATCTGACTGTTTGCCACCCCATGGACTGTGGCCTGCCAGGCTCCTCTATCAATGGGATTCTCCAAGCAAGCATACTGGAGTGGGTTGCCGTGCTCTCCTCCAGGGGATCTTCCTGACTCAGGGATTGAACTTGTGTCTTCTGCATTGCAGGCAAATTCCTTGCTGCTGAGCTATTGGGGAAGCCCCACCTTAAATTTTCTGATACCCAGGATCATTACAGTAGAGCTCATTAGATTAAGTTAGCGTGAGTCAGTTTCTAGTTCTCACTACTGTTAGCTTGAACACTCTTTCTCTACCTCTTGATTGAGACACATGCTAACAGGAGTGTCATTAGAACAAAAGGAAAACGAAGATACACTACTATCGGCCAAGTCAAGTCCCACCATTTAGAATAACTACAAACAGAACTGGTAATCTGAGTCAAAGGATTTTCAGCGATACTGCAAAATTTAACCTTCATGCCATTCTAACTAAGTAAAACTCATTTTGCAGATAAGAAAAGGAAGCTCAGAAAGGTTAAATAAGTTCTCCAAAACTGCATAAATTATATGTGACAGAAACACAGCTTGACTGAAGTCTTTCACATTCCTGCATTTTCCATGGCATATTATCCCCAGGTAAATTCAGTAATCAAATGCCAGTTGCAGAAAAGGAATTCCTGCTATCTTATTAGCTCTTAAGTGTTAACCGAGGCCTCCAGCAATCTCCTAATTGTTCCCAGCTGAACCAGTCACTAGCCTAGATGGACCCAGGTGGTTACTTGTTCTCTCTGTCTCAGTTCTCAGCTGTAAAACACAGGCAAGATGGCTGTGAAAATGAGAGATGAGTAAAAAGGGCCCAGTGCTGTATTTGAAATTTGCCCAGTATACTCACATTACAGTGGAGAACAGCTTTTTCTCAGTAAATGGAGCAAAAGAGAGGTGTATCCAGTAGCATCTGCCTTCTGCTTTCAACCCTGAAATGCCTTGCAGTAGCAAGACCAGGTGAGTGCTTACAGACTTCGGAAAGATCTGCCTTTCTACCTAATGAGTGGGTTTTATGCCCCCCCCAAACTCAGCAATTAGTTATCTTACCTTAGAGGTCTTATCTTAGTAATGTTTCTTTTTGAGTCCTGGCTGATGAATGACATAGATTCCCAGTTTCTGCTTTGGCTTATCGTACATGGCTTGGCTTTGGTGTGAGTCCCTGTCCCAGTTGAATTTTTGTCCTGAAAGACCAACCAGCACTCTAATCTGACCTGTCCGAATTCTTCACTGGGTATTTTTACTGACTTGGCTCTTTGCAAGTCACTTTCATGTGCATATTTCATGTCCTACTCCATTATTACCTTTCTCAAAGCACCTTCTAATCTTTATTTTACTTTGTGAAGTCATATTCTGATCACTTTCAATCTCACCCAAGCCATGTAGGTATCATAGATATTTGTCTTGACATTTTCAGATGTTTTCCCTTTTATCTCCCCTAAATATTGTTATGAGCAAATTTATACCAGGAAAGCATTCCAAACCTGCCTCTTGTTTAGTCTTTTTTTTTTCCTCTTCCTTTCTACAAATTGCTTTGTCCTTCTTGTTTTCTTTTTCTTTTTCTTTTTTTTTGCAGCAGCAGAAACTATTCCCAATTTGTCAGTCACCTTCATTTAATTTCTTACGTCTCTCACTGTAAAACATTTGAAGTACTTTGCGTAAGAAACCCTAGATAAGTTGAATAGCATGACCATCAGGGCACCACAGCATTTGGCTGAGGCATGTGCATGTGGGAAGGTTCTCAGTCTCTTCAAATCTTGTTGATTTCCCCAAACCCTGTGAAGTAACTAATGAACATCAAGAAGGAGTCAGTAAAATCTACTGAATGGAGTCTCTCGATTGCTTATTAAGGTTGCATTATCCTCTCCCAAGAAGAAAAAAGTAGGGTTGTAGTGTCATATTTTTAGAAAGATAAATCAGAGATCTGCAGAGTTTTGTTCTGAAAGCAATAGAAAGATCTACTTAGTTCTCATCTCTGCTGCCTCTCGCCAACACAGTGGACCTGAGAAAAGCTTCCCCCTGGTCGAGTTGGCATGAGAAATGCCAGTTACTTGGACCTTGAGCCCAACTTGGGAACAAATCTCAGATGTCTTTTAAAAAAAAGGAATTAAATGTCAATTTGTATTAAGTCTTTGTGTGAGTCTTAACCTTGGTGTTAAAGGTCATACTTCTCTTGTTTGGGGAGAAAAACATGCCATTGAAAACATCTTTAAAAAAAAAGAAAAAAAGCCAAGCTGAGAGCCTCTACTAGAATGCAGAGGTCGGTGCATGAGGGACTGAAGATCTGTATTTGGTGACTGAGTAGCACATAATTATTTAGAGTTTTTAGATTTGTTTCTTCTGTCTTTCGGCCAGGGCCAAAGGAAAAAAGGGGGCAGTATGTATACATCTGCAGAAATGTGGCAGGTCAAGGTAAAGAGAGGTCTAGCTCTGTACCCTTCCGACTGGGGTCAGCGGACCCCAGGATCAGTGATATTTAATAACCAATCAGAAAGGTTGAAGATTCCCATTTCTGCATTTAAATTCCTACATATTATACCTGGGTCTTTAGTGAAGTTTCATTAATCACCGTATCCTGGTTTCAGCCTTGCTTATGGGGAAAGGATGCTTGGGTGAAATGAAACATATTGGAGGTGGGGGGTCCAGCATGCAGAGAGAGGCAGTCCCCAGGGCAAGAGAGCACAGAGCCATGGGACACAGGAGACAGGATGGACTTGAACAGCACGTATTACCATTCCTAGAGGATTTGTAGAACTGCTTGCAAGGAACTTGGGCGAAAAACTGCTAGATTTTCTATAGCTGCATAGAATGGGGTCAGACTGTTAGCCAACTCTTGAAAAATATACTTGATGCTGGAGACACGAGAGCTTTTCCTTAGATTGTACTCACTAAGTCCTTTTTATTTGTATGGCAGTGGGTTTCTTTAGCTGATATGACTCTTTAGAGATCTGATATATGGAGATATATTACTCTTCCTTCTTTACTCTCTTGATAATTCTGCATATCTGCTGTACTTTCCTTGCAGTCTCACCTCTAACAGGATTTTTATCTGTGTTTCCACTGTACATGTTTGGATTCGCAATTCAGCCAGGTAGATCCCTCAAGGAGAAATCCAAAGGAGAGACAGAGAAGGGGTAGAAAAAAATAAAGGAAAGTAAAGGAGGAGAGAGATGGAGGATGGGAAGATGAAGCAAAGTTGTAGGTTAAACTGTTGCTGAGGCTGGTTTATGCAGCACTGAACACTCAGCATCTCTGGAGTTGAGACAAGCCATCAGCATCATCTAATTTAATTCACTGTAACCAGCTGTCACGTGACAGTGATGTGGTCTTAAAGACAGCCTTTCTGTTGGGCTGTTTCATTATTCAGAAACCAGTGGGGACTGATTCAAAATGTCACTCCAAAGAGTCATGTCACTCTTAGATAAAGGACACACACAGAGAGATGGATATGGTGACATGTGCCTTTACTCTCCATGTCTAAGCACAGTCACTGGGTCATGCACAGCCTCTTCGTCCCGACTCCATTGCTCCACATCTAACCATTAGCTAACAAGGACTGAGCACTTACTAAACACCCAGCCTTGGGCTCCCTGCTTCGCCTATGTCACCTCATCCCACCTACAACCGCTGAGGGAGGGTGTACTATAATTATTCATATTTTAAATGAGAAAATCAAGGTTTAGAGAGATTCTGAAACTTGTTCATTGTCCCAAATCATATGTTAAGGAATGAAGACTCACAGCCAACCTGTACTGCTAACCCTGGGCTCCACACTTTCTTCCTCCTGCCATGTTTTCTGCTTCCCCAGCTACAATGATCTCTTACCTTCCTCCTCCTCCTAATTCCCTTGCATGTGCTTTGCTCACTGCAGCTGGGCTCTAATTTTTTAGATTGCTGCCTTGAGTGCCCAAAGCAGGGCACATTTTGCACATCTGAACTTCATTCTGCTGATTGATATGGGGTTGGCCAAAAGGATCATTTAAGTTTTTCCATATGATCTTACGGAACCATTTGGCCAACCCATTATTTTCTCTCCAAAGAGTTTCTGGGTGCTGTCAGCAGGCGTCTGCCCATCTTCCATCTCTCATCAGTGTTGATGTGCTCAGGGAAGGAAAAACCTCATTAATAGATTCAAAATCTGGAAATCTAAGCATGTTGTCAGAACTCTTCCCCAGTATGGTGGTTCTTCAGATGGAGCAGTTTATTTAAATCCTTAGGGCATCTGTTTCTTCATCCGTAAAATGAAGCAGACATATTGCCTACCACAGTAAACTACCCTGTGGAACCAAGGAGATGGAGCAAGAAAAGTTGTTTGTAGACTTATGCCTGACCTAAAATATGTGCTCTAGAAATTTAGCTGTTATTATTATTAATAGTTAGAGAAGGTTTTTAATCTCCATTTAGCAGCAGAAGAAACTAAGATCCAGAAATGAGGTTTCTTGCCTCAAATGATACAGTCTCTTGGGCAGAAATAAAGGCTTTCATTCACTAAGCACTCCTTGCACATCTGCTGTGTGTCAGGCTCTCAGGTGTATGCTAGGGATACTCAGATTAATATGAACTTATATTGCATTTGCTTTTTCTAGTGTGGCACATTTCTCTAAGGATGCATGAATACTCTCAAAGGGGAAAATGCTGAGGATCCTAGAGAAGAGTTGTCATCTCAGGGTCAAATGGTAGATGCTGTAGGCGCTGTGTACAGAGTACTAACTCAGACACCCTGATGCCTAAGCTGTTACCCATTTCATCCCACTAAGCTGCCTTCATCTGAATGTAATTAGGGAAGTATATCTTTGGAAAACTAACACCCCTTATACAATGTACTCTAACATCAACTATAAATTATTCTCTCCATCAGTGCAGGAAATTGGGTGCTGACTGTGTTTAAGTTACAAACAAGAATTGATTTAAATTCTACTTGAGAATATAATTTAGGCCTCCCTTAAAAATAAGTCTTAGGCCAAGAGTTTAGAAAACTTGGTTATAGTTTAGTTTGCTCCTAGTTACATTGCTGCCTGAGCTGAAAGAATAGGATTTTTTTTTTCCCCCTCCGGTACAAGTGGGATGTATGTGCATGTGGGGAAGGGCTGGTTGGGAAGGTGCCTGTTGAGTCGCTTCAGTCGCGTCTGACTCTTTGAAACCCTATGGACCCTCGCCCACCTGGCTCCTCTGTCCATGGGATTCTCCAGGCAAGAAGACTGGAGTGGGTTGCTATGCCCTCCTCTGGGGGATCTTCCTGACCCAGGGATCAAACTGGTGTCTCTTATGTCTCCTTCGTTGGAAGGTGGGTTCTTTACCACTAGCGCCACCTGGGAAGCCGGGTTGGAGAGATAGGCAGTGGAAATTAAGCCAGGATGTTTATATGCTGCCTTTCCTCTAGCACTGTCTTTATACTTCATTATTTTATTTTATTCTTAGTTCTTTGAGGTATCACCACTTAATAGGGAATTTTCATACCCACGGAACACAAGAGGACTCATCTATATCCACTGGGAATGTACCGCTTCTTAGGCTGCCCAGGTGTTACCCAGGGTGTCCCAGCTCTGAGGAAAGGGGCAGAATGAGTGGCTTCAGGAGTAAGTCAGCAGGCAGGGGCCTTTCTGTCTCTTGTCTCCACTTCCTCTTCTGGCTCTGCAGCTCTCATCCTGGCGGGACTTGACATGAGTTGATGAGCAGAGACAGAGTTGAGAAAGATGACCCTAGGTAATGTGAGGTTGAAAGAGAAAGGCGGAGATGTGGAAATGTGACAGTTTGCTATCTCAGCGGTGAGAGATTCACAGTAATACTAAGAGTGGCTCCCACATTGAGTGCCTACCCTCTGCCAAGCATTGTTCAGAAGTTATTTCTCATACTTGCAACAAGTAAAGCATGATATCTGCATTTTAGTGATGAGGAAGTGGAGACTCAGAGAGGTTAAGTAACCTACCCAAGATTAAACAGTATATGTCAGGGCTTAGATTTAAATTCATATCTGTCTGTAAAATCTATACAGTTCACACAATGCTATGCTGGGAGATGTTATAAAAGGATATAGAAAGTCGATATTTTTATCAGTTACTGCCTGTATTCAAAACTCAAAAATAAACTTATTTCCTCCTCTGTAAAACAAAGGGATTTAGGTTCCATCTAGAAGCATAATTTTAGACAAACTGAAGCTTAACACCCTTTGACATCTGCCTTGGCAAAGAACACATTATAATGTTCCAAAAGAAACCTCATCTAATTCTCAGTAAATAAAATCTTTGGATAAACAGAATAAATAAGATAAGCACAAGAGCCATGCAAGATTCTGCAAGTGCAGATAAATGACTATAAGTAGAAAAGTAAATTTCAGTTTCTTGAGATTTATGAAGCCTAAGAACTAAAATAGAGATAGATCTTTGGATGTCGTGGCCTGAAATAAATCACAGAGGGGAATGGCTGGGAGAGATTTTTTTAAGGTCATTATTCTAATGCATCTACTTCACCTTCATGCCCCCAAGTCATCTTCCAGGCTCTGCTTAAACATGGTCAGTGATGTGGAACACACCATTTATGGAAAATTCTTGCATTGAGCTCAACTTACTGCCATGATAAATCATAGACAATAGAGTGCCTAAATAATTCATTTTAGTTGAGCAGTGTTATTCATTTGGCAACATCTCTGGACTCCTAACAAACTGAAATAAAGAAGAGAAAAGTCTCAAACATTTCAGTGGAATGTGTTCAAGATAATGTATAATCAGAATAATTAATGCAAGTGCAAATGTGATATTAGTTTCTATATACATTTACCTTGTAAAATGAATCATAATTGTAATGTCAAAGCTTGGCATCGAAAGAAAGGGACAAAAAGTCTCTTGACAATTTTTTTTTTTCCAATTGGATCTAAGCAAAATACTTAGGGTTAGTGCTTTCATAAGATTTAGAATCAAAAGTATTTTTTAGGCTCTAGCTTTTTCATAAAAAAGCTACCTTTTCTTGGATGTATTGGTTTGGCAGAAAGAATGCATTATCTGTAATCAAATGACTAAACATACTTGGACAATGTAGAAGGAATGTATTTCCTGAATGTTGTCCATTGAATGAAGCCCCCCTCAAAATTCACACGTTTAAGTCTTATCCACAATGTGACTATGTTTGGAAATAGGACCTTTAGAAAATAGTTAAAGCTAAATGAGGTTATAGAGTGGAGCTCTGATTAGTGTATTTATAAGAAGAGTTATCAGGAAGCTTACTTTCATTCCTACTTCCCCAACCCCCAAACACACACACACTGAAGAGGGCCATATGAGTTCCCAGTGAGAAGGTAGCCATCTCTATGCCAGGAAGAAAGCCCTCATGAAAAACTGAGTGCTGCCCAACCTTGATCCTGGCCTTTCCAGCCTCTAGAACTGTGAGCAAATTAATTTCTATTGTTGAAGCCAGGCAGGCTGTGATATCTTGTTATGGCAGCCCAAGTAGGATATCATTGTTCATCATAGATTATATATTTTCTCATAGGATTGCAATATAGTCGAAGATCTCCTCCATTTACTTCTTTGGCCGCACACATCTTCCCATTCTCTGTCTACACCATTCTTCCCCTCCCACATCACGTCGATAGATTTTTTTTTTTTTTAACTTTTTGGTGTATAGTTGATTTACAGTGTTGTGTTAGTTTCAAGTGTACAGCAACATGACTCAGTTTTGTATATTGTTGTTGTTCAGTAACTAGGTCATGCCTGACTCTTTGCCAGCCCATGGACTGCAGCATGCCAGGCTTCCCTATTCTTCACTATATCCTAGAGTTTGCTCAAACTCATGTCCACTGAGTCTGTCACCCCCTTGTACACCTGCCCTCAATCTTTCCCAGCATCAGGGTCTTTTCCAATGCTTGGCTTTCTGCATCAGGTGGCCAGAGTATTGGAGCTTCAGCATCAGTCCTTCCAATGAACATTCAGGGTTGATTTCCTTTAGGATTGACTGGTTTGATCTTGCTGTCCAAGGGATTTGCAAGAGTTCTCTCCAGCACTATAGTTCGAAAGCATCAATTCTTTGGTGCCATATATTCATTTTTTTCAGATATAGGTTTTTCCCATATAGGCTATTACAGAATATTGGGTAGAGTTCCCTGTGCTATACAGGAGGTCCTTGTTGATTATCTATTTTATATACAGTAGTGTGTCTATGTTAATCCCAATCTCCTAATTTATCCCTCCCCCCACATTTCCTCTTGGGTAACCATAAATTTGTTTTTGAAATCTGAAAGTCTGATTCTATTTTGTAAATAAAATCATTTATATCATTTAAAAAATTAGATTCCATATATGAGTGATATCATATGGTATTTGTCTTTATCTGTCTCACTTCTGTTCTTGACTTCCAGTCAGACTGAATTACAAAATTTCCCTAGATCCATACTTTTGGCTTTCTTACTTCCAGCCACAGATACACTCTCTGTAGTAATCAGCGTGATCGTTTAAAAATTAAATACAAGTGTAGGCCTGCTCTGTCTGACCCTCACTGGAACTTGACTGCACTTTGGGTTCAAGCCAAAATCTTTCAGCTGAGCCTCTGGCCCTGAAAGTCGGATTTGCTTCCTGCCTTTCCCCTTGTCTTGCCCTGTGACTCTGGAACTCCCTGCTCCATCCACACGAAGCTCTCAAGTGTCCCTCCTCTCTGTCTCCTAGGTCTACTGCTCCTTTGGCTACATAAATAGAAATAAGGCATGCTATTCTTACCTTCTGAAGAGATGATTTTTCCCTTGTACTTTTCCTTCCTGGCCCACATCACTGTTTTTTCCATGATGTTTTGATTACTCTTGGGCTTCCCATTCAGTTGAAAATTCAGAGGCTGTATAAACTAGTCTCCACTGTGTCCCAAGGATATCACCCAAAGTCTGGCATATTATCATTAGTTTAATAAATAAATGCACTTGATTAATTGCTCTTACATCCTTTGGTCTCTCCTCTCTATCTTAACCTCCCAAACGTCCTTTAGGTCTTGTCTCAGAGAACATTCTTGCAAAGCCATCTGTCCTCCCATGTTAAAACTTTTTTCTTGCCTCTTAACATTTTCCTGTTGGCTTAACCATCCCTTCCACTAAATTCTGATCTAAGGGAATGGACCATACTTTGTACATTTTTGTATCATGAGAGCTAAGTGGAGTGCCTGGCACTTAGCAGAACCTCAAAAAAAGTCACTTCAAATATTTGAAGTACAGAGTGCATTACTGTCTAGTGGTTATTTGCTAGCATGCCAATTGTTTTAAAAAAACACCCTAAGTTCTGCTTCTTAAAAAAAGGTGGCTTCGTGTATGTGGTGGAGAAGGCAATGGCACCCCACTCCAGTACTCTTGCCTGGAAAATCTCATGGACGGAGGAGCCTGGAAGGCTGCAGTTCATGGGGTCTCTGAGGGTCAGACATGACTGAGCGACTTCACTTTCACTTTTCACTTTCATGCATNGTCCAGCATAGTCTTCTCTTGTGTTGTTGGAAGAGGGTGTCTGCTATGACCAGTGCATTCTCTTGGTAAAACTCTGTTAGTCTTTGCCCTGCCTCATTCTGTATTCCAAGGCCAAATTTGCCTGTTACTCCAGGTGTTTCTTGACTTCCTACTTTTGCATTCCAGTCCTCTATAATGAAAAGGACATCTTTTTTGGGTGTTAGTTCTAAAAGGTCTTGTAGGTCTTGATAGAACCGTTCAACTTCAGCTTCTTCAGTGTTACTGGTTGGGGCATAGACTTGGATTACCATGATATTGAATGGTTTGCCTTGGAAACGAACAGAGATCATTCTGTTGTTTTTGAGATTGCATCCAAGTACTGCATTTCGGACTCTTGTTGACCATGATGGCTACTCCATTTCTTCTAAGGGATTCCTGCCCTTAGTAGTAGATATAATGGTCATCTGAGTTAAATTCACCCATTCCAGTCCATTGTAGTTCACTGATTGCTAGAATGCCGACATTCACTCTTGCCATCTCTTGTTTGACCACTTCCAATTTGCCTTGATTCATGGAGCTGACATTCCAGGTTCCTGTGCACTATTGCTCCTTAAAGCATCAGACCTTGCTTCTATCACCAGTTGCATCAACAACTGGGTATTGTTTTTGCCTTGGCTCCATCCCTTCATTCTTTCTGGAGTTATTTCTCCACTGATCTCCAGTAGTGTATTGGGCAGTACCGACCTGGGGAGTTCCCCTTTCAGTGTCCTATTTTTTTGCCTTTTCATTCTGTTTCATGTGGCTCTCAAGGCAAGAATACTGAAGTGGTTTGCCATTCCCTTCTCTAGTGGACCACATTCTGTCAGACCTCTCCACCATGACCCGCCCGCCTTGGGTGGCCCCACAGGGCATGGCTTAGTTTCATTGAGTTAGACAAGGCTGCGGTCCATGTGATCAGATTCACTAGTTTTCTGTGATTATGGTGTCAGTGTGTCTGCCCTCTGATGCCCTCTTGCATCACCTACTGTCTTATTTGGCTTTATCTTACCTTGGACGTGGGGTATCTCTTCACGGCTGCTCCAGCTGGTACAATGGCATACATTTGCTGGTGCTGATAGTATGTGCCAAGAATTGAGGATGGGGATACAGATAGGAATCATTTATGACAGATTTATTTTTTCTATTTTATGTTTTTTTTATTGGAGTATATTTGCTTTACACTGCTCTGTCACTTTCTGCTGTAAAGCAAAGCGAATCAGCCATACATATGCACATATCCCCTCTTTTTTGGATTTTGTTCCCATTGAGGTTACCGCAGAGAACCAAGTAGAGTTCCCTGTACTATGCAGTATGTTCTCATTAGTTATCTGTTTTATACATAGTATCGATAGCGTATGTATGTCAATCCCAATCTTTCTATTCATCCTGCTACCCCTTCCTTCCCCCTTGGTGTCCATACATTTGTTCTCTACATCTGTGTCTCTGTTTCTGCTTTGGAAGTCAGATCATCTGTAGCCCTTCTCTAGATTCCACATATATGCATTAATATGTTTTTTTCCCTTTCCAAGTTACTTCACTCTGTATGATATTTTCTCGGTCCATCTACATCTCTGCAGATGACATGATTTCATTCCTTTTTTATGCCAAGTAACATTCCACTGTACATATGTACCACGTCTTCTTTCTCCATTCATCTGTTGATGGACATTTAATTTGCTTCCATGCCCTGGCTTTTGTAAATAGTGCTGCACTGAACACTGGGTACAATGTATCTTTTTGAATTACTGTTTTCTGTGGCTTTATGCACAGGAGTGAGGTTGCTGGGTCATATGGTAGTTCTGTTTTTAGTTTTTTAAGGAACCTCCATACTGTTCTCCCTAGTGGCTGTTATCAGCTTACATTCCCACCTGCAGTGCAAGAGGGTTCCCTTTTCTCCACATGCTCTCCAGAATTTACCATTTGTAAATATTTTGATAATGACCCTACTGACCGGTGATACCTCATTGTAGTTTTGATTTGCATTTCTCTAATAATTAGTGATGTTGAGCATCTTTTTATATGTTTGTTGGCCATCTGCATGTCTTCTTTGGAGAAATGTATCTTTAGGTCTTCTGCTTATCTTTTGATTGGGTTGTTTTGTTTTTTAGATATTGAACTACGTGAGCTGTTTGTATATTTTGGAGATTAAGCCTTTGTCAGTTGCTTCATTTGAAAGTATTTCCTCCCATTCTGAAAGTTGTCTTCTTGTCTTGTTTATGGTTTCCTTTGCTACACAAAAGGTTTTAAGTTTAATTAGGTCCCATTTGTTTGTTTTTCTTTTCATTACTGTAGGAGATCAGTCCAAAAAGATCTTGCTATGATTTATGTCAAAGAATGTTCTGCCTCTGTTTTCCTCTAAGAGTTTTATAGTGTCTGGACTTACATTTAGGTCTTTAACCAATTTTGAAGTTTTGGGGTTTTTTTATGTGTGTATGATGTTATGACAGATTTTAAACACAGTTTTCTGAGCATCATACTTCCCAATTAAGATGGGCAAAACAAAACTATTCAAAAAAGAGGAACCAGAGTATTCAGAGAAGGGACAGATTAAAAGCCTGTGTCACCTATACAAACAAAAAAATTATTTTATACAGTAATCAACCTGAATGGTGAGAATACTCAGATGAATAAATCATTTTCCCATGCATTAGTGGGAAATTTGAGACAGATGGGCAGGTGTACCGACAGCTGTGAGTACAGAATAAAAAGTAAACAGCTCTCCCTGAGGATTCTAAACAGTGGATTTGAACTGAGTCTTTGAAAGAAAGATACATTTCACTTGGCAGATAAGGGAAAGGCAAGTGTTTCAGTGTACCTTGGAGGAAAGATATAGACCAGGGTATATTATGTAATAGAATAGGGTTCACAGGTAGTAAATAGGAAAGAGATGAGAAAATGCCAGGTAGGCCAGATCATGGAAGTTTGGATGACATTTTAAAGGTCTTTGACTTTCTCTATCAGTAGATTAGAACCACTAACAGTGTTGGAAAGGAGGAAATAATGTGGACATTTGTATTAAAAAATAAAATTACAGATGCTGAAAGCCCTATAAAGACAATACAATGTAATAATTGTCTCTACAGTGTTATATATTATTAAAATATATGTGTGATTTGAGTCCTGAACCACGAATAGGGGTAGAAATGTATTTTGAAAGGTGGCCAGAACTCTCTGACAAGGTGAGGTTGAGCTGAAATATGGATGATGAGAAGATGGTCCCTTAAGGCCAAGAAGAGGCACATGTGCAAAGGCCCTAAGTAAGGACAGAGCTGGGCATGTTTGAGGGTCAGAAAGATGGTCAGTGGGACTAGATCACACGAGAGAAGGAGGGAGGGGCAGAGCACCTGGTCAGAAAGTTCAGTTAGACCCATGCCCATAGTCTTTCGCATCATGTAAAAAGTGGCGACTTTTTTCCTAAGTGCAGTGGGAAGCATGTTAAGGGCTTTTTTGACTGCCACCTGCAGCAACTGTGTGGGAAGGAGATTATAAATAGGCTGGAGTATAGTACAAACTGAGTAGTTTTGGGGGAATCTTGTTGGATTATCCTAACTGCAGATGAGACGATTTGCAGAAGAACTGAAAAGAACTAGATTTCACTGGAGTGTATGTTGGAAGAAAAGCTGAGAGAATGTATTGTGGTTGGTTGTGAGAGGTGAGATAAAAGAATCACGTATCAGTCCTAGATTTTGACTCACTGAATAGAGGAGCATTTGTACTTCCTGTAATGGTAACAATGAGGAGAGGAAGAGAGTCACAAAGGAAGAAGAGTTCTGATTACCCTCACTAAATGAAATTCCTATTTTAGCTCTCCAAAAAGAACTATTGAGTAGACAGATGAATATCACAGTTTAGAGTTTACAACAGTTGGACTCAAGACACACATTTGAGATATTTATTCATTATAATTAATGTCTTGAAAACATATGCAATCATCTAAGAAAAAGTATAGATAGAGCAGAGTTGAAGCTTAGGATGGAACCATGAGGTGTTTCAACAATTAGAGGTT
Organism: Aepyceros melampus; assembly: GCA_006408695.1. Taxonomy (NCBI): domain Eukaryota; kingdom Metazoa; phylum Chordata; class Mammalia; order Artiodactyla; family Bovidae; genus Aepyceros; species Aepyceros melampus. Next base: position 37,226 of record SJXQ01001877.1, on the reverse strand, counting down.
ACATGAACTGATAAGGGGGAAGAGATAAGCTTGAAAAGCAGTCAGTGAACACAAGGAAAATCAAGTGAATGTTGCTTTAAGAACACCAAAGAGGAAAGAATGCTCCAGGAAAGAAAGAAGGAGCCACCCTTTCAAACGATGTTTGAGAACTCAAGTAAAAAGAGAACAGAAGTTGGATTTCTCCATGTGAAGGTCAAGTTCACCTTGACAAGAGCCCGGTGTGGATTGATTTTTTTAAAAAGAAAGAAAAACTTGAGACATGAGAAAGAGTAACTATAGACAATGCCTAACAAGTTTTCCTATGAAGACAGTAGAGAGTAGGGCTGTAGATGGAGGGAAATTTGAGGATAAGGAATGTGAATTAAGGAGGTTGACCCTGTAACATTATTTGCTTGTTGGTGGGAGGTGGGAACAAATCAAAATCAAAGGGAAGGACAAAATGAATGGTGTTGAAAGGAAGGAGCTTGATTGCAGGACTATATCATCGAGAAGCAAGAGGGTCTGGGATACAGAGAACAAAAGAAGGGCCTAATCTTAACATTAACTCTATATCTTAGAGAAGCTTTTTAAAAAAGGTTAATGAAAGTGGAAAACATTCATTTATAAGATGAATAAGATTTAAGATCCAGTATGTACCATGGTGATTAGAACTGAATTGAATAATCGAGATTTGCTAGGCAAGATGAACTTAAGTGTTCTCCCAAAAAAATGAATTTTAAAAAGAAAAGAAAGGTAAATATATGGGGTAATGGATGTACTAATTAACTTGATGGGGGAATCTTTCATAATGTATATATATATATCAATCATCACTTTAAATAACTTACAATTTTGTCAATTATACCTCAATAAAGCTGTTAAAAAATGGAGGCAATGAGTGAGATTACAGCTCTAAGTAGGTTGATTTAAGAAGGGCAGTTCTGTTTGTATCCTTTTTATATAGTTTTAAGATTTGGAGGGGAAAATGGTTCCCCCATTGGAGAAGGAAATATTTGATAACAGTTAAGCAGTAACAATTATTAGAAAGCTCTTCCTTGCTTGTAATCAGAATTCACTCTCTTCTTTACAGTATCATAAATTTAGACTCATACATCATCAAGTATGGTATGGTTAGCAAAATATTATACCCTTCACTGTGGATGGTAATTCTATTGATTTTGACCAAGAGTGCTTTAAATACATGTGAATTTGCAATAGATTATTTGGAGCTTATTTAATATGGGTCACATAATTTCATATTTTTCATGTTTGTTAATGTTAATTTAAATAGCCTTTAAAGTGAAAGTGAAAGTCACTCAGTTGTGTCCGACTCTTTGCAACCCCATGCACTATACAGTCCATGGAAGTCTCCAGGCCAGAATACTGGAGTGGATAGCCCATCCCTTCTCCAGGGGATCTTCCCTACCCAGGAATTGAATGGGGATCTCCTACATTGCAGGCAGATTCTTTACCAGCTGAACTACCAGGGAAGCCCTTTATTTGGGGCTTAATTTACTGGAAAGTAGCTTAAAAGCATATTTGTATCTATTAATTTTCAACTGTTAAATATATTTTATCTCAATAATTTTCTGTATTAGTAACATAGAATTTTGCCTCTTTAATCCAAAATACTGACTGTCCTTTCAGTTTTGAGATGTCTTATATCTTCTTCTCAATCAGTGATTCCTCAGTCTTTTGTCTCAGAAGAAAAAATATTTGACTTATTTTTTCTCTTAACACGTTTGTCTTTTATTGAACAGTCAGCATTTTCCTGATTATTAGCATCAACTTTAGGCTTCCTCAAATTGGTTTGTAATCTCCTTCTGAATACCAAGACAAGTCTGCCTCCCTGGTATATCAGTGTTGCACTCCTGTTCATCCTTATTTCTGAAATATTTTCTTTATTGAACATACAGAACTTTAAAAAATCTTGACTCCAAAACAAGATTCCTCTATGATAACACTAGGCTCTGTACACACCTCCTTCTCCTCTTTCTGTTTGTCAATATCTACAGACCCACATGTACTTCTGAGAAGACACTCATCATTCTCAAAGCAGAGTCTTCTAGACTACATTTAAAAGATCACATTTATAATTCCTCTGCAGTGTAGTCTTGAGTGTATGAAGTCAGGTTTTGAGTAGCTGTCTGAATATCCCAATATTGTCTTCTCCCATCATTACTCATTTCAAAATATGCTGGCTTCTCTTTCCAAAGTTCCAGCACAGCTTCCCATTCTTCCACGGGATCAGATTCAATTGTTTATTCTTTTGCATCCTCTGTTTCTGAGCCATGAAATTTGTTTTCTTTCTCATTTCACAGAAATACCAAGTCAGTGCCTCCTATTTTAGGTTTTGATATTATAGTACTTATTTCCAACAGTAATTTCTATAAGGGTCATTCTAATCTAAATTGTGGTGTGGTAACAAACAGCCCTTAAAACCTCAATGGCTTACCACAACCAAAATCCATCTCTTACGTAAGAAAAGTCCACTGTGTACTGGGCAACCCTTCAAGGTATCTGAATTCCATGGAGTGAGTCAGACAGTCCAGTGGCTTCTGTCTCATGACACCACCCATGTTGCTGCTACCTGTCTCTTCAAACTCAATATCATCCAACCTGACCCATGACACCGCCTTCCTCTAACCCAATCCATCAAACCTATGTTTGATGTTCCTATATCAAACTTATATGTTCCCTGTATAGAGGTATAGGATCCATCGCTTAGGCAATTGAAGGCGAAAACTTGCAGCATTTTTTATTATTCTCTGTCTCTGGGTACATAAGGGTCTCTTTGACCCCTATATACTCAGTGATACACTATTTAACAACCAGTTCTCCAGATGAAAATGTTTATATGTTTCAATTTATCATACATTTTATTGGGCTTCCCTGGTGGCTCGGAAGGAGATCAACCCTGGGATTTCTTTGGAAGGACTGATGCTAAAGCTGAAACTCCAGTACTTTGGCCTCATGCGAAGAGTTGACTCATTGGAAAAGACCTTGATGCTGGGAGGGATTGGGGGCAGGAGGAGAAGGGGACGACAGAGGATGAGATGGCTGGATGGCATCACGGACTCGATGGACATGAGTCTGAGGGAACTCCGGGAGTTGGTGATGGACAGGGAGGCCTAGCAAGCTGCGATTCATGGGGTCGCAAAGAGTCAGACACGACTGAGCAACTGAACTGAACTGAACTGAACTGGTGGCTCAGACAGTAAAGAATCTGCCTGCAGTGTAACAGACCCAGGTTCAATCCCTGGGTTAGGAAGAACTCCTGGAGAAGGGAATGCAACCCACTTCAGTATTCTTGCCAGGAGAATTCCATGGACAGAGGAGCCTGGCAAGCTGTAGTTCATGGGGTCACAAGTGACTAACACATATACACATTTTATTAATATAAAGAATATGTAGGGACTTTCCTGGTAGTCCAATGGTTAGGGCTCTATACTTCCTCTGCAGGGGACATGGGTTCAATTCCTGGTCAGTAAACTAGGATCCCACATGCCATGTGGCACAGCCAAAAAAAAAGAAATAAAATTAGAAAAAGAATGAATAGTACACAACTTACAATGATAAGCCAATGGATTCTCATAAAATGTTTTGATTTTGCAAAACTCTTGGTTTCATAGCCAACTTATGTTTGAAACTAACAAGTAACTCAGATACGTATGTTGGTGAATAGTTTGCCTTACATTAAAGAGAAAAGATAAGAGTGAAACAACACAGATATGTGTCAGAATTTCATTCTTTTATCAGTGATGTGAATGACTTCTTTGCTGAATCAGGTAACTGTTTTCACATCCTGGAGAAATATTTCCTCAATTTTGTGTGATATTCACAAAGAAATATCTGCAGGCATGATATCTTCTAAAAATAATCTGTATTATTAACATTTTCTCCATCACTTTCTTAAGTCTGCAAAATCAGCAAGATAATAAAGCAAGCTCAATCAGCAAGCTCAAATGCTATGAATCATATAGCATTTGACAATTACCAAGGAATAAATACTTCTCTGATTTCAAGCTACCAGTGTGACACAACTGAATACAGGGTTGAAAAAATTTGTACAGTAACACACCTTTTGATATTTCCCATAGAAGCACAACAGAAATAAATAGCCTTGAGAACATAGATAATAGTTAAACATAGTAAAATAGAGGCTTAGGAATTAATTACTGTTGAATATTTGTTAACTTTGTCTTAATATAATTAATTACAAGTTGATATAATTTAATTTTTAATAACCATGCTTAACAGGCAACTAACAAAATTACTCAAAATTTAATTACTGGCTCTTGTAAACCAGTACATACCAACTCCAGCACTCTACTATAAGCAGGAGTTGATTCTACTAAAAAATCTTACAAATTAGTTGACTTCTGTCCATTTCTGACACTTTCACCCTAGCCTAAATTGCCATTGCTTTTTATTAGCCCCTCAAAATATCCTCTTGTTTTTCTAGATCTACACTTAATTTTTCCCAAATTATTCTTCAAGCTTCAACCAGTCATTTTTAAGTGCCAATATGAGCATATTTTCCAACATATTCATTAATTTATCTGTTCAGCAAATGACCGTTGAGTTGTGTGTCCCAGACACTACTTCAGTTTTTAGTTGACTAAGGTAAACATGAACAAAAGACAAAAACTCTTGGCTGATGAAGAATCCATTTTCCTGGGGAGATGCAGACAGTACTGGCAGACCTCAGAGATACTGAAGTTTTGATTCCAGACCACTGCAGTAATGGCAATACCACTCTAAAGTGAGTCATATGACTTTGTCTCTCACTGCATATAATGTTATATTTACACTACACTGTAGTCTACTGTGTGCAATAACACTGTCTTAAAAAACAATCTACATACCTTAATTTTAAAATAATGCTTTTAAGATAAATGATGCAGGTTGACTTACTTGACACAGGGTTGCAACAAACCTTCAGTTTGTAAAAAAAAAAAAAGCAACATCTATGAAGTGCACTGAGGCAAAGCACAATAAATTGAGAATGAGGATGGTTTGCACAGTCATCCCTCACTATCTGGGGCAGATTGGTTCCAGGAGCCCCTGTAGATACCAGAATCCGCAGATCCTCAAATCCCTTACATGAAATGGTGCCGCCTTTGCATATAACTTAGGCATACCCTTCTGTATTCTTTAAATCATTGCTAGATTACTTGTAATACCTCATTCTATGTAAATAGTTATAAATACAATGTAAATTGCTATATAAATAGTTGTAAATACTCTGTGTAACTAGTTACTGGCAAATTCAAGTTTCTCTTTTCAAGACTTGCTCTATTTTTTCCCCCAAGCATCTTCAGTCTGCAGTTGGTTGAATCCACAGATGCAGAACCCAAGCATACAAAGTAATAAAGTGTACATCAGAAGGCAGTGAATGCTACAAGGTGGGGTAGAGGCGTGCAAAGCAGGATAAGGTAGAGATGGCAGGGAATTCTGGTCCTCAGGTCATGCCTCATAGACAAGGGGAGACTTGAGCAAGGATTCGACAAAGGTAAGGGTGCATCCATGTGGATTAGGTAAGAGGAGGAAGTAGCCAGTGGACACAAGGAGCCCAGTGTAACTAGAATAGATTGAGCAGGGGAGGGTGGTAAAGAAGAAAATTCAGTCAGGGACTGACAGCGGACAGACTGTAGAAGGTCTCGTGTGTCGCTGCGTGGACTTCAACTTTCACCCCACTTGAAGCCCGGGGACAAGATGGGTTTTGAAAAGAAGCATATCAGACTTTTCTTCTTTTTTTTTTAATTAATTTTTATTTTTTAGTTTGTTTTGCTTTACAATACTGTATTCGTTTTGCTATACATTGACATGAATCAGCCACGAGTGTACATGAACTCCCAATCCCGATCACACTTGCTTAAAGCCTTCAGCTGCTCCTCTTGCTCTTCAGTAGAGTCTAGTGTTCTTCATATCCCAGATAATGTGACATTTGTGCCATGTGCTCATCCTCATCTCCTGCTACTCTCTCTGCTTCCTTCCTGTAAGTCTGTTAAACCAAGTACTGTTTTCTGCCTCAGACAGGGACACCGTCAGACATTCACAACTGCCTGAACTTCTCCTTCATAATGTCAACACCCATCATATTAAAATGATGGCTTTTGATTTTGTGATTAATTATTGGTCATATAGGTTGCCTACCTCCACTGCTACTCTCTGCTAGAAAATAAAGTTGGTTCCAACAGGGCTAGTGTCTCTGCTGCTGTTCACTGATCTATCTCAAAGAATTAGACCAGGGTTTGGCACAAATATTTGTTGACTGACTAAATGAATGTCTTATGTATTAATATATTCCAAGCATTTAACTTAAGGTCTGTCTCACGATATACGGTCTGTAATTTTTTGATGGAATGAATAGGTAACCAAACACAGAATGTATAGATGAATCGATGACTGGATGAGTGAAAAGAAAGAATAAATGAATGAATGGCCTATCCTATGTCATTCTGTATTCCCAGGTGCTGTTTACTCACTAAGTCACGTCTGTTTTGTGACCCCATTGACTGTAACCCACCTGGCTTCTCTGTCCATCGGATTTTCAGGCAAGAATAGTGAAATGGGTTGCCATTTCCTTCTCCAAGGGATCTTCCTGACGCAGGGATGAAACCCACATCTCCTGATTGGCAGGTGAGTTCTCTAGTACTGAGCCACCAGGGAAGCCCGTATTCCCAGTACTGAACCCAAAGTCTGGTTCATGGTAGGCATTCTGTATTTTTATTAGTAAATAGATGATACGATGGATGGATAATTTAATGAGTGAATTAAAGTCAATATATAAATGAATGGAGCATCTTTAATAAAGTCAGAAGGGTTTCTATCCTCCAAGAAGAATATCTCTTTTGCCTAGAGGGGGTCACTTGATCAGCCCATTAGTTCTCTACTTGGTTTTCTGCCACGGATATATTTTGAAGAACATTTTATTAGTTTTGGAGTCACTTGCAAGGGACTCTTGAATTCTCTTTTGGCTCGCCTGCATTCTTGTTCACACCTGACCTGCCATAGTTTGCGGATCTCCCTGGTTTCCTTACTTGGGCCACATTTCCAAGTGTCCCTTTGATCTCTGGCACATACTTTTGCTAGGCTTCCAATAAGGTGTTTTGAAACAGTCTCCAGATTTCCTGTGGCTTATTGACTTTTTAAATTATTCCTTTCATTTGTTTTTCCTACCCAATGCCTACACTTGTTCTTAGGTTCCCTTTATAAAATTGAGTAACCACACGATATATAAATTTTCTCTCCGAGCCCAGAATGGTCTCAGTGTTGTGATCACTCAGAGACACTTTTTCTTCCAGGTCTTGTCCACCACTCAATCCAAGTCTAAAATATTTTCTTTCCTTAATAATTCTAAAAGACATTTTTCTAAGAGGAGGTCATTTATCTTATCCAATAAGCTTATATTCCTATTTCTAATCTGTATGTGAACTGCAAATAAATTAGTCTCAGAGAAAGTATAGAGAAAGAGAATGCTGTGTCTGTGTGTTGTAGAATGAATATGTGTATCTCATTATACAATGTGTACACACACATAAATGTGTGTGTTTGTGTACACTGTATAATTAACAGTTACTTTAAGAATCATCTCATTTATTTCTAACTAGGAAAGTCTCTAGTCATGATTGCTCTTCTGGCAGAAACCAAAATCTATTCAAATAGAAGTTATAAGATGATTTTGGGTTCCCATCTACAGAGGTGAAATGCTAGTTTGTTTCTTCTTTGTCATATTTTCACCTTCCAAGTGCTATTTGAAGGTAGAGTTCAACAACCTAGTAGAAGTAGGAATCATTTAACATAATGAAAAACTAGCTTTCACATTTTTTTGCCCAAGCATTTCATCAGTCAGGATTTTTCCTACCAAAGATGTTTATTTTCAACCATTTCTTGCTTTATTTGGCTAAAAGGTACGTTCTTTGCTACATTTAATAGCCATGTGTATGCTCCCAAAGTAGAGATCACAGAGATTTCATCTGCAGATTTTTACCAGACTACAGTGAACCAAAGAACACGTTAGAAATTTGACCCTATAGTGTATATATACTTCTTGCAAATATTTTAGCAGACTGGCTGGTCTTCAAAACTTTTATATGATAAAATACTTACATAGTCAGTGTTTATTCAGATTATAGATTGCGGTGTGAATGTAATAGATTGTGCTTTAAATAGTGAAAACAGAAAATGTGCCTTTTTCCACTTCAAACTTTTGGCTTGTTCAAGTAATAGTGAAGAAGCTTTAAAAATTTGGTGATATGTTTTCCATCCATGATATTGACATATGCACATAATTATCTCTTTTTTTTTTCTTTTTGATGCAATTTCATTATTTGTCATGCTGGCCGTGGTGCACCAATAAAGCCAAAATATCATATTAGAATTCATGACAGTTTTCACATTGCATTATCAATATGTGGAAATAATTGTCTGCTCTGAGATTAAATTACATTATTGTGTATCTTTTTCATGCCTAATAAATAATGATGGATGGCTTTTATTTTCATCACCACCTGCAACCATTTAGTCACCCCTTGATTGTTGAAGATAAAATAATAAAAGGCAAGTGTTATGTTGCAAGCAGAAGAATGTAGTCAAAACAGTTGTATGTTCCTTGCTTCCATTTGCATTATTTTAGTCCCTAAAGAGCAATGCATGGTGGTCTATAAAAGAGATCAACCTGGGGGAAACCTAGAAAACAGTTTCCATAAATGAGGAGAAAAGGATCTGGGGAAATTTTTTTTTTTCCTGGTAGAACAATAATTATTTCTTGGTGCACGATTCTTAATCTGAAAATGAGTTTTTTGTTCTGTGCAAATCAGTTATGTGCAATTAGAATGCAAAGCAGAGGCACATCTTACTATTTAGCGTTTTTTAAATAGAAATGAAAACAGCCCGGAAATTGTAGCAAAGTTGAACATGCATGCTAGGTGCTTTTGAAATCCAAAGACATAAAACTATGCATAATAAAAAGCTACTCTAAACTCATTACACTTTTTGAAATTGGCAATTGGGAGGCTTAATTTTAAAATTCGTGCTTGCGTGTTTGGGAACTTATTAACGGTGTTTTTAATGGTCAGTTGCCTTGCCGGTGTGTTTTAGGTGTGTTTTGTTTGTTCTCCTGTGTATAATTCCATTGCCTCATAATTCAGTTTTATCTATGTCTGACTCGTTCGGGTTTTTGTTTTTTTTTAATTGTTGAATGTTCTGCTTAAACAAAATTGATTCCTCTTTTTTGGTGAAACTTTGGAATTGAAATTATAATCAGCAATGCTTTGAGTTTTCAGGGGGAAAGAAACACCTCTGAGTTTTATGATTCTCATATATTTCATCTCTGAAGAATGTCAGACTTTTTTTTTATAAAATAAATAGACGATGTTTATAATGGAAACTAGTCATTTGATCATTTCAGTTACAACAGTGAGGTAAGAAAGCAAACTGTAGACAAAATCTTTCTTGATATTTGGTTATGAGTCACAGGCTGACTCTACAGAACCTTTTCACATGATCGGCTGTTATCTTTAAATCAAAAGATGACAATCTTCTCAGGCACGGCAGAGACTCACACCAAAATCCAGAGGTAATCCTATGAAATGTCAAGTTACTGCAGAAAAGTGGCTTGAACAATAGGCCAACGGTCCATTATTTGACGAACCCCCAGTGAACATTGAGGTTTATAGAGTCTGTCTTTCACTGGGCATTCTATTAATGCTCTTCCCAATTGTTTTAGAGCATTGATTTAAAAAGAGCACAGGAGCCCTTCCCTTGTTTATGGCTGTTTTGTTACCTGACCAGCCATCTCCCTCTATAATTAAATGGCATGAATAAAATGATAATAAACATAATTTTATTAGTACCATTACTCATTGCAGAAAGTACATCCCCTACAAGAAGAAAAAGAAGCTGAGAGCTTGCTTCCTTCACACTGGAGAGAGCCGTGCTAAAGTCACAGGTTTTCTAGATCCTCTGTGCCTGCAAGGAATTTTGTGTTTGCAGCTGTGAGGCAAATTCATTTGCAGTGGGTACATGTGTATGTATCCTCTTTTGAGGGTCAAGATTTTACTTGGCCTGGGAAAACACCTTAAAAGACCAAGCCTGCAAAGCAAACTTGCATAAAAGCTACCCAAAAGTTATAACTGGGACGTCTCTCTGCAGACACAACGCTGGACCCTGTAAAGAAAGAAAGATTCAGCACATGCTGTGTAACTTCTGATTAGAAGCCCCTGCTGCTCTTTGCCCCTCTTGGTATTCTCGGCAATTCCTGGGAACCCAAGGCTTTACCCAAATATACCTAGTCCCAAAGTTACAGTCTCACTCCTGGCAGACAGAGCGCTCTAGAATGACAACCTCATGGGATAATTTTATTTTTCTCTTGTGTTATCTCTTGTCTGTTCTGATTTTCTTCAGCCAAAGTCTTTCTGACTTGACCTAGCAAAAAAAAGAAAACAGAAAATATGTTGGAGAAACTGTACCATACATACCCAAAATGGAAATATTGAACTAGCTCCATTAAAATAAATCATACTTAGTGCTGTAATCATGCTTCTTTTTTTTTTTTTTAACTTTCACACTTTCTTTCTCCTAGTGGTTTGCTAATTCTAATAATGTTTCTCAAGTCTGTGCTGCGTATATGAAGACCTTCAGAAGTTTTTAATTCACATCAAAATTATTAACTTTCTTGGCTTACATATTTGCAAGAGAGAGACGTATGAGCAAAATACTCACATCCATGCATGCACTAAAATCCCGGAACCTGAAAACCTGCCCCCTGTTAACAGTTAATAGTTCAGTGCTCTGGATTTAGAACAGTTCCTCTGCGCTTCTCAGAAAAACATTTTGAAGAAAAAAAAAACACACTTTCGGCTAATAAAATTTATGTTAGAATGACAACAAAATGTCAACATCTTTGAAGTGTTTTGAGCACTTTTGATGTTTAAAAAATATATACACAATTTGAGAATTTGTAGGCAGTGTACCTACTTACAATTGTAATTTTTAACATCCGAGGTTAGGGGGATAGTTTGTCTGAAATATAGACAAACGTTCACAGCATTAACACCAGCAAAGTCATTTTGGACCAAGATTCTTAAAATAAACGTACTCACTGAGCAGTAAATATTTGTCCAATTGGATATTCTAAATGTTGAAATCCGTTAGTCATTTTTTTAATTTATTTTTTTTTATTGAAGGATAATTGCTCTACAGAATTTTGTTGTTTTCTGTCAAACCTCAACATGAATCATTTTGGTTGAACTCATGCAGCACAATGAGATTGCTTTCACTTTTCCAGCAGGCATCTAAGTCACGTTAGGGCTTAACAACTAGTCCTGGATTCCAGAAAATACTTGTGAGGGAAGGAAAAACAGACTCTGGCTGGAGTTGTGGAAGGAGGGTGGAACCTTATGAATTAGATGACTACATAAAACGTAGGCAATTTTATTTTGGCAACAAATTCAGGCTTTTGCATTGGGCTTGGATTTTTTTTTTTTTTTACACTCTTAATTCAAATACATGTCTACAGTTCACCTAGAAGAGGAAAGATTCTTACCCATCTGCAGAGCACAGTTTAATAAGTACTTGTTCCGTTTTTATCTTTCAGATTAAAGTACCATGAGCTTAGAAACTCTGCAAGCTATAAGATCTGCCCCAGGGTAAGTGACTAGGATCACGGAGTAATAACTCAAAGATGAGCTCAGATCATGTCCAAATTCATGAGAAGAGACGCACATGTTTGATGAATAGTTGAGATGATGTCATAGATCAGCTTTGGTGGAGTGTCTAGTGTTCTCAATCGTCCTCAAAATATTATTTAAAACACCTAGAAAATAGCACCTTGAGGGTGGTGATTTCTCAGGTGAAATAGTGCCCCAAACTTATCAAAATGTTTCATTAGCTACACATTTATTTGGAAACTGTGAACCAGTAGAAATGGCTGGTGAAATTTATGGCATCTTCCATTGAGCCAGTTGACTTTCTTTAGCAATAATAGGTACCCTAATAATGGGCTCTAATCTGCCAGTCCAGACCAAGGACAATTTGAGTAGCTCCATGGTAGCATATTTTAAGCTTTTTTTGAAGTTCAGGAAGACATCTTTCAGAATCCGCCAGTACTTCAGAAGCATGGCTCGCCAAACCAATCAATCTAGTACAAAGTTTGTTTTTAGATTCCGAGTTCCTTGTTACTGCTTTGTAAGCAGATGTCTTCAAAGATATAATATGGTGAAGAGATTATGTGATTTTTGGGTGTAGCAGTTCTGCCAGTTATAATTAAAAGGGCCAACATCCAAGTTTTGTTTTCTTTATAAACACTGTGGAGTGTGTCAGTGGCCGATCTAAAATTACTCACAGAAGAGTGTGCGTTCTCTTCTTTAGCACAAGATAATGAAGATGGTGTGTGAAATGCGCCATGGTTATAATAAGCTGGTGGACTTGTGGTCCTACGCGCAAACTTGTCCAAATGTAATTATAAGAGTTTTAAGAGAATTGTTGCTTCCTAAACGGACTAGTCAAGTGACTCAAAAGTTAATATCACCAAATTAACAAACTGACTTTGAAGGTCTACAATTGTACCTAGAAAATAGCTACTTGGAAGTAATCATCCTTTTTTACAGGGAAGCAATGTCTTTTCGATGCATCTCAGTGCAAGGGGTGCCTGTTTAGCATTCTCTGTAGATACTGCTTCTAGAAAGGTGTAGTGGATCTAAAAATGAAAAGCCACAAAGAGCTGGGCTCCCACATCTTTTTCTCATGCACGGCGGCGAGAGGGCCAGTATGAACCTGCTCTGTTATTTGTGTGTTTGGAAAGGTGTGATTGCCAGGCTCCCCCGCCTGAATCACAAGGGCAAGAAATCAGATTGAGGCCCAGAATTTTGACAGGGAATATCTCAAGATGATTATTTAATTGTAAGCCTCTATACCACCAGTTTTTATATACAGAGAGGAAAAACAAAATTAGGGTAAAGCTTGGAGCCATCAACATATAATTCTTTCAGGATTTGGGAGATAGTCTAGGAAAGATGGCATCCATGCTTGAGATCTGTGTAAATCAGGGAGGCTGAAGACTCTTCCTCCTTTCTGTTTGGAGTACAAATCTTCAAAAATTCTGTGGAGACACTGAAGTGTAGTAATGTTCCAGTAATGAGAATCGGGGATCCCAATGCCTCTTATAGAGAGTCCCTCTCAGTGGCCGGTGTGGTTGAGTGACTTGTAGGTTTCCCAAAGGCAATGGGTGCTAGAATCACTGAAGAGAAAATTGTCACTCAAACTAGCCTCCTATTTTGCTGCACTGTAGTTTGTTTTGGATGTTCTCTGTGTCCTAAGGCATGTGTCTCCTGTCTCAAACTTGCCAGATTGAACTAACTGGACGATCTGTAATTGCTTTAAAGGGCTTGGGGGAGGGGGGCAGGCAAAAATTTTAAAGTAACTAAAATTTACCAAAACAAGCAATCTCAAAAACATGTCCAGTGCTGAGCTGTTTCTATATTTCTTTTTATTTCTGAGGTATCTGTATATTGACAGGTAATGTTCATGTTGTCACGTAGTCTTTTCACGTAAATACAGGTACATGTTAATGTTCAATCCATTCTTCGACGCTGTAGACAGAGCAGTGTTTTTCAAAGGGAAAAAAAAGCATTTAGTGTCAGCAAAGAGGAAAATATCAATACTTACTCTTGCATGGTTTGGCCCTGTGTTCTCATCCAGGCTCAGCTTATACTAATGTCCTTTTATTCTCCAACCCCCATGTAATCTGGCTTTCATGTTATTTCATGCTATCTAAATTCTGTATAGTCATTGCATATCTGTCCCCCTAACATGGAATCCTTCTTCATGGGCACATCCTTAATTAAGGCAAATGCCTCTGTCTTTATCTCTGATAAGATCATGATACTCATGTAATAGAAATGATCATGGTTGTTATTGGGCATTTATATGTAAAGCAATGGCACCCCACTGCAGTACTCTCGCCTGGAAAATCCCGTGGACGGAGGAGCCTGGTGGCCTGCAATCCATGGGGTCACTAAGAGTCGGACACGACTGAGCGACTTCCCTTTCACTTTTCACTTTCATGCATTGGAGAAGGAAATGGCAACCCACTCCAGTGTTCTTGCCTGGAGAATCCCAGGGACGGGGGAGCCTGGTGGGCTGCTGTCTATGGGGTCGCACAGAGTCAGATACGACTGAAGCAACTTAGCAGCAGCAGCAGCAGCAGCAGCCATTGCCTTGAATCTACCTCCTGATCTATGACCTTAGTGAAGAAAAGCACCATGTCTACTTAGCTTATTATTACATGCCCTGAACTTATCCCAAAGCTTGAAATACAGGTACCCTCAAATATTTCTGAAGCAAAGGGATGAATGTCCAGAACATTTATTGACCATTTGGACTATGGTTTCCCGTGTTATGAAGGCCTATATTATAGGCCATCTATCTACATTATAAAATTCCTAGTGGAGCTACTAAAGGATATAGTTGAGGACTTTTCTATAAGATTCTTTTTTTCTAGTCAGGTTAAGTAACCCTAGCTGCTGTAACACACGGGCCCAGCATTTCAGCAGTTTGCCATATGGGGGTTGATATTTTACTCTTGGCATAGTCAAGTGGAATTGGGAATGACAGATTGCTCTGCTCCCCAGAGGCACACATGAACTCAGGCTACCTCCTCTTATTCATCCTTTCACGAAATCTCAAGTCCTCCTGGATTTTTGGTATCTGTCATCCAACAAGCAAAGAAACAGAAAGATGAGGCTTTGAAGTGGATGTATCTGTTCTCTCCACATCCTATTAGCCAGAATAGGATCACGTGATTCCACTGGATTGCAGCGAGGCTGGGTAATGTGACCTTCTTTGTGCCACACATGGTTTTGTTCCTGCTACAACAGGGTACGATTGAAATTTGCCAACAATTCCTGAATACTCCAAAAATTATATTATCAGTGAGAAAAGGAGAACGGTGCTCGAAATCAAACTCACAAGGAAGGCAAGCGCCAACATTAAATGGACTGATTTAGTGGTATTGTGTCTGTCTAGGAATGTGCTACATGGTTTGGTAAATACAGTTTTCCTACTGCAGAGACTCTCCAAACAAGTACATTTTGAAAATGAACTTTGAAGAATCAGCTGGAGGGTATACAGATTTTTATATTCACTTTAGGATTTTTCATTTTCATATTGTACTAGTTAATGTGCCAAAATGAAAATAGCTTTTCACAAAATGGAAGTTACATTATAAAGCTGAAGTTGGTATTATTTATTGCTGAATTTCAGTGGAATCTCAAACAGAGTGATGTAACTATGGAAGCAGGATCCTCTCCTCCACTGTTTCCCTCAGATTCTGTCAAATAGATCAGGAAAGTGAAATGTACGCAGGGTTGACTTTTAATCAACAGAGACACAAAGACCCTGATAGATAAATCAGTTGAAAGAGAACGTGTACAATAAGTGACTGGCAGTATTGTAAAGACAACATTTTAGGCTTGACATTGAAGATATTCTTGAAGAATAATTTATCTGGGAGAAAATTGACTTGCTGTATAGAACTGCCAAATGTAGTGATACTCTACTGAATGCATCCGCTTTAACCTTACTATTTGGGAAAGTTTTTCTCTTTTAATTGAACTTTTAC
>SJXQ01001877.1:3272-21238 GCA_006408695.1 Aepyceros melampus | reverse complement strand
CTGAATACATCTATTATCTTTGCTTTTTTCCATTTAATGAGGAGAAGAGAGGTGGGTAGTATCCTTCTTGGTCAGTATTTTCATTTCAATTTCTCTCACACTTTCTTTGCTTCATTTCAGAGACAATGAAGGGTGTGGTCCAAACTTAGTCCCATAGTTCATTGAATCTAAGATACTGTCAATTGTAAGATGCACCATTTTTTAATTTACCACTAAGAAAGAAAAAGCAGAAGCACAGTGCTGCTTAAACTATAATGTGATGCTTTCTTATCACCTAGAATTTTTATTCTGTACTTACCAAAAGAACAGTTTTAGACTTAGACACATTTTTTATCATACTTCACACTTGTGCAAACAGAAAGAGTAAAACATAAGTAAAATAAATTGAAGTCTTTCTAAAATTTCTGCACATTTATAGTCCAACTCTTCTGAATTTGTGTTTTACGCAGTTGTTGATGTTTGTGTTTTTCCCTATACTCCTATCTCCTGTGCCACCATGAACATTAGCATCCCTTAAAGAATGTTCCATTATTATTCCCCCAAACTTTCTTCCACTCCTCTGAAACTCTCTCGTGCAAAGAATTTTCATGAGCAAGCACAGGTTGGTGATGACTCTGTCATGATCAACTGCTTGGTCAACAATATGTTAAAGTGCTTCCCATTAAGATGGGGAAAAGTACATCAAGAATTTGTTAATTTCTGTCTGTGGTCCTGCCATAGCACCCTCAATGTGCTTGATTTCATCTGATCTCAGAAGTTAAGCAGGATCAGGCCTGGTTAGCACTTAAATAGGAGACTGCCTGGGAACACTAGGTGCTGTAAGCTATTAAAAAAATAGAAAAAAAAAAAAATAGAGAATTTGTTAAGTACTATTTACTTTTTAATGTGCATGTGAGAACACAACCCAATAGCTTATCTCAACTGACCTAATATTGTCTGATATTTCATAATATAAAATATAACTAGCATTACATATGTCTTTCTGTCTTTAGCTTTTATGTTAATATAGGTTTAATTGTAAAGGACATTCCTATTGAATTTATATCCATCCTTCATGGCATAAACTCTTCAAATTAAGTTTTTGATAAAGTTCTTATTGACTGTTAATTATAATTCATAATTATTATAATGAAGTTATATAATTCTTAATTATAGATTCATAATTATAATTACAACATTTTCATAGAAACAGTAAACTTTCTGCAAAATTTATATAGGTAATTTGTATTAAAATATTTGTTTCTATTCTTACTCAAATGTTTTTTTTGGATTCGCTTTTTTCCCTCTCAGATGTATATATATATATTTTTTTAATTTTATGAAGTATAGTTGATTTACAATGTTGTGTCAGTTTCAGGGGTACAGAAAAGTGCATCATTATACACATACATATATCTGCTCTTTTTTAGCTTCTTTTTCCATTTAGGCCCTTACAGAGTATTGAGTAGAGTTGCAGAGTTCCCTGTGCTATATAGTAGGCCCTTCTTGCTGCTGCTGCTAAGTCGCTTCAGTCGTGTCCGACTCTGTGCAACCCCATAGACGGCAGCCCATCAGGCTCCCCCGTCCCTGGGATTCTCCAGGCAAGAATAATTTTATGAAGTATAGTTGATTTACAATGTTGTGTCAGTTTCAGGGGTACAGAAAAGTGCATCATTATACACATACATATATCTGCTCTTTTTTAGCTTCTTTTTCCATTTAGGCCCTTACAGAGTATTGAGTAGAGTTGCAGAGTTCCCTGTGCTATATAGTAGGCCCTTCTTGCTGCTGCTGCTAAGTCGCTTCAGTCGTGTCCGACTCTGTGCAACCCCATAGACGGCAGCCCATCAGGCTCCCCCGTCCCTGGGATTCTCCAGGCAAGAACACTGGAGTGGGTTGCCATTTCCTTCTCCAATGCATGAAAGTGAAAAGTGAAAGGGAAGTCGCTCAGTCGTGTCTGACTCTCAGTGACCCCATGGACTGCAGGCCACCAGGCTCCTCCGTCCACGGGATTTTCCAGACGAGAGTGCTGCAGTGGGGTGCCATTGCCTTCTCCTAGGTCCTTCTTAGTTATCTGTTTTATATATAGTAGTATGTATATGCCAGTCCCAAGCTCCCAATTTATCACTCGCTCCCTTACCCCTTGGTAACTATGTGTATGCTATGAGTGCTAAATCGCTTCAGTCATGTCTCATTCTTTGAGACCCTACGGACTGTAACCTGCCAGGCTTCTCTGTCCATGGGATTCTCCAAGCAAGAATACTGGAGTGGGTTGCCGTGCCCTCCTCCAGGGGATCTTCTCAACCCAGCGATCAAACCTGTGTCTCTTATGTCTCCTGCATTGACAGGCAGGTTCTTTACCTCTAGCATTACCTGGGAAGCCTAGGTGTAACTTTACTTCTGCTTTGTACATAATTTCATTTGTACCCTTTCTTTAGATTTCTCATATAAGCAGTATTACATAATATTTGTCTTTCGCTGTCTGACTTATTTCACTCAGTGTGTCCATTTCTAGGTCCATACATCTTGCTGCAAATGACATTATTTTGTTGTTTTTTATGGCTGAATACTATTCCATTGTATATATGCACCACATCTTCTTTACCCATTCATTGGTCAATGGGCATTTAGGTTGCTTCCATGTCTTGTCTATTGTAAACAGTGTTGCAATGAACGTTGGGGTGCTGCATCTTTTTTGAACTAGGGTTTTCTCCAGATATATGCCCAGGAGTGGGATTGTTGGATCATACGGTAACTCTATTTTTACTTTTTATTTGCAATAACCTCAGATATGCAGATGACACCACCCTTATGGCAGAAAGTGAAGAGGAACTAAAAAGCCTCTTGATGAAAGTGAAAGAAGAGAGTGAAAAAGTTGGCTTAAAGCTCAACATTCAGAAAACTAAGATCATGGCATCTGGTCCCATCACTTCATGGGAAATAGATGGGGAAACAGTGGAAACAGTGTCAGATTTTATTTTGGGGGGCTCCCAAATCACTGCAGATGGTGGTTGCAGCCATGAAATTAAAAGACACTTTCTCCTTGGAAGGAAAGTTATGACCAACCTAGATAGCATATTCAAAAGCAGAGATATTACTTTGCCAACAAAGATCCATCTAGGCAAGACTATGGTTCTTCCAGTGGTCACGTATGGATGTGAGAGTTGGACTCTGAAGAAGGCTGAGTGCCGAAAAATTGATGCTTTTAAATTGTGGTGTTGGAGAAGACTCTTGAGAGTCCCTTGGACTGCAAGGAGATCCAACCAATCCATCCTAAAGGAGACCAGTCCTCGATGTTCATTGGAAGGACTGATGCTGAGGCTGAAACTCCAATACTCTGGCCACCTCATGCAAACAGTTGACTCATTAGAAAAGACCCTGATGCTGGGAGGGATTGAGGACAGGAGGAGAAGGGGACGACAGAGGATGAGACGGCTGGATGGCATCACCGACTCAATGGCCATGAGTTTGGGTGAACTCTGGGAGTTGGTGATGGACAGGGAGGCCTGGCGTGCTGTGTTTCATGGGGTCACAAAGAATCAGACACCACTGAGCAACTGAACTGAACTGACTGAAGGAGCCTCTTTTTATTTTTAGGTTCAGAATCTCACTCCCTCTAAACTCTCAAAGCCAGTGGAAATTCTCTGTAAGTGTTCTTCACATATTGCATTATTATATTCCTAAAGTTCTGTGAATAAATCAAGTGTTTTAAATGAAGTCATATTCTTCACCATCTTAGATTTATACTCCAGAATTAATTTTCTTAATTTTTCTAGTCTTAACATTCTCTGCTCTCTCCAAAAGAGTTTTTGACTTTGTCTCCCTCTCTCTTGCCCATATCTCTCTTTAAGACAAAGTTATGTAAACTTCAGTTTAACTGTCCTTGGGAGTGCTCAGTGTTTCAAATAAGCTCCCTACAGACACTTTTGTGACATCTTAAACCCATGTGTGTTGTGAATAATAAACGCAATGATTATCTGGTTTAGATTTGTTTTGTTTTATGGGCTAGCTTAGACTAGGGACATTTCATTTTCCATTTATGAGTTAACACTCCTAAATGTGTTCTGCTGAACACCATTGTCACTCCGTCCAAACTATTTGCCATAAAAGCCAAGAACTCTCTATCAGCTCCATTATGTTTTGCTTTTTTCATATGTGTTTGGGGTTTAAAACATATTTTCCATGGTAGTGGCTATGTGAGTCTTAGAAACGCAACTAGACAGATGTACTGACCACAGTTGCCGAGGGAGCAGTTTCCTTGACGATGGTCAGCCGTCATCCAAGCAGTCCATGTTCTCTGTCCTTCCCATGTGACTTGCTCTCACATGCTGCAGAGCTTGAGTAGGGGAAGGAGCTCTGTGTACATCACTCTTCCCCAGCCACCCGCACCCACCCCACATACCACTGGTTTTCATGAAGCAGGCAAATGAGAATAGGTGGTAAACTGTTTGTGATGCTGTTTGAGAAGCTTTACAAGTGCGCCAGGCCACAATTCCCCGTGAAGGGTTTCTCTCTCTCCAACTTTGTTTCAACCAAAGTCTTATGCCAGGCATTTGAAGAAGATTCAGATATACACCGGCCAATGCCCAAAGGTCGAAGCTGCAAGAGATCCAATAACAAGGGAGGACTCTTTCGCAGAATAAACATTTTCTAGTAGTTAAAAGGAGAGGTCTGAAGAACCAGACTATGACTTTTCTAGCTATGACTTGCAATCACACTGAGTTGCCTCCTGCCTGTATTGCTGCAAATAGTAAATGAGAATATTAATCCTCCGTGGTAGAGTGCTGGACCCTGTCATAAAAGTCTATAGTGAAGACTGATGTTTTCACGTTAAGAAAGGTTAGAAGAAATATTTCGTAATATTGTTCAATCTTTAAAAAATGTAAAGCGGCATGCAAAAATTACAATAGACAATTGTTTTCCCAAACCAAGTAATGTAATATAGATGGTATCTGAGTATTTGCTGAGAGTGAGGTCTCCATGTCAAACGTCTTATGTGTGTTATGTCATTCCCTCACAATAACTCCAACTGGTAGACACTATTGATATTCTCATTTTACAGATTAAAAAAAATAGGCTTTCAGAAGCAAAATACTTTACCAAAGATCTACTACTAGTGTGTGAGAATTGGGACTCTAGGGAAACTGACTCTAGATCTCACATTGCACCCCACTATACAATGTACCCCTCTATGTGCAGACTACTTTCTTTGTATCAGATTAACACACCATAGGTATCTTTTCTCTTTTTTTATACACCCTCCTGCATGGTTTAGAATGGTTGGAATGCATATATTAAATCCAAGAATTTGATATATATCAGCTTAGAGTTTGAAGAGCATTTTTTTTAAATGTTTAATAAACTTGCAAAAGTTTTCAACTAATCATATATTTTGGAAACAAAGAAACACTCATGGAGAGATTTATGTCTTCAGTGGTATTATGAAATATACTTGTAATATAAAGAAGAGACCAGTCATGTTAAACTTAACCAGATTATTCATCCGTGGAATTCATTTTCTTATACCAGAATTTCAGCATGATATTTTCAAGATTTTTCAGTTTTATAAAAATTTAGTGAGGGCAGGAAAGAATAACAAAAATTAATAATGTTAGGAACGGGTTCTGAGTATGCAAGGGTAGATGAAACGGTGGTTGTTATACTGCATTTTACGTGTTCCTTGTAGACTTGATTAGGTCAACTAATATTTCCTGTATGAAGAATTGAGGGCCATACCCCTCCAACCTGAGTGTTTTGCTCTACTTTATATTAACATTTTATTCAAAAACAGATTTCTTGGGATAAAACAACTTGAAAATAATACTTTTAGAGAAAGAAAAAAAGATGTAATTTTTGTAACTCAAAAGTCTATAATGTTGTAGATGCTATTCTGTTTCTGTAAGGAACATGAAAAGAGGATATATAGTTAAGTAACAATTGAGGTAAGGACTCAGAAGGAAGCACTTCTTGATTCTGAAAGTATTGACATCCTACAGAAATACTACTTAAGTGAGTCAAACACACACAGACCTTCCCTAGGAACTGCAGATGATATAGTATAGAACCTTTCAGGAAAATTTCATCTTCCCCATCCTCACCTGTATCCTACTACAAGTGAACATTCTTTGGTGACCTCTGGCTTCTACATGGAACTGTTCCTGCAGGCCCCACTTGGTTGGAAAGCTAAGAATTGTGTTCAAGTTGGAGAGAATTGAACCATCTTTTGAGAGTGGTCCCAATCAATCTGAATTTGTGGATTGGTAGTATATATGATTTAAAATATTTATGTCTGGCTGATCCTTTTTTCCTTAATATGTATCTCATTTCTAAAAATTTACTGTGAAACTTTGTCTGCTGTTCAAAGAGAATTTTAAAGCCTTTCTTAATTTGATAATTGGGTACTACATATTAAGTATTTACAGTGTATTTTTCTTTCTAAAAATGGATTCCTCCTAACTGGCCCATTACAACTCCATCTTTACCAGACACATTGAGGTTTGAGGGTTGGTTGTTTTCTAAGTGACATGACATGATTGATATAATCTGGCATAATTCATTACGATGTCAGGCATCAGCAGAACATTTGGTAAAAATATTCATCAAAATCTATTACTGTAGAAATTACCACTTGCAGATTCTTTTTCTGGTTAATTTCCTGTGTGGTGAAACAACACCTTACTGACGTCAGACTGCATGTTTTTAGAAAGTGTGGTTATTAATATTGGTGTTCCTGAAATCCAAGCATTGGCTTAAGGTTTATCACTAATCAGCTAGGAATGTCAAGTGAAATCTCAAAGATGTTTCCTCTACTCACCCACTATCTTTGAGTAAAAGAAACACTGTTAAAACTGGTGCTTTTGCTTTGATCTTACCTTTTGACCATCAGGATGGTTGAAGCTTAATCAGATGATGCTAAAGGGAAGCAGAGGCAGCTCATGGGTTTACGACACTGTGGATTGCTTATAGAGGAGATATTTTTTACATAAAGGCCAAGCTCATAAAGCAAAATCCTAACATCTGTCCTTTTCCTCTCTAGCAGACATTCATTCATAGACTAGGTTCATTGTCTGTGATATGACTGACATGACCCTGATAGAGGTCAGCCAAAGCTCAATTTACAAATATTTTAAAACTGGATCATCCTGACAGTCTCAAACTACTGACTTGGCTTGGGACGCATGATTCCTCACTCACCTGGCTTAGGGTTGGTACCCTTTCTACTAGCAAAGTAGAGAAAGGGCTACAAGTCAAGAAATATACTAAGCAATATATGGATCACAAGTACATTATTAGATTAAAACAGTTCTCTAGTTTCGGTATGATTGTTTCATTTTGCATTTATACCTTTTTTTCAAGTTTTCTCTCGAAACCTAGTATTCATTATATCTCAAGTATATTCATTAATTTCTGTATGAAATTTCATGTTATCCAGTAGTCACATGACTTTTCAACTGGTTTTTAAAATATTTATTCTTTAGCTATCCTCTTAGCTTATGATCCTATCAATCAGAAATTGTTTCTTTATCCTTGGCATACTATACTTTATATAATATTAAAATGTTACAGTTTTTTAAAGATTGAACAAAAGTGACTATTGAAAGATGCATGTTGAAACTTAAGGAATTTTTTTAATATAGAAAGGTCCTTTGTTTTAGATTTACAGTTGGTTTTCAAAATCTATTTTAGCATAAAAATTCTCTCCTGCCTTGACCTTATTTGTGCTACCAAAATATACATAAAATATACATAATATGTTTGCCATGACAGTATCTTTTTAGCTATCCTACCCCATTATTGTGTTCTAAATGTAGCATGCAACAAACTAGTCATTCAAAAAAAAAAACTATCTATTGAGCACATACTAGATATGATTCACTCTTCTAGGGCCTGTGGACACACAGTGAATGAAGCAGTTCACTTCAAAGAGCTTACATTCTGTGGGTAAGATAAGCAGTTGCCAAGTGCATAAACATAATGTATCAGATATGATGAGTGCTAGGGATAAAAATAAAGTGAAGAGAGGGTATAGGGAGAAGTGGGAATACTCCACTTAATTTGTTCATTATTTAAGATATATTTTTGAAACAGCACCCACTCTGTGCAAGGCACTGAACTAGGCAGCAGGCAAGACAAAGACAGCCCTAACTCATCATAGGAGACAGAAACTTAAAAATAACTAGTTTATTAAGTATTCCTAACTCTGATGGGGGTACTCCAGTCAGGAAGTGGTATAGCCATTGCTTTCTAGTGTGTCTTATCCTGATTTCCTGTCCTAGCCTTTAAGGATCAGTGACACCCATGTACAAGTTCCCTAGAAAGCCTGTAGGAGTTCTCCTCACTGAGAGTTCCCCAGTGTGGCCTAAACTCTTTTGATGCCTCAGTCTCAACCCATCCCAATTTCCACACTAAGTCCCTACCCCCAGCCTCTTGGCAAGTAATCCTGGGGGTTGGGAAGGATGCCATGACAAGACAGTATAAGCCTGGTTTGTCCACCTGGCCCCACAAAACACGTGTTCTTATTGCATTGCATGTAGCAGTATACACTGGTTCCCTGCTGTCCTCTCTTCACTTTGTTGTCTTTTTCCTGTTCATTTTCTCACACTTAAAAAGGAAGAAAGGCAGATATACATAGGTCATGTACAAGCTAATGTTTAACCAGGGGGTGGACTCCCAGTCTTCCTTCCTGAAGACACACACCATTTCTGTAAGCAAGTCTCTTGAATCCTCACACTTGGTTAGAACAGAACATTCCACTTTCAGTCTGGAGAACAACCACAACTTTGTTCTCAATACTTTTCATCTTTCACACTTTGCATTTATACAGTCAGGTAAGAAAATTATGAGATATGAAAAGTAAGAAAATGTGATATATAATCAAAGGAAAACATAGTCAATAAAAGTAGGTCAATGGATGACCCAGTTATTGAAACTAGCAAAGACTTTAAAAAGATCTTGTAAATATATGCAATGATGTATATGAAACGTGGATTAACGAGGATGTTTCTGGCAAGAAAGTGGAAACTTTCTAGAGAACCAAATGAAAATTCTAACACCAAATACCTAGAATGTCTCTTATTGTTAAAGCTCACAGAAGAGGCTTGGTAGCAAATTAAAACCACAGAAGAAAGAAAGATCGTTCAGTAGAAAGTATTCAAACTGAAACTATGGATGGGGAGGGACTGAAAAATTTAAATACATGTAGATAGCATCAGTGAAATCTGAGAATATACCGAAGTCCTGAAAGGAAAACAGAGGTTAGGACAGAAAAAAGTTGAAGAAATGATGTTGAAATTTTTTCCAAATGAAGTGAAAAAATTTATTGCATAAATCCAAGAAGTTCAATAAAACCCAGCCAGTATAAATGCAAAATAAATTACATTAGGATAAAGCAATCAAATATTAAATCAGGCTAAGTTAAATAGTCTTCTTTCCTGAATAATTTCTTAGAATTTGTAGCATATATATTACAAAATTCTTACAAGAGAATATAATATACATTTTGCAATTTTAAATAAATCCTTTAAAAGTGACTTTTTCAGGGCATACCATTGTCAGATACATATTTTCAGAAATGTTGAGCTAGAGGTAGGGAGACATAAACAAATGGACTAAAAATTAAAAGTGATCTTAAATGATATAGAGAACATGTCATGTTTTATATGTACAGCAAATAGGACAAGTAGTTTAGGACAAATGTGTGGGTGAACAAGAGGAAAAGACTAATACAAGTGAATGGAAAGATGACTTTGAAAGTAAAGTACCAGAAGGGCTACTCAGGAAGAATATCATAGATTCAGTATGGCAAGAGGGCAGGATTAATGGAACACATAGTTTTAAAATAGAAAAAACACCAATACAATATACTAACACATATATATGGAATTTAGAAACATGGTAATGATAACCCTGTATGCGAGACAGCAAAAGAGACACAGATGTATAGAACGGACTTTTAGACTCTGAGAGAGAGGGAGAGGGTGGGATGATTTGGGAGAATGGCATTGAAACATGTATACTATCATGTAAGAAACGAATCGCCAGTCTATGTTCGATACAGGATACAGGATGCTTGGGGCTGGTGCACGGGGATGATCCAGAGAGATGATATGGGGTGGGAGGTGGGAGGGGGTTCAAGATTGGGAACTCATATACACCCGTGGCGGATTCATATCAATGTATGGCAAAACCAATACAGTATTGTAAAGTAAAATAAAGTAAAAATAAAAATTAAAAAATAAAAATAAAGTATAATGGGCTAATTTGGGGATGGATTTGAGTGTCAAACTAAGAATTCTGAATTTTTTTATTGCAAGGAATAGGTTGCAGTAGGCAAGAAAGAGGTGGGACTTGATAAGCTTTTTTTTTCGATTAATTTTCTCTATTTGGCTGTACCTGCATTCTTAGTTGCAGTGTTTGGGACCTTTAGTTGCAGCATACAGACTCTCAGTTGCAGCTTTCAGGATCCAGTGCCCTGACCTAGGAACTCTTCGTGTGCTTCCTACATTTGGAACACAGAATCTAAGCCCTGGACCACTAGGGAAGTCCCTGGTTAGCTTTTAAAGAAAATTTAGTCTGCCAGTTATACAGAGAATGAACTAGTGAAAAGCAGTTGGTAATGGGGAACCAAGTAGAAAACTGCTAAAATAATTGAAGGAGAGTGACAAGAAAAAATAAATGTAAGAGCTGTCTGCAGAAATTCTCTCAGAGGAGAGAACGATCTTAGTGGTCATTCACTTTACATATCAACTTGACTGAAACACAGTGTCCAGATCTTTGGTCAAACATTATTCTCAGTATACCTGTGAGGGTATTTTGGATGCAACTAACATTTAAATCAGTAAGAGACTGAATAAAATGGATTCCCACCTTAATATGAGTGGCCCTTGTTAAATCAGTTGAAAGCCTGAACAGGAAAAAAAGAAAAAGAAAAAAAAAGCTGACCTCAACAAAAGTAAAGAAGAATTCCTCCTTGAGCTGACCTGCCTTGAGCTGGAACATCAGTCTTTCCCTGATTGCAGACTCATCCTGAAGCAACTGCTCTTCTTGGAGCTTGAGCCTGCTGCTGGCTTTTGGACTTGAACTTCCATTTGCTCTCTCAGTCCTCAGGCCTTTGGACTCAGTTTAGAATCTGGGGTCTCCAGCTTGCCAGCCACAGGTCTCTGGGTGTCTCAGCCTCCATAATTAGATGTGCCAATTCCTTGTAATGATTTCTTTCTATCAATATATGTATCCTACTGGTCTGTTTCTCTGGAAATCCCTGACAAATACACATCAGTATTTAGCTTGTGACTACTCTGGTTCAGAGAAGCTATCCATGAGCCAATGGCTAGAAAAAGTAGGAGTGAGACAAAGCTATAACTCATCTTGTCTAACTTAGCAGTGAGGAGGAATTTGGGGGTGAGAATAAGGATGGGTATGAGAAGAAAGATGAGACCTGTGCAGAGAGGGAGAAAATAACATAATGTGATGGCTCTTTCTGAATGAGTTGACAGGTCAGAATGTGTAATGAACAGTGAGTCCTAATGGCGGCTTAAACTTGCCATGGGTACAAGGTACTCAAGATTCTGGAAAAGGAGCTTTCTACCCAAGAGCTGCCTACGGACAAGATCAAATCGCCAGGTGAAATCCAGATTTCATTTAGAAGAGAAGGGTGAAAGGAATCTTTAAAGAGTTGATAACCTTTGGCTTGTCTGCATAGGACTATTCCAACTCAGCCCTCGTAATTATCTCTCCTCCTCAAAGATTCCCACAGGAGATTTATACACAAGGGACAATAGCCAAATGAGAAAGACTTTGCCATTGTTATGTTAGCTGGCCTTCTTCTTGAGGGCCTGCTCTGTTTGAATGTTGCAGACTTGATATGTTGAGAGATCCTAAAGCCCATGAGAGGGTATTGAGGGCGGGGGGCCTTCTGGAGATGCCTAGGTCACAAGAGTGGAGCGCTCATGAATGGGATTAATATTCATATAAAAGAGATCTCACAGAGCTCTTTCCAGGCTTCCACTCTGTGAGGAAACAAGAAAGTGTCAGCTAGGAACCAGGAGGAGGCCCTTCACCAGAGCATGCCCTTGCCAGCACCTTGGTATTAAACTTCACAGACTCTAGAACTAAAATAGATAAATTTCTGTTCTGTATAGGCTTCCCATCTGTGATATTTTGTTGCAGAGCTTGAATGGACTAAGAGAGTGCCTACATGCAGACTTTTGATAAAGAGACGCAAAAGCATATAACTTGGTCCCAAGGAGAGACGAAGGCCGCCTCTCTCTGCACAGCTATTACTAGATGTTGGAAATCTCTCTCTTGTAGATAGAAACCCCAAGTTAAGTCCATCACATAAAAGCACAGAGTTCGGTAATAAACCTGACCTTGTTACAGAACCCGTAGTATGAATAACACAAGTGAACATGGCACAATCGATATCCTAGATTCTGTCCCGAGTCACAAGGCCTACTTCCTTGGCCAGGTGGGGGCATACTACCTGGGAGAGAGGAGAGGATGCTAAAAGGGAATTGGGGGGAAGGTCCAAAGACCACCTCTTCCCATGTGCTTGAAATGAGCTTGTTTATGACTGATGGGGTATTCTTTTTTTAACTTTTTACTTTTTTAGGTGGTGTATAATTGATTAACAATTTAGTGATAGCTTCAAATAAACAGTGAAGGGACTCAGTCATACATATGTATGTATCCACTCTCCCTCAAACCCTCTTCACATCCAGGCTACCATATAACATTGAGCAGCATTCTATGTGCTACACAGTAGGTCCTAGTTGGTTATCCATTTTAAATATAACAGTGTGCACATCCCCATCAAACTCTGAGAGATAGTTTTCTGACCCTTGTATTTTCCAAAGAAGCATCTCAAGGGCCACTGGCGGGAGGCTGTATAACAACAGTGATATGGGTTCCACTTTCTTCTAAGGGAGCAGTTGTCCTTTCATCTGATTTAAGAACTGGTCTTCTAAAAATGTTTCCTTTGAAGAAAGAATTCTGTGGCCCAGTCTATTTAAAATTTTTATGAGGAGGGATTATACAGTTGGGTCACTCTGAGGGGTCACTTCAATTATATCCCCCCAAAAGATATGTTTAGGTCCTAGCCCCCAGTCCTTGTGAATGTGACCCTATTTGGAAATGGCATCTCTGCAAATGTAACCAAGATGATGTTATACTGGATGAGAGTGATCGCCTTATACGAAGAAACACAGCAACTCAGACACAGAAATATACACAGCTATTGTGGAGATAGAGACAGAGAGTGAAGCAATGCTGCTACAAGCCAAGGAATGCCAGGGTTCACCAGTAACCATTAGAAGCTAAGAAGAGGCAAGGAAGGTTCTTCTGTAGAGCCTTCAGAGGGCTCATGGCCCTGCAGACACTTTGATTTTGAACTTCAAGTCTCCAGAACTATGAGAGAATAGAATTCCTGCTCTTTTAAGCTACCTGGATTTTGGTACTTTGTTACAGCAGCCTTAGGAAATTAATACAGTAGCAGTATGGGTCTAAACCACTCAGAACTGCCACTGCTTATTTTCTAAATATAGATGAATGCAATGTCAAGACATTCCATATAATTGAGCCTATTATTTTCAGATGAGGAGCAAAGTTGCAGACATGTAAATTCACATGTTCAAAGTCTCATGGCTAGAAATTGGTAGTCAGAATTTGAATTCACTATCTGGCTCCAGAGCCCAGGCTTTTGATCTTCTGACACAATCACTGGGCAGAATTTCAAAGTGTATGTGATGGTAAGTTTAAAAGGATTGGTTTCCTTTTGTTTCTGTTTAGTTCATCTTTGCTTTTCTTGTCCTATCATCAATGAGTAGCAGGGACCTACTTTTGCTTCCATCAGATGAAACAGGTGAACACCTCAGAGAAGATGGGAAAATGATATAATAGATTTATCTTGCAGATCTGTGGCATTATAACCATTCGGGTCTTGCTGTAGTTTTATTCTCTGAGTACACAGCCTAGGAGTGAGCTCCTTTCTAAGTGCATTGAGAAGTTGAGACTGTACATCCCTTCAAGTGCAACGGATATAATTGCACTGTTTCTGTTTCTCACTGTAGACCTTTCGGTGTTGCCTTAGGTACGAAATGGGCTTCCCAGGGGGCAGGTGGTGCTAGTGGTAAAGTACCCTCTTAACAATGCAGGAGACATAAGCAACATGGTTCGATCCTTAGGGTGGAACAATCCCCTGGTTCAATCCCTGTTGGGAAGATCCCCTGGAGGAGGGCATAGCAATCGCTCCAATATTCTTGCCTGGAGAACCCCATGGACAGAGGAGCCTCGTGGGCTATAGTCCATAGGGTCTCAATGAGTCAGACATGACTGAAGTAACTTAGCACGCATGCACACACATATATGTAATATATTCTCTATACATCATGTGTACACAGATGCAGTAAACTCTGAAACAAGCCAGTCATTAAGGCTTTAAAAAAAAAAATACACTGCTTCTTTCATTCATGTGCAATCCCAATTTGCCTCTTTTATCCCCCAGAATAACCAATTCCAATTTCTAGAAAGCTCTAGCCTTCAGCTATGCAGGTTTCTTCAGGGAACCCCTATGTATTCTCTTGAATTTTGGAGGACAAAGTTGACACTTTCATACAAAGTTCTGCTTCATAACAGTTGTGCCTCTCCTTGCTAAACTTCCAGGACTTTTGCTACCATACACAGGGATTCGTAAGCTTTCTTGAGATAGGAACATTTTTTAGATCCATTTTTATTGGAGTAGGGTTGATTCTGTGTTGCATTGGTTTCTGCTGCACAGCAAAGTGAATCAGTTACACATATACATATTCACTCTTTTTTAGATTCTATTCCCATATAGGTCATTAGAGAGCATTGAGTAGAGTTGAAATGGGAACGTTTTGACAATCATTTTGACTCCCCTAGAAAAATGTACATCGCATAAAACATTGCTTGTGATTTATGATTTCAGGGAATTGATGATCTTCTGAAATATATCCTGGACCCCTAAAAGAATCTGCTCTTAGGAATTCTTCTCTTGAGCTTCATGACTCAAATGGGTAAAATAAGCTGAACCTGATGATGTAATAAGAAATGTTGGGTTGTATCAATTAGGAATTTTTCTACATGCAAAGGGAAAAAACTCACCTGTCACTGGCTTAGCTGCTAAAACAAAACAAAAACAATGGTGGTGAAGGTAGTGGAGGAGATAATGCTCCCCATAAATCCCCATCAAACAGGGCTTGATATAGTTCTTGTGATTTGATCAAGTTCTGTCCATTGTCTCTGCTTCCTCTGGGTTGGCCCTCTGCTCAAAAGATGTAGTGAAAGATGTTGGCCAGCAGCTTCTGGGGCTATTTCCCTTCAAACCCCCATCCAGCAGAAAAGAAAATATTCTTCAACTATTAAATAAACATCCTTGGTTTCAGGGATTGGACCATCCTGGTTAAGATGCCCTGCAGCCAAAAGGGGTATGTACCTGGGCTTCTCACTACGGAACCGAGAGTGGAATCAGCTTCCCTAAGTGCAAATTGGCAAAGAGAAGAGCCCCAAAAGAATATTAGACCAAAGGGAATAGACCCTGGGAAGCCAGAAACAGCATCAATTAGGGCTCACATTTAAAATGTATGCGTGAGACATGGTTGAAAAATAACTCATTGCTTCCTGGATCTGCGTAGCCATGGTCAGATCATGTCCCTTGAGTCCCACCAGTGTGTACCTTAACGGGCCAGTGTTAATTGGTCACCAGTGAGGAGCCCATGCCCCTCCCCTGAGCCAGTAATTTTTTAAAAAGTCCCGATGAAGTCATTTATATATTTTAGAGTAGTTAATGTGCCCCCATGGGCCTGCGGCAAAAGATGCATTTTGAAATATCTAATGAGTAAATGGGGCATTTAGTAAGACACAGTCTAATTACTTTAGGTCTTTGTAAAATATTAATTTAAGGCAACTGCAGCATTGAGGAGTAGGCTTGCCAAGTGGTGCTCAGTGATTCAGCTCTGGCATGCCATTAATCTCAATAGAAGTCTTGCAGCTCACTTGCTGCCCATTGCTTTGGAAATGTACCCCTAAGGTACAGAAATCAGCTAATGTGAATTTTTTTTTTCAATTAATGTTTCGGGGAAAGTGCAGCGTTTAGCTTTTGCACACAAGCATATCATCTTCATTGATGGGACCGTGGTCTTGGGGGCTGATGTTCACACTCAGGTTTGCGTCCCACGTTGTGATGTGGCTGTTCTCGAATATCTGGTGTAAACAATATTTCTAACTCTAGAATACACCTGTAAGAAGAAAACCAATTCTCTCAGCGGGAGAATATGATTTGCCTTGGAGCTGAAATACCTTTCTAAGAAAATACATTGTAAATACTCCATTCTAGATTTGCATGTTTCTAAAGATGACAGATATTATCTATAAAGCATGTAGATGTGAACCGTAAATAACTCTGAATCGTGACACAAAAGAAGACGTGGGAACAAATCTAAAGTTCCCTTGCTTTTACATATCTTCTATAGGACAACCCCCTAGCGACTGACTTGGCTGGTTGATGCCAATGGCAGGGAATGAACTGGTGGTTTCTTTTGTTTGTTTAATTTATCTTTTATTTTTTAATTTTTATTGTAGTATAGTTGCTTTGCAATGTTATGTTTATTTCTACTATACAGCAAAGTGAATCAGCTATATGTATATGTATACATATCCGCTCTTGTTTGGATTTTCTTCTCGCTTAGGTCACCACAGAGCATTGAGCTGAGTTCCCTGTGCTATGCAGTAGGTTCTCATTAGTTATGTATTTTATGTGTAGTAATATATATGTATAAATTCCAGTTTATCCCACCCTCTCTCCCCTCCTTGATAATCATAAGTTTGTTCTCTGCATCTGTGACTGTTTCTGCGTTGCAAATAAGATAATCTATACAATTTGTCAAACAAGAGATGGCAAGGGTGAACGTTGACATTCTAGGAATCAGCGAACTAAAATGGACTGGAACGGGTGAATTTAACTCAGATGACTATTATATCTTTAGAAACATATAACATATTAATGTACTATATATGTTATATGTATAATATATATATTTCTCAGATTATTTTCCACTATAGGTTAGTACAAGATATTGCATATAGCTCCCTATACTATACAGTAGGGCCTTGTTGTTAGAATAAAGGTTTTAAGGTTCATCAATGTTGAGGGTGATAGAAACAAAGTCTGATGCTGTAAAGAGCAATATTGCATAGGAACCTGGAATGTCAGGTCCGTGAATCAAGGCAAATTGGAAGTGGTCAAATAAGAGATAGCAAGAGTGAATGTCGACATTCTAGGAATCAGCAAACTAAAATGGACTGGAATGGGTGAATTTAACTCAGATGACCATTATATCTACTACTGTGGGCAGGAATCCCTCAGAAGAAATGGAGTAGCCATCATGGTCAACAAACGAGTCCTAAATGCAGTACTTGGATGCAATCTCAAAAACGACAGAATGATCTCTGTTCATTTCCAAGGCAAACCATTCACTATCACAGTAATCCAAGTCTATGCCCCAACCAGTAATGCTGAAGAAGCTGAAGTTGAATGGTTCTATGAAGACCTACAAGACCTTCTAGAACTAACACCCAAAAAAGATGTCCTTTTCATTATAGGGGACTGGAATGCAAAAGTAGGAATTAAAGAAACACCTGGGGTAACAGGCAAATTTGGCCTTGGAATACGGAATGAAGCAGGGCAAAGACTAATAGAGTTTTGCCAAGAAAATGCACTGGTCATAGCAAACACCCTCTTCCAACAACACAAGAGAAGACTCTACACATGGACATCACCAGATTGTCAACACCGAAATCAGATTGATTATATCCTTTGCAGCCAAAGATGGAGAAGCTCTATATAGTCAACAAAGACAAGACCGGGAGCTGACTGTGGCTCAGATCATGAACTCCTTATTGCCAAATTCAGACTTAAATTGAAGAAAGTAGGGAAAACCACTAGACCATTCAGGTATGACCTCAATCAAATCCCT
>SJXQ01001876.1:139063-167003 GCA_006408695.1 Aepyceros melampus | reverse complement strand
TATAAGTTAAATAAGCAGCGTGACAGTATACAGCCTTGACATACTCCTTTTCCTATTTGGAACCAGTCTGTTGTTCCATGTCCAGTTCTAACTGTTGCTTCCTGACCTGCATACAGATTTCTCAAGAGGCAGGTCAGGTGGACTGGTATTCCCATCTCTTTCAGAATTTTCCACAGTTTATTGTGATCCACACAGTCAAAGGCTTTGGCATAGTCAATAAAGCAGAAATAGATGTTTTTCTGGAACTCTCTTGCTTTTTCCATGATCCAACGGATGTTGGCAATTTGATCTCTGTTTCCTCTGCCTTTTCTAAAACCAGCTTGAACACCAGGGAGTTCACGATTCACATATTGCTGAATTCTGGCCTGGAGAATTTTGATCATTACTTTATTAGCATATGAGATGAGTGCAATTGTGAGAGAGTTCTTTTGGTAAAAAAATGAGTCAAATTATTCTTAGATATTCAATTCACTACTTGATTACTGATTTAATAAGATCACAATTCCTATGTTTAAAGAACTTGGATCTATAATGGTAGACATTAATGATTTTGTAAAAAATCTAATAAGTTAAATTAAAAAATAAAATCATGTGAAGAGAAGATCTCCAAATTTTCATTCGTTGACAGTCATTAGTATAGTCTCTAAGAGCTGACATTTCAAACTGAATTTGAATTTATATTGAATACTTCAACAAAAGTTTAGATAGCTCTAATCTGATTTTTTTAACTGTATACAAATTAACCAGGATATGTTTCATATTATTCATAACTACCAATTCTACAAATTTTACAAGAGTTTACAAAGGAAACTTCCATATGTCAGATAACTGAGTCAAAATCATATTACTAGGTAATAATAGATTTTATATAAACACCTGTGAGAAAGCGGTCTTAGTCTTTCTTGAGAACTGTGCTTTGTCTATGTGCTATGGTTATTTGATGAATTATTATATTGTCAGCAATCTCTCAACACTATAGGAGGCAGAGTCTCATCTAAAGTGTGAACCCATGCACTGTATCACATATGATAGCCTATCATTCAGCTCTAATGAAGTATACCTCTTCAATCAAAAATAAAACCTAGATTTGGACATCTATTCCTAGGCCTGGTTAATGAAAAGTAAGACATAAACTATATAGGCACGGGAAATAGAGCCCCATATCTAGAACCATTCTTTTGTGTGTGTGTGTGTGTGTGTGTGTGTTAGTCACTCAATCATATTCAACTCTTTGCAGCCCCACGGACTCTACACCACCAGACTCCTCTGTCATGTGATTCTCTAGGTAAGAATATTGGAGTGGGTTGCCAGTTCCTACTCCAGGGCCATTCTCATGCATGAAGGAACGAAATGGTATCTATCTTGCAGAAACAGGTCTGATGCTAGAAGACAACCAGAAAACAGTGAAATTTGTACTGAATTTTTGGAATGGGAATCACCCTAGGAAATGGGATATGAACAAAACAAAGTATGTGACTTAATAGATTAACTATCAAAGGATCAGAAGTTTGCACTTTGTAAATTTGATTCTTCTGCTTCTTTTATTTTCTTAATTTTCTTTGCCTTCTTTTCTACAAAGCAAATGTCCTTTATGTTCTTTTCTACTTTTCTTTTCCTCTTGAACAAAATTAACATACTTCAGATATGCTAAAGGAAACTGCTTTGCCTATAACTGGCCAAGAGCTATAAAGGCAAAAATTATGCCCCATCTCCAACTTTAGAATAATGGTCACAACCAGTGCCAAAGTGAAATGACCATAAGAGGAAGAGAGAAACAGAGAAGACCAAATAGGGGGGAAAAATTTCAACTCCTAAATCTTCTATTTTCATAAAAGCTTCAAGTATTCTACAAGTATTCTATTGCTACATTTAGCAGTAGAGGCAGGCCCTCACAAATACAACCCACATTTTGGGTTTTTGAACATTTCATTTGAAGTCTTCAAATGATATTTACTAACTGCCCATAGAAAGCAACATTTCAATCTATGCTTCCAAAAGAAAAGTATAAAAATAAACTACCAAATATATGCATTAATATCCAGTAAGATTACCCCTTTATCATCTAATATATTATTTATATAACATGTAACCTATGTCACATTACAAACATGTTTCCTATTGTTGTTTAAAATGAAATGACTTTTTTCAAGTAGTATGATAAATTCACACTTCTTGAACTTCTAAAAGTTCTACAAGAATTTAACTTAAAACTCCAAAACTTAACAGCAACTGTGTAAATAAGTAATAAATCATTTTTTAAAGCAAGGAAATCAATATTTTCCAGGCATTTGTTATAGTTTTAAGGAGAAAAGCAGAGGATACTAGAACTTTTTCTTAGATCATCCATTTCACAAAAAAAAGCACACTTTCTTATTTCTTACTCTTAAAATCCAAGAAATGTACCCAATTGGGAATAAAATAAAATTTTATTTAAATTGTACTTTATATTATTTTACAAGAGAATTGACTAAAATCAGTATTAAAGTAACATTCCAACATCCTGATAACTATCACATTTGACAAGTTTGAAACCTATATATTATGTATTTTTACTGTATTTCCCTCTTTGAATACTAGAATTACATATTAGGCTTAATGAGGGAAATACTGTCAGAACTAGCAAGCCTACAGACCCATGCTGGTCTGGTCTGTAAGCCAGGGAGTGGAAGCAGGAGTGACACTTCTAATGACTACATCTAATATCCCACTATTTAATGTTTTGCTTTTTGTGCTCTAGGCTCTAGTTTTCTGGAAATTTTAAGAGTTTGTGGAAAAGCAAGACATGTTCCCCTGAACT
Organism: Aepyceros melampus; assembly: GCA_006408695.1. NCBI lineage: Eukaryota > Metazoa > Chordata > Mammalia > Artiodactyla > Bovidae > Aepyceros > Aepyceros melampus. The sequence goes on along the minus strand of SJXQ01001876.1, from coordinate 164,206 downwards.
GGAAGTTGAAACCACCAAGTGATCATTCAACGTTCTTTCCTACCAAGCAGAAAACAAAATAAGGAGGTTTGTGTATTGACTGGGGAAATTAATTTTCTGTCCTGCCTAGGACAGAAAAACAGGACTAATGAGTACCAGGAGTGTGGTAGGATGGAAGATGGGACACCCTGCAGAGCCTTCGAACTGTCGGTGAAAATGCTAAGAGCAAGTTTATTTAAAGGACAAAAAGCAAGCCTAAGAACCAAGAACTCAGACACCTTAGATCTGAAGAGTCTATTCATCTCACTAAGGTTTAGAACGCCACCAAATAAAGTTCGTGTTAAAGGAACATGGAGTGAATAACAGAAAAATCTTAAGCTATAGCCTTTTGTTTAGTTACAGAAACAGAACAGGTCCTTACCTATATTTCCTTGCTTCATAAGTCACTTTTTTTTTTAATTTTCCCTCTATTTCTTTCTCCTTTCTATTGTAAAATGGCAACACTAATAATGGTTAAAATTTACTGAAGGCCAACCTTAGTACTTTAAGGTACTATTCTAAATCCTTATTAATTTATTTAATCCTTAGAAAAAAAAAGCCTACCAAATTACTGCCACTACTTAACAGATGAAGAAACAAAGGCGTGAAGAGACTAAGTGGCTAAGATTAAGTCTCGCAGCTAGTAAGCAGAGACAGATTTTGAGTCTAGGTAGTCTAGCCCCAGAGCGCACACTCCTAACCACTTCTTTATAAAAGCTCATGTTATATTTACCAGCAAATCTATAAACTGCAGAATAATGAAACAGGAATGTCAAGAACAAGAAGCAGTCTTAATCTAAAGATCCAGGATTCATTAAGCAGTGACACTGTAATACCATCTTTAAAGGTAGTAACAAAACACTAATTAAAATATACAAAAAATAACTGAACTTTTAAAATTACATATATAGGGAAAAGTGTGTACATGTCGTGTGCATGAGAGAGAGGAGAACTAGGCAATCAAAGCATGAAACATAATGGAAATCTATTGCTTTTATCTGTCCAGCATTCCTTCTATCATTTGCTCAAAATAGCATATTTACCACTCTTGGGACAATCAAACCTACCGTATTTCATGTTTTAAAAGGAACTTCCAAACACAGGAACCCCCGGCCCAGGAATCACAGGTGTGGGTCCATAATAAAACCAGACCAGATTTTCCCTACTGAGAATTTTAATCTTTAGTGTTGTTAGACATTAAAAAAAAAAAAAGTGTAAAGAAGTTATGGAATTACATTATCTAATGGAAGTTTGCCATTGAATAATACAGAAGTTCTTACTACTGACATACCTGGAATTGTCTTAGTCCTATCCTTCTTTACTGCTTCCCTGGTGGCTCAGCTGGTAAAGAACCCGCTTGCAATGTGGGAGGCCTGGGTTTGATACCTGGGTGGGGAAGATCCCCTGGAGAAGGGAACGGCTACCCACTCCAGTATTCTAGCCTGGAGAATTCCATGGACAGAGGAGCCTGGCAGGCTACAGTCCATGGGGTCGCAAAGAGTCAGACATGACTGAACAGCTTCACTTTCATTTTATCCTTCTTTAAGACCTGTATGAACAATTCTTCCTTCAAGTCTATGAGCCAACCAAGTACCTTACCTATATATTTATTAGAAACCCAGTATCTGTCCTAAAAATCCATTTGACTGCTTGCAACCAAAACCCCATAACTGATAGAAAACATTGCTATTAATAATTCACAAGTCTAATACAGAAATTAACACATCAGCAATTGGATCTGGGCCTCCAATAGGGGAGATATAGGTCTGCTTGGGTCAGATAGGACTTACCATGACTGCAAAATGTATGTGAAAAGGGTAAAACTTGATGTTAATGATTATGAAAATACTGGAATTAAAACACTGTTTCTGACTGAGTGCAAAATGTATGTGAAAAGGGTAAAACTTGATGTCAATGATTATGAAAATACTGGAATTAAAACATTATTTCTGAACATAAATGAACCATTGAAGATTTTCTGGTCACAGACTCTTGAGACGGTATACAAATAGGAGACAATGGCCATAGCTACAGCTTTAGAATGCAGTCCACAAACCAATTCCTGCACCCTGCTGTCATTCTTATTCTACATATCTTGACCATCTGTACAACTTTCATGGGCCTTAATAAATTCAGTAGCCCTATTCTCCCACTCAGGAATCTCAAGGACATGCTTTTGTCCTACAGGTTATATAGACTAATGACAAACACCCATCAGACAATTACCATTGGACACACTTCTTTTTCTCTTATTCTATTGCAAAATACAGATTGAAAGGCAAAAGAAAATGATATGAAGGGAAAATATAATATGGCAAGTGACACATTAGTCTATTAGAGGAGAAAGCATGATTTTTATTAACTCAGACAATTATAATGACTGCTGTAAATTTACCTGCTTTTCTGAAACATTATAGTGTCCTGGACCTGGAACATCTTTCTCAGTGTTAGAGACAACAGTAAAAGTACTTTCCCTGGCAGTCAAAGACAGGAATGGTGCATAGCCACCTATAAGTAAAATCATATCATTGGCAGATAAGACAGATTCTAATGATTTCAGAGAAAAAGCACTCAAAATATATAAAATCATTTGGTACATCAATTGCTGAGACTATATATTATCAGAACTAATGTCTAGCCACAGAAGTTGTTGCATTTTAAAAATTCTATATAAGAGTGGGATTAATATTAATATATATTAAATTAAGGACCTATAGAATTGAACTTACTAAACAAAAGAAATAAATGAATACAGTATTATAAAGCAAAACAAACTAAAAAATAAAAATTAATTAAAATTTTTAAAAAATAAATAAATAAACAAAAGAAATAATACCTAAAGAAAACAAAAGCTTTTTTTCTTCTAAGCATATTTGGTTGGGATGAAAATGGAAGTTCTATTTAACTGATAAAATATTTTCATCCTCAGAAGATCACAGTTTTATATGTTGGAGAAACCTATTAATTATATAGCTTCCCTGGTGGTCCCACAGTTATGAGTCTGCCTACAACACAAGAGACCTGAGTTCGATCCCTGAGTCGAAAAGATACCCTCGAGAAGGAAATGGCAATCTACTCCAGTATTCTTTCCTGGAAAATGCCACAGACAAAGGAGCCTGGCAGGCTACACTCCATGGGTCATAAAGAGTTGGACATGACTGAGCAACTAACACTTTCACTTTCTTTAATTATACCAAATAGCACATATGAATTGGTAGAGAGAGCCTAGACAGAAATAATTTAAAGTGAGCTTACAGCAAGTAATTAATATAATGTTTCAGAGAATTGGACATGACTGAGTGACTAACATTTTCAGCTTCCCTTCCTTGCTTGGGTACATGTTTGGCACTCAGTATTTCTTGGATACAAGATATAAGCATAAGATTACTGACATTACTGACATATTCAGTAAATGAACTTATTACACAGATTTAGTGTGCTGAAAGGCTGATAAAAACTTTTTAAGAAATATATCAAGAAAATGAGCACAGTTTAAGTAACATTGATATTCAAGAAAAAATGAGAGAAAACAGAGCAACTATATTAAATGGGTAATAAAAGGATAACGTGAGGACTCAAAACTTGTTAAAATCTTGTACACCTAAGGAAATGTACACTATGAGGATTTATGGCAAAAATTTGTACGGTTTAAAAGCTTGCTAATCTGGACTAATAAAATACATTTTTTAAACCAAAAATAATGTTTTTTTGAGGCCCTCATGCATTAAAATGCAACTGAAATCAAAATTTATTTGTGCAAGGTCTGAAGCACAAAAGAGGTGAATAAAATACATACCTTACCCTTAAAAAGAAACAACCTAGTGAAGCATTAAGTGCTAAAATAATTTTAAACAAGTAAAAATATCTGAAGTGCTAAAGTGCCCAGAGAGTCAAAAGGAGGGGAAGTTCTCAACAACACTGAGATGATCAAAAAAAAATCATGAATGACGCTAAAACTCTGGGTGTCAATTTAGTGACTGATGGTTTGAATTTGCTGTTCAAAACAAAAACAAACAAAACCACACAAGGTCCACAAGAACAGAAATCCTTAAAAGGAAGCCAAGGTCCATTTGGAAAAGACAAGGGTTGTCTGATTGAGCAGAGAAATCCAGTACAGAAGTTGAAATGTTCCAAAATGGGGTAAGTAACCAAAGAACAAAATACAGATTTCAAATGAAACACACATACAGGCACACACAAACCAAGCTACAGATTATATCAAGGGAATACTGCAAACAACCAGAGAGTGTTCTTCCAAGAGGCAGAGAAATATGTCCTATAACCTGGAGAAAAGTCAATGGAAAGAAGTAGATCTTGAAACGAGAAAATGGAATTAGCACAAGAAACATTACAGTATCTATTATAAATATTCTTCATATGTTCAACAAGACAGAAGAAAGATGAACATGAGGATACAAAAAAGACCCAAAAAAAACTTCTGATAGGAAAAGTATACTTGAGATTAATAACTACTTTTTAACTTATTATGAGATTTATAACTACTTTTATTTGGGTTAACAAGACATTTTTTTCTCAGTTCCTAATCACTTTAAAAAATAATTGTTTTAAGCAAAAATAATTTTGATTATTGTGGCATTACAGTATATGTAAATAGAAAATATTTAGCCACAATAGCACAGAGAATATGAGATGAAGAAAACAGAAGACATATGGCTCATATACTATACATGAAGTGGTACAATATTATTGGAAGATAGTGTTAAGTTAGAGATGTATATTGCAAACTCTAGAGGAATCACTAAAAAATAAAAGAAAGCTACAGCTAGTAAATCAATAGTAGAGATAAAAACAAAACCATCTTTTTTAAAACTCAAATCATTCAACTATAACAGGGAAAGAAGCAAAGGGAAATGAAGAACAGATGAGAAAAATAGCTAACAAATTCTGAGAGAGTAAATTTAAACACAACAATATTGGTAACAAAATTAAGTGGAAAATGTCTAAACACCCCAATTAAAAGAGATTGTCAGACTTGATAAAAAAGCAACATCTAACTTCAGGGAGTCTATAGGAAACTCTCTTAAAACATAAAGACACAGAGATGAAAGGATGAGAAAAGATGTATCATACATCAATGCATTGAAAAAACCTGGTGTGACTAAATTAAAATCCAACAAGGCAGATTTTAGAACAATGAATACCAAGAATAAGAGACATTTCATTATGTTAAAGGGATCATTTCATCAATACAATTCAATGATCCATTAAGAAAGGCAAGGAAGTAATTGCCATAAAAATTAGAATAGTGGTTACCAGTAGGGGAGAAGGTAAGGGTTATGAATGAAAAAGAAAATTTTGCAATGCCATATTTCTTTGAGTATTCACTTTTTAAGTTGTATATTTATATTTTATGTGATTTTCTGTATAAGTATTTCATCTCAAAATTAAAGGTTTTTGTTTTTGTTTTTTTTTTAATTTAGCTGTATACAGACACTGGGATAATGTGAGACAGATATGAAAATGAAGAAAGCTAAGCTCAGGGCTAGTTCTGAGGCAGCTGTCATCAAAACATGGCAGAGATTCTAAATGAATTTATCTAAAGAAATATAAAATGAACTGCAAAATACTGAAATTCATATAAAACAGGGGAATCTCCAATAGCCCATGTGTTCAAAAGAGATAGTGCTCATAAAATCTTCACTGAAGTTTCCCAAAATTAATCATATAAAATCTTTCATCAATAGGTTAAAAGTTTACATAAAATACTGAGCTCAAGTAAAACCACAAGAAAATTAAAATGTTTTTACTAACAAGCTCCATAAGAGAAGGGGATTTTCTGCTTTATTCATAATTATATGCCTATTTACCTATGGTTTACAGTTATGGTGACAAACTGTCTCAGTTTGCCCAGGACACAGGACTGGTAGTGCTAAAATCAGGACATTCCCACAGACAAACCAGGATGGTTTGTCTCTCTATCATACTGCCCTGCACACTAAACAATAAATGTAGATACTCTAAATTACTCCTTTAGTCATCACTCAGCAATACTAAATGCTTTATTATGTGCCAGAGAGGCAGTGAGAGTGCAATACGAATAAGCTAAAACCCTGGCCTCAACTAGAGGGAAAGCCAGACAAATAAACAAATACTTACATTACAAACAGTGTTGCCAATAATTAAGGTATAAAATATAGGAGTAAAGAGTTCTGTCACATTAGGGTTGGTGAAATGAAAGATAAAAAGTTTGATTTGAGACATATAATATATTGACATGTGAAGTTCCAACAATAAATGATAAATCAAACTGTCAGGTAGAAAGAAGAAATGGAGAATGTAGGAGGATAAGATTTGAGAAGAATAAGTTCAATTTGAGATATATTAAGTTTGAGGCACCAATAGCAGGAAATAAATCAGACTGGCATGAAGCAATAAAAGTCAGTCTATTTTCTGAGAAAGAAGGTGAGCAGCTGGGGGATAAAGTACAAGTTCTATAGCCACAATTACAGATACAAAGCAAGCAGGGCATTCTTCACATAAAAGCAATAACTAGAACTTTGAAACATACTCCTCTTCAGGGATATCAACATTTACAGCAATCACATTTTTTAATATAAACTTAAATACAGATAAATTGCATTCCCTCAAATGGTCTCCTGAATTCTGTCTGATGGCTAGTAAGTCATTATTGTTGGCATAAGCACAGAGGCAGGAGTGTAAGACCAGCACATAGGCAGGACGGTAAGTCCATGGACAGCTCATGCTTCTACAGCAGATTAGACTCACACTTTCTCTATAAAAAAAGAAATTTGGAAAAAATATATTAACAGCCAGCATTATCCAGTTTAGATAACTAATAGAAAACCAATACAGATAACTAATACATTTTAACATGGGGTACCATTTATTATGTAAATCAAGCCCAGAAAACAATGAAATATTCCCTAGCACAATAATGCCAGGAGCTGTCCATTATTAAAGGGACTATGTTTTTATCATATTTTACTAGGCTGGTCGTTTATGGCAAAGATTTGCCTTAATGAGATAAGATTTTCTTGCTTCTCAGATAATTTGCAAGAAAATCAGGATCAGCTCTCACTAATCTGGATCTGGAATATCCATTATCTCTCCCACTCATGAAATATGAATCATGAAATCAGTCCTATTCCTTTCAGGCTGCAAATCCTGGGTAGAAAAGAGTCTCCCTGATCAGCTGGACAAAAGTCGAGGCAATGAAGTTTGCAAATTAATGTGGAAAGAATTTCCTGAGGAAAATATGAAGACAGTACACTAGAGGACTGACCAAACAGAGTACAGTAAGCGAAGATTGCTAATGAGGAGAGAAAGGTTGGAAATAAAGAATATCTGCACTGTTCTTCTGAAGCTTTAAGACTCTAAGTTTTTTCTCTTTGTGTGTAATTCGAGGTAACAATTAAATTACATAAAGTTCCCAACATTTCCTACATCATGCTGCTGCTGCTGCTGCTGCTAAGTCGCTTCAGTTGTGTCTGACTCTGTGCAACCCCATAGGCAGCAGTTCCACCAGGCTCCCCCGTCCCTGGGATTCTCCAGGCAAGAACACTGCAGTGGGTTGCCATTTCCTTCTCCAATGCATGAAAGTGAAAAGTGAAAGTGAAGTTGCTCAGTCGTACCCGACTCCTAGCAACCCCATGGACTGCAGCCTACCAGGCTCTCTGTCCATGGGATTGTCCAGGCAAGAGTACTGGAGTGAGTTGCCATTGCCTTCTCTGTTCCTACATCATACTCTACAAAATTTACCTGACCCTTAAATAACTGTGTGCATTACTCTATAGCCCAGTGTTACTGATCTCAAAGAAGTGAAAAGCAGAATGTACCTAGGAAAGAGGTAACAGCTACTTTCAATTACCTTGCCAGGGAATCTGGTAGAAAAATGACTGAAGAGATGCCTATGCCCTCTATTGATTATTATTATTAGCATGTCTGCTGAGTACTGCTAAAACAGGATTCCATACGATGCAGTTGCTCAAAGTTCCCAAGAATGGAATTTCCTAGCTTTCTTCATAGGTCAACAAGGCACAATTCTATAAAGCAGTAAAAGGAACCTGCAAACCCTAGTTACTTATCTCTAATCAGAGTTCACACAAAGAAGAATTAAAAACTCTTATAACGTGACACGTGTAACTCATCAGATTTTTCGAACTTTACTTCAAGAATTACTGTTTTGCTATTTTTTTAACTAAGCACTTAGGTGTTAGACTATTGAGCTAAAAACTGAGACTAATACAGTGGAGATCTTGGTTACTGCCCTCAAAAATCTCACATTTTAGTGGGGCAGCCAGGTAAGTAAACACATAATTACAATATAGTACCAAAGTCCTTTGAGTTATTAAGGAGTCAAAGAAGAAAGAGCTGGGACAGACTGGAGTCAGAGAAAAACTTCACTTGAGGCTCAAGACATAAGTAGTAATTAGCCAAGTAAGGAAAGACGAGAGAACATACCCAGCAAAGGTAGCAGCAGGTACAAAGGAATGGAGGTGAGTGAGCATGAATTTACAGATAATGCAAGGCTGGAATTGCTAATGTGTTGGTTAAGTGTTGGTGGAGGTGTAGATCACATTAGACATAAAACAGACGTTGTTAGAGACTGATATAGAGGAAAACGAGAAATATTTTATTGACAAAAGTGTTAGTCGCTCAGTTGCGTCCAACTTTTTGCCAACCCATAGACTGTACCCACTAGGCTCCTCTGTCCATGGAAATCTCCAGACAAGAATACTGGAGTGGGTTGCCATTCTCTTCTCCAAGGGATCTTCCCAACCCAGGTCTCGTGCATTGCAGGAAGATTCTTTACCGTCAGAGCCACCAGGGAAGCCCTTGTTTCAGAATAAAAATAACAAATCCCAAACTAAGTCAAGGGCAGTTAAATGAAGAAAGGGAACTAGTTTGAGAGATAAAGAGAAGAAAGAATCAATAGGTCCTAAGATCAATGAGAATGACTAGAGGGGAAAAAAAGGAGTCTACAGTAATTTCAAAGCTTAAAGTTTCTAATTGACTGATAGGGAATTTTTTTTTAAAAGGGCCTAGTAATTCTGGAGAAACTGGTAAGTTCAGACACTTTAAGAATAGATGCCTAAAAAAAGTAAAAGTCCTTATCAAAAGAAAGCTCATCTTAGAGATATGAAACACCTGTATCACGGGAGTCATCAGAATATAGATAGCAGTTGAAGCTGTGGATTTGAATGAGAAAGTAAACATGAGAAAAGTAACAAGCAAATGATGGAAAGTACAGTATATAAACATGTAAAAGATATTTAGAAATACCTTAAAATAAAAATCTTTAAAGAACACTATGGAGTATTGGTTAGAGAGGGGGAAATGATACTTTGATTCAGCATTTAACAAATGTTTATAGTCTTCCAACCATGCAATGGCACCCCACTCCAGTACTCTTGCCTGGAAAATCCCATGGAGGGAGGAGCCTGGTAGGCTGCAGTCCATGGGGCTGCTAAGAGTGGGACACGACTGAGCGACTTCACTTTCACTTTTCACTTTCATGCATTGGAGAAGGAAATGGCAACCCACTCCAGTGTTATTGCCGGGAGAATCCCAGGGACAGGGGAGCCTGGTGGGCTGCCGTTTATGGGGTCACACAGAGTTGGACATGACTGAAGTGACTTGGCAGCAGCAGCAGCAGCAGCAACCATGTATCAGGCACTGTTACAACAGTTAGGAAAAGAACCAGCTGGACACGACTGAGCGACTTCACTTTCACTTTTCACTTTCATGCATTGGAGAAGGAAATGGCAACCCACTCCAGTGTTATTGCCGGGAGAATCCCAGGGACAGGGGAGCCTGGTGGGCTGCCGTTTATGGGGTCACACAGAGTTGGACACGACTGAAGTGACTTGGCAGCAGCAACCATGTATCAGGCACTGTTACAACAGTTAGGAAAAGAACCAGCAAAAAGATGTTACAGACACCAGGGAAAGAAGTATCTCTTAAAAAAAGAATGGTAAGTTGTGTCAAAATAAATATAGAAAAGTGTAAGCATTTTCGCTGGTCGTTGGTGGCTAATAAACTGGTAGGAAGGTAATGCTTGTAACTCAGCTGCATTAAATAAACATACATAATAAGCTCCAAAAACACTGATATCAATATCAGAAGCTGAAAGGTGGTAAAATTCTCGATTAAAACAATGACAAATTAGTACTCCAAAGAAACCTAAATCAACCTACCATCCTAATCTCATCAATCATGTCAATGGAATAATAGATCCTAGCACTTATTCAAAAATACAGGAATTGTGTGGGAATAGGGAAAATGTAGGCTAAAAAGGAAAAGAGTTTAATTTGGATGGTATCAAGCCCCACAAAAAATCAGATTAGAAAAAGCAGAAAGCAAATTATGTTACTTATTAAAAGTTACCCTACCCAGTAACTGCAAACAAATGAGAGCAACTAATTACTTAAATTATCCATTCCCATTTCACCTCTCAACAAGTAAAGCTTTTCTTACAGAATGTGGGATAAAAGAGCTCTCATTAAGTAAGTTCAAGTAGATGGTGATGGTCAGATAGAAGGCATCTACCTGAAAAAAAGATATTCCAAAACAAACATAAAAGTTTTATCTTAGTAAATGTTTCTAGGAAAGGTGTGTGAGGCAAGCAGGATTACAAAGAAGAGACAGAAGGTGGAAGAAGCACACAGATGATTTGGAGATTCATATAGTAAACGGAACATTTCATACAAAAGTGAAGTCACTCAGTTGTGTCCAACTCTCTGCAATCCCACTTAGGAAAGGTGTGTGAGGCAAGCAGGATTACAAAGAAGAGAAAGAAGGTGGTAAGAAGCACACAGATGATTTGGAGATTATATAGTAAACGGAACATTTCATACAAAAGTGAAGTCACTCAGTTGTGTCCGACTCTCTGCAATCCCACGGATTGTAGCCCACCAGGCTCCTTGGTCCATGGGATTTTCCAGGCATGAATACTGGAGTGAGTTGCCATTTCCTTCTCCAGGGGATCTTCCCAACTCAGGGTCAAACCCAGCCAGGTCTCCTGCATTGTAGGCAGACGCTTTACCATCTGAGCTACTGGACACAACAAAGGAAAGAAATGGTATGGACCTAACAGAAGCAGAAGATAATAAGAAGAGGTGGCAAGAATACACAGAAGAACTATACAAAAAATAACTTCATGACCAAGATAATCACAATGGTGTGATCACTCACCTAGAGCCAGACATCCTGGAATGCGAAGTCAAGTGGGCCTTAGGAAGATCAATACAAACAAAGCTAGTGGAAGTGATGGAATTCCAGTTGAGATATTTCAAATCCTGAAAGATGATACTGTGAAAGTGCTGCACTCAATATGCCAGCAAATTTGGAAAACTCAGCAGTGGCCACAGGACTGGAAAAGGTCCATTTTCATTCCAATCTCAAAGAAAGGCAATGCCAAAGAATCCTTAAACTACTGCAAAATTGCACTCAACTCACACGCTAGCAAAGTAATGTTCAAAATTCTCCAGCAGGCTTCAATAGGACATGAATTGTGAACTTCCAGATGTTTAAGGTGGTTTTAGAAAAGGCAGAGGAACCAGAGATCAAACTGCCAATATCCACTGGATCATCGAAAAAGCAAGAGAGTTCCAGAAAAATATCTACTTCTGCTTTATTGACTATGCCAAAGCCTTTGATTGTGTAGACCACAACAAATTCTGGAAAATTCTTAAAAGAGATGGGAATACCAGACCACCTCACCTGCCTCTTGAAAAATCTGTACACAGGTCAGGAAGCAACAGTTAGAACTGGACATGGAACAACAGACTGCTTCCAAATAGGAAAAGGAGTACATCAAGTCTGTATATTGTCACCCTACTTATTTAACTTATACGCAGAGTAAATCATGAATAAGGCTGGGCTGGATGAAGCACAAGCTGGAATCAAGATTGCCAGGAGAAATATCAATAACCTCAGATATGCAGATAACACCACCCTTATGGCAGAAAGTGAAGAGGAACTAAAGAGCCTCTTGATGAAAGTGAAAGAGGAGGATAAGAAAGCTGTAGTACATATACACAATGGAATATTACTCAGCCATTAAAAAGAATACATTTGAATCAGTTCTAATGAGGTGGATGAAACTGGAGTCCATTATACAGAGTGAAGTAAGCCAGAAAGAAAAACACCAATACAAGTATACTAACGCATATATATGGAATTTAGAAAGATGCTAACGATAACCCTGTATGTGAGACAGCAAAAGAGACATGGATGTATAGAACAGTCTTTTGGACTCTGTGGGAGAGAGGGTGGGATGATTTGGGAGAATGGCATTGAAACATGTATAATATCATATAAGAAATATTATACAGAGTGAAGTAAGCCAGAAAGAAAAACACCAATACAAGTATACTAACGCATATATATGGAATTTAGAAAGATGCTAACGATAACCCTGTATGTGAGACAGCAAAAGAGACATGGATGTATAGAACAGTCTTTTGGACTCTGTGGGAGAGAGGGTGGGATGATTTGGGAGAATGGCATTGAAACATGTATAATATCATATAAGAAACGAATCGCCAGTCTAGGTTCGATGCAGGATACAGGAAGCTTGGGGCTGGTGCACTGGGATGACCCAGAGCAATGGTATGGGAAGGGAGGTGGGAGGGGGGTTCAGGATTGGGAACACATGTACACCCGTGGCAGATTCATGTTGATGTATGGCAAAACCAATACAATATTGTAAAGTAAAAAATAATAATAAGTTTTTAAATTTTAAAATAAATAAAATCATTATTTTTCCTGCAAAAAAAAAGGAGAAGAAAGTGAAAGAGGAGAATGAAAAAGTTGGCTTAAAGCTCAACATTCAGAAAATGAAGATCATGGCATCCGGTCCTATCACTTCATGGGAAGTAGATGGGGAAACAGTGCAAACAGTGACAGACTATTTTTTGGGGCTCCAAAATCATTGCAGATGGTGACTGCAGCCATGAAATTAAAAGATGTTTGCTACTTGGAAGAAAAGTTATGACCAACCTACACAGCATATTAAAAACCAGAGACATTACTTTGCCAACAAAGGTCCATCTAGTCAAAGCTATGAGAGTTGGACTGTAAGAAAGCTGAGCGTCGAGGAATCGATGCTTTTGAACTATGGTGTTGGAGAGTACTCTTAAGAGTCGCTTGGACTGAAAGAACATCCAACCAGTCCATCCTAAAGGAAATCAGTCCTGAATATTCATTGGAAGGACTGATGCTGAAGCTGATACTCCAATTCTTTGGCCATCTGAAACAAAGAATTGACTCATTTAAATAGACCCTGATGCTGGAAAAGATTGAAGGCAGGAGAAGGGGCGACAGAGGACGAGATGGTTGGACACCATCACCGACTCAATGGACATGAGCTGGAGTAAATTTCGGGAGCTGTGGATAGACAAGGAGGCCTGGCATGCTGCAGTCATGGAGTAGCAAAGAGAGGGACACGACTGAACTGAACTGAACTGAACGTCAACTGGGACAGGGAAATCAAAATCCCAGATCGAATCTGCAGCATTTAAACTAAGATGTAGAAAATCATTGTAAAATCAAAAAGGCAATACGCTTACTGGTCTAGTGAAATGGGAAAAATTAGTTTACCATCCGTAAAAATAGGGATAGAATTTTCCCTGCGTACTTCATGTTCTGTTATACCTATGGAGTTGTAGTACAGTGTTTCACTCAGGCACACATGAGCGGGGCAGGCTGAAAGTGAGGCGCGTCACAAAAGGCTTGCCTCTCTGTACATCTTACCTGTTGCCTGCTGCTTCGGGTAAGGAACCTGGTAAGATCCAGGACCCACACGATCCTCGGTGCCGCCACCTTCAGCCAATCTAAGCACACGGGGCGCCCGGTCATACATAACGGCGTGAGGGGAGGGGTGCGCGGCTGCAAAGCGATTAAGGACAGAGCAGCTGGGAGAAATGGTGGAGCAAAAAGTCGTCAACAAACGCAGAAGGCCAGGGAAGAATTTCTGTAAACGGAGGAGCTAGCGCAGGGGCTATCGCCCCACTTGCTGATTGGTGTCAGATTTCTCCCAGGCGACCTCGAGCCGCCTGGAAAACTTGAAAACAATGTAACCAGACGTAAGACTTCCCACAGAATCGCCGGTTCACCGATCTAGCCCAGAAGCCGCTCCAGGGAACGAGGTTGAGTACCAGGCGCCCGCCCCCGTGCTTCCGGCCCTGCCTCCGCCCGTTTCTCCCCTCCCGGAAGTCTCTGGACTAAAGGGGGAGGCGCTTCTCTCGAGCCGAGCCCTGGGAGCATGCGCGCCGAGCCGCAAGCCTCGCCGACTCGCTCTGCCCGGTGTTCTTGGCTTCCTAAAGGAAAAAACATACTCGAGCCCCCGCGATCCTCTGACTCTTCTAACCACATTGGGTCCTGACTCGTCAGAAAACCTCTAGAAAACGCATTAGGAGTTAGGGCTAATTTGATTGTGATCCATTTTCCCTGTAAGTCAGGGCGGCTGGGAAAGAGACTAGCAAAAAATTGTGAAATAAAAGTCTTACTACGAAAGGAAACGATTCTGTGCCCACACTCCCACCACAACTATACTCGCACCCCAGGGGGAAAGAAAGCGCTTCTGACTTTATCCCAGATATAGTCCGCACTGTGGCTCAGAAAAACCCAGAAGGTGATGGTGACAGAAACAGAAAACCTGGGGGAAGAAGAAAAACTCACCAACCGAAGCAATGCAAATGCAGGTAACTGAAAGGTGCTTCGGTTGTCAGATGCCAAGCAACAGCAGCAGACTCGTTACTCTGTTCATAAAGTAAAACAGGCGTTGAGAAAGCGCAGCTCCGTACAAGGCGTATCTGCGTCTCAAGAATGTATCTGTAGTACCTTTTTCCCTACTCAATACCCTGAATAATTATTTACTCACTTAAAAAACACTGGCATATACTATACGTTCAGTATCCTGCTAGGTTGTGGGGACCCAAAGATACAAGAACGTCTTCATCAAGTCTTCTATATCTTATAGAGAAAGAGACGTGTGTAATCCATAACAAGAGAGATGGATAAAATGATTTTTTTTTTAATTTCAGCACTTTAGATACCATCCCCTTCCTACTAAGAATCTGATGCTTAACTGTATCAGTCAGTCAGTTCAGTCGCTCAGTCGTGTCCGGCTTTTTATAACCCCATGGACTGCAGCATGCCAGGCTTCCCTGTCCATCACCAACTCCCGAAGCGTGCTCAAACTCATGTCCAAGGAGTCGGTGATACCATCCGACCATCTCATCATCTGTCGTCCTCTATGGTGACCCCAAAAAGCAAATTCAGGTCCAGGCCATTTTGCTATAGGCACTGGTGCAGGCTCTCACCTCCTGATTTCCCTTCCTACTAAGAATCTGATGCTTAACTGTATCAGTCAGTCAGTTCAGTCGCTCAGTCGTGTCCGGCTTTTTATAACCCCATGGACTGCAGCATGCCAGGCTTCCCTGTCCACCAACTCCCGAAGCGTGCTCAAACTCATGTCCAAGGAGTCGGTGATACCATCCGACCATCTCATCATCTGTCGTCCTCTATGGTGACCCCAAAAAGCAAATTCAGGTCCAGGCCATTTTGCTATAGGCACTGGTGCAGGCTCTCACCTCCTGATTTTTCTTGTCTGCAGCCGTCTACATTCCTCTTTCCTGCGGTAAGGTTTGGCGTTGAAAATCGAAGTGTCAAAGTAAGTTTTTCTACTTCTTGTCTGGATTTTATTTTTGTCCACCGGCGCCAACCTAGTTTAGACAAAAGGAGCTCTTTGTAGGGTCTATCGAAGCTTGTTTACATATCTCCAAAGGAGATTTTGTAACCTTAGGACCTGTGTACGAACTAGGAATGAGCTTCCCAAGTGGCGCTAGTGGTAAAGAACCTGCCTGTCTGCAGGACACATAAGAGATGCCGGTTTGATCCCTGTTTGGGAAGATTCCCTAGAAAAGGGCATGGAAACCCACTCCAGTATCTTGCCTGGAAAATCCCAAAGATAGAGGAGCAGGGGGGCGGCTACAGTCCACAGGGTCGCAAAGAGTCTGACACGACTGAAGCGACTTAGCACACACCCACCAGCTAGGAATACAGAATTTATACCTTGCTGCAACCTCAGTGTGTGGTCTTTCCTCAAATACCTCCCATAGAGGAATAGCTGATCAGTGGCAAGACTAGCGTTTCAAAGTCTTGTAGTGAGATCCTATTTAAATATTTGTGGTCAGATCTATTTTAAATATGACACCACTAAGGTACGGCGTCTCAGAGAATGCAATGGCACCCCACTCCAGTACTCTTGCCTGGAAAATCCCATGGCTGGAGGAGCCTGGTAGACTGCAGTCCACAGAGTCGCTAAGAGTCGGACACGACTGAGCAACTTCACTTTCACTTTTCACTTTCATGCATTGGAGCAGGAAATGGCAACCCACTCCAGTGTTCTTGCCTGGAGAATCCCAGGGACAGGGAAGCCTGGTGCGCTTCCGCCTATGGAGTCACACAGAGTCGGACACGACTGAAGCGACTTAGCAGCAAGGTACAACGTCTACAGTCTTCCTAATTTTGTAACACTTGGTCGCTGAGAATTCTGTATTCCTAACAAAACGCTTTTCTTTGAAAAGTTCTTAGTGTGAAAATCCTTTATTTATTTCCTTGATTACTGTGGCTGTTCTAACTTCCCTGGCTTTTATTCCGCCTTTATGGTTCAGTAACCAGAATAGCACAAAGTATTTAAGAATTGGAAGATACTTTTAAAATGAGAACAACAAACCTTTTTACTTATTTCTCAGTGTGGTAAATATTTCTTAAATAGTTTAGAATGAGTGTGCTGATAATAAAATTACAATGTTAACATAGAATTATAATTATATATGAACACAAAATAATTTGATTTAGCATTCCTCAGTTCCTACGAAATAGTTTTAATGCTAATCAACCACACTGTGTTTCCATTACTGTAGTAAGATATGGAAACTGTCTTTGAATTCAGGTTTATTTGACTGCAAAATTTGGGTTCTTTCCATTTCTCCATACTGGCTTCCACAGAATAAACTTTAAAATGAAGCTTGGGTGTGGGAACTCTTTTTACTTATTTCTCAGTGTGGTAAATATTTCTTAAATAGTTTAGAATGAGTGTGCTGATAATAAAATTACAATGTTAACATAGAATTATAATTATATATGAACACAAAATAATTTGATTTAGCATTCCTCAGTTCCTACGAAATAGTTTTAATGCTAATCAACCACACTGTGTTTCCATTACTGTAGTAAGATATGGAAACTGTCTTTGAATTTAGGTTTATTTGACTGCAAAATTTGGGTTCTTTCCATTTCTCCATACTGGCTTCCACAGAATAAACTTTAAAATGAAGCTTGGGTGTGGGAACTCCTCTGCTTTAAGTAGCATTAACTACCTTATAAATATAAAAACTGAATTGTTTTTGAAACTAATTTCTTCACCTCATGATAGTTTTCCATTTTTTTCCATTGTTTTGCTTTTTGTTAAAAAAAAATCAAGCAATAGTAACAAATCGTTTAGCATGTATCAATCAAATGAGTATACTTTGTCAATGTTATTAGAGGTCATTTTATAAAGTGATATTGTTGTTCATTAAGTAATGCCCAACTCTTGTGACTCATGGGACTGTAGCCCACTACACTCCTTAAGTCCATTGGATTTCCCAGGCAAGAATATTAGAGTGGGTTGCCATTTCCTTCTTCAGAGGATCTTCCCAACCAAAGGTTCAAGCCTGCATCTTCTACAGTAGCAGGCAGATTCTTTACCACTGAGCCACAAGGGAAGCTAGAAAAGTGATAACACATTCAAGTTAAAAAGGGAGGGAAAAAAAGGTCATTAATATAATGTTTTGAAGCTTACACAGTATATTTTATGTTCAGTATTTTAATTTGTGTTTAAGCTGCAGATTTAATGATTCTGAAATTATGAAATGTGTTTTTTTAACTATAGTTGATTTACAATGTGTTAATGTTTGCTGTAGAGCAAAGTGACTCAGTTACATACATATACACATTCTTTTTTATATTCTTCTCCATTATTCTCTATCCCAGGATATTGAATATAGTTCCCTGTGTTATCCAGTAGGACCTTGTTTTTTATGCATCCTGTAGGTAATAGTTTGCATCTACTAACCCCAAACTCCCAGTCCATCCCTCCCCTACTCTCCTTCCTCTTGGCAACACAAACCTGCCCTCTCTGTGACTCTCAGTCTGTGACTGAGTTCCTTGTTTCATAGATAGGTTCATCTGTTTCATATTTTAGAGTCCACACACTAAGTGATATCATATGGTATTTGTCTTTCTCTTTCTGACTTACTTCACTTAGTATGATAATCTCCAGTTGCATCCACATTGCTGCAAATGGTATTATTTTGTTCTTTTTTATGGCTGAGTAATAGTCCTGTCTCTGTGTGTGTGTGTGTGTGTGTCTGTGTGTACATCGCATTTTATCTATTCATCTGTCAATAGATATTTAGTTTGTTTCCATGTCTTTGTTATTACGAATAGTGCTACTCTGAACATAGGGGTGCATATATCTTTTTAAATTATCATTTTTTACATATATATACATGCTACTGCTAAGTCGCTTCAGTCGTGTCCGACTCTGTGCGACCCCATAGACGGCAGCCCACCAGGCTTTGCGTCCCTGGGATTCTCCAGGCAAGAACACTGGAGTGGTTTGCCATTTCCTTCTCCAATGCATGAAAGTGAAAAGTGAAAGTCAAGTCGCTCAGTCGTGCCCGACTCTTAGCGATCCCATGGACTGCAGCCTACCAGGCTCCTTCATCCACGGGATTTTCCAGGCAAGAGTATATATACATATATACATATATATGTGTTTATATATATGCCCAGGAGTAGAATTGCTGAGTCATATTGTAATTGTATTTTTAGTTTTCTGAAGAACCTCCGTACTGTTTTCCATTGTGGGTTCACCAACTTACATTCCCACCAACAGCATAGGAGGGTTCCCTTTTCTCCACACTCTCCCTAGCACTTGTTATTTGTAGACATTTTAATGATGGTCATTCTGACTGATATGAAGTGATACCTCATTGTAGTTTTCATTTGTATTTCATGAAATGTATTTTAAAAATTATACCATTATCCAATGCCTAAGTGAGTTTTTTCCCCCACTGACATTTATTGAGCACCTACTATGTGCTAGCACTATGTGAATCACTTTACATGAATAGTTTAAATAATTTCCCACATAAGCCATGTAGTAGACTCTATTAATATGTCTACTCTATTAATACGATGAGGCTTCAGTTCGGTTCCATTCAGTCACTCAGTCGTGTCCAACTCTTTACGACCCATGAATCGCAGCACTCCAGGCCTCCCTGTCTATCACCAGCTCCCAGAGTTCACTCAGACTCATGTCCATCCAGTCAGTGATGCCATCCAGCCATTTCATCCTCTGTCATCCCCTTCTCCTCCTGCCCCCAATCCTTCCCAGCGTCAGAGTCTTTTCCAGTGACTCAACTCTTCACATGAGATGGCCAAAGAACTGGGGTTTCAGCTTCAGCATCATTCCTTCCAAAGAAATCCCAGGGTTGATCTCCTTCAGAATGGACTGGTTGGATCTCCTTGCAGTCCAAGGGACTCTCAAGAGTCTTCTCCAACACCACAGTTCAAAAGCATCAATTCTTCGGCGCTCAGCCTTCTTCACAGTGCAACTCTTACATCCATACATGACCACAGGAAAAACCATAGCCTTGACTAGATGGACCTTAGTCAGCAAAGTAATGTCTCTGCTTTTGAATATGCTATCTAGGTTGGTCATAACTTTCCTTCCAAGGAGTAAGTGTCTTAATTTCATGGCTGCAGTCACCATCTGCAGTGATTTTGGAACCCCAGAAAAATAAAGTCTCTCATTGCTTCCATTGTTTCCTCATCTATTTCCCATGAAGTGATGGGCCCGGATGCCATGGTCTTAAGTTTTCTGAATGTTGAGTTTTAAGCCAACTTTTTCACTCTCCTCTCTCACTTTCGTCAAGAGGCTCTTTAGTTCCTCTTCACTTTCTGCCATAAGGGTGGTGTCATCTGCATATCTGAGGTTATTGCTATTTCTCCCGGCAATCTTGATTCCATCTTCTGCTTCATCCAGCCTGGCATTTTGCATGATGTACATTGCATATTAGTTAAATAAGCAGAGTAACAATATACAGCCTTGATGTACTCCTTTCCCAATTTGGAAGCAGTCTGTTGTTTCATGTCCAGTTCTAACTGTTGCTTCTTGACCTGCATACAGATTTATCAGAGGCAGATCAGGTGGTCTGGTGTTCCTATCTCTTGAAGAATTTTCTACAGTTTGTTGTGATCTACACAGTCAAAGGCTTTGGTGTCATCAGTAAACAGAAATAGATGTTTTTCTGCTATTCTTTTGCTTTTTCGATGATCCAGTGGATGTTGGCAATTTGATCTCTGGTTCCTCTGCCTTTTCTAAATCCAGCTTGAACATCTGAAAGTTCATGGTCACATACTGTTGAAGCATGGCTTGAAGAATTTTGAGCATTACTTTGCTAGCATTATGAGATGAGTGCAATTTTGCAGTAGTTTGAGTATTCTTTGGCATTGCCTTTCTTTGGGGTTGGAATGAAAACTGACCTTTTCCAGTCCTGTGGCCACTGCTGAGTTTTCCAAATTTGCTGGCATATTGAGTGCACCATTTTCACAGCATCATCTTTTAGGATTTGAAATAACTCTACTGGAATTCCATCACCTCCACTAGCTTTGTTAGAAAATCCTCTAGAGAAGGAAATGGCAACCCACCACAGTATTCTTGCCTGGGAAATTCCATGGACAGAGGAGCCTCATGGATTACAGTCTATCATGTTGCAAAAAAGTTGGATACTTAGCAACTAAACAACAGTAAAAGTCATTTCAAATCCTTGGCATGATTTCCATAAGGTATTACTGAGAAGAGCAAGATTCGGAAAACATGTGTCATATATTTTTCTAAAACCAAGGAACTATCATAAAACATCTGTTAATGTTAAATCATATATATATGATTACATAAACATGGAGAAAATGTGAAAAGCATGCTAGATCATCAGTATAGATTACCTAAAATGGGGAGAGAGTGTGGTGGGAGAGGAGACGAGTAAAGAAGTAATAAATAATGATTATATTTATTGTTTATAAAATGGAGATGTTTCAGGATTATTCAATAAAGTTTAAACAGGTCAAACCTTGATTAAAAGAAACAAAACAGAGAAAGCAAGCAAGCAGAGCTATGAAATATTGCTATTGTTTTAGTGCATGAATAAGGTAAAGCAGAAACATGGTGAGATGTAAATCATGTACAGTTTGCAATAAATGTTGCAACATACACCACCTGGGCTCCTTTGGAAAATATGGCTCATCCCACCGCTTCAGACAACACTGTGATGAGAAAAAGCCAATACCGAATCAGGTAAACAGTAATTAGAGGCAGAGCCACATGTGTTCTAATGAGGGCAATTATGGGGAAGATATGGAGATGTGGTGCAAGAGCTTTTACCGCAAAATGTAGAGTCATGAAGAGACTAAGTTACATAAAAATGGGATAAATGAAGTTTGTACTTGGGAGTTTTACAAGAAGGGACAGATAATATGTTTCTATTATTAACTTTGACCAGAATCAGTGTACTTAATAAATTATCTGCCTGGAAGCAGTAGCAGCTGCTCGTTCCTCTGATGCCCTGTGGAAATAGGGTTTGAGATGAGGCAAATGCACCAACCCAGTCATTAGATCGCTCTTCCTATCCCTGTCATGGGTTTTCCTGGGTTCGATCCTCCTAGAGTGAATAAGTTCAGGTAACAGTTTACTGGTAATACGATTTTAATGGTGTGAAAATAAGGAAAACAATACCAAATGCAGTACTTTTCTTTCCAAAAGTGTGAATGAAATGCCAAGATATTACCTTTCCTTTCTAGATGGTAAAATTCACTTCAGTTCACTCGCTCAGTTGTGTCCAACTCATTGCAACCCCATGGACGGCAGCATGCCAGGCTTCCCTGTCCATCACCAACTCCTGGATCTTGCTCAGACTCATGTCCATTGAGTTGGTTGTCTCATCCTCTGTTGTCCCCTTCTCCTCCTGCCTTAAATCTTTCCCAGCATCAGGGTCTTTTCCAATGAGTCAGTTCTTCGCATCAGGTGGCCAAAGTATAGGAGGTTCAGCATCAGTCCTTCCAATGAATATTTAGGACTGATTTCCTTTAGGATGGACTAGTTTGATCTCCTTGCAGTCCAGGGGATTCTCAAGAGTCTTCTCCAACACCACAGTTCAAAAGCATCAATTCTTCGGCACTCAGCTTTCTTTATAGTCCAACTCTCACATCCATACATGACCACTGGAAAAACCAAAGCTTTGACTAGACAGACCTTTGTCAGCAAAGTAATGACTCTCTTTTTAATATGCTGTCCATATTAAAACTATGTCCAGGTTGGTCATAGCTTTTCTTCCAAGGAGCAAGCGTCTTTCAATTTTATGGCTGCAGTCACCATCTGCAGTGATTTTAGAGCCCAAAAAGATAAAGTCTCTCACTGTTTCCACTGTTTCCCCATCTATTTGCCATGAAGTGATGGGACCAGATGCCATTATCTTAGTTTTCTGAATGTTGAGCATTAAGCCAACTTTTTCACTCTCCTCTTTCACTTTCATCAAGAGGCTCTTTAGTTCCTCTTTGCTTTCTGCCATAAGGGTGGTGTCATCTGCATATCTGAGGTTATTGCTATTTCTCCCAGCAATCTTTATTCCAGCTTGTGCTTCATCCAGCCCAGTATTTCACATGATGTACTCTGCATATAAGTTAAATAAGCAGGGTAATAATATACAGCCTTGACATACTCCTTAAGTAAATTAAGACCAAAGAAAAAGTATTTTTTAAGATGGTGTGTGCTTTTAAAAACTTAAGTACATTAGACACTGCTCATCATTAAGATTCAGTATTTTAAAAATGGAAAGTATAGTACTAAGATCCAAATCTCATGTGGCTCAATTTATAAACTGTTGATAAAAGATTTAAGAACATATTTATATGGCATTTTAAAAAAAGAAACCTATCGTCTTGCATAATGGTCCCAAAGGAGCTTATTAAAGTTTTAGAAGATATTCAATCATTAAAGTTCTGTCTCAGCATTGCACAGTGCTTTACTAAATATATGTAGCTATATTCTTGTTATTTAATGCAAGCCATATTAAATTGATAAGTAGTTCTCACTGATTAAGTTTTCTGACTGCAATCTAAGTACTTTAATTACCTTGAATTATTATTCAGCCTTAAAAAGGAAGTAAATTCTGTTAGTTGCTACAACATGGATGAACCTTGAGGGCATTATGTTCAGTGAAAAAAGTCAATCACAAAAAGACAAATACTATGTGATAAATTTTGTGTTATATCTTTTTATCACAATTAAAATTAAATATAAATAACTACATAATTTACATAAGTGCTTGGAAAATCACAAATGTGTTTGGTGAAATATACTTTCATAGTTGCCAAATAAAGGATTTGTTGACAACATATCTACCTGGGTAAGGGAAAATTATACTGAAGCCCAGCGTATAAGGTAACAAGGATTTATGAATTGCCTACTATGAACATGGAGAAGGCAGTGGCACCCCACTCCAGTACCCTTGCCTAGAAAATCCCATGGATAGAGGAGCCTGGTAGGCTGCAGTCCATGGGGTCTCTAAGAGTGGGACACGACTGAGCAACTTCACTTTCACTTCACTTCACTTTTCACTTTCATGCATTGGAGAAGGAAATGGTGACCCACTCCAGTGTTCTTGCCTGGAGAATCCCAAAGATGGGGGAGTCTGGTGGGCTGCCGTCTATGGGGTCGCACAGAGTTGAACACAACTGAAGTGACTTAGCAGTAGCAGCAGTACTATGAGCAAAGCATTGAGAGGGATGTAAACATTTTGGTAGATATGTAGATATCTGTAGATAATGACACAGTTGTTGACACAAGCCTGAAAAACATAATAGCAATTCAAGATAGAAAAAAATGTCAACAAAATAACTGAAGTCACACAATGGTACATGATTAATAGTTGAGAAGGTCACTAGATAAAAAAATCTTTAGCTTAATTGAACAGGCATAATAACTAACATAAGTATGTATATGTGTCTCACATATATAGGTACGTACTTGAAATTTTTCCTAACATATTTGCAGTTGAAATGAATTGATATTCATTACATCATTATTTCTGCACAGCCATTTTATTGATATAAAGTATCTGAATTTTCTTTCCATCTACTACCACCTTTTTTTAATATGAAAATTAAGTCTCCAAAAGTAATTAGATAATTCTAAAGTCACATAGCAAGAAGAGATAAGAAAGCCTTCCTCAGCGAGCAATGAAAAGAAATAGAGGAAAATAACAGAATGGAAAAGACTAGAGATCTCTTCAAGAAAATTAGAGATACCAAGGGAACATTTCATGCAAAGATGGGCTTGATAAAGGACAGAAATGGTATGGACCTAACAGAAGCAGAAGATATTAAGAAGAGGTGGCAAGAATACACAGAAGAACTGTACAAAAAAGATCTTCATGACCCAGATAATCACAATGGTGTGATCACTCATCTAGAGCCAGGCATCCTGGAATGTGAAGTCAAGTGGGCCTTAGAAAACATCACTACGAACAAAGCTAGTGGAGGTGACGGAATTCCAGCTATTTCAAATCCTGAAAAATGATGCTGTGAAAGTGCTGCACTCAATATGCCAACAAATTTGGAAAACTCAGCAGTGGTCAGTTTTCATTCCAATCTCAAAGAAAGGCAATTTCAAAGAATGCTCAAACTACCGCGCAATTGCACTCATCTCACACACTAGTAAAGTAATGCTCAAAATTCTCCAAGCCAGGCTTCAGCAATACGTGAACCGTGAAATTCCTGATGTTCAAGCTGGTTTTAGAAAAGGCAGAGGAAACAGAGATCAAATTGCCAACATCCACTGGATCATGGAAAAAGCAAGAGAGTTCCAGAAAAACATCTATTTCTGCTTTATTGACTATGCCAAAGCCTTTGACTGTGTGGATCACAATAAACTGTGGAAAATTCTGAAAGAGATGGGAATACCAGACCACCTGACCTGCCTCTTGAGAAATCTGTATGCAGGTCAGGAAGCAACAGTTAGAACTGGACATG
>SJXQ01001876.1:121576-138773 GCA_006408695.1 Aepyceros melampus | reverse complement strand
ATAAAGAAAGCTGGGCGCCAAAGAATTGATGCTTTTGAACTGTGGTGTTGGAGAAGACTCCTGAGAGTCCCTTGGACTGCAAGGAGATCCAACCAGTCCATTCTAAAGGAGATCAGCCCTGGGTGTTCTTTGGAAGGAATGATTCTAAAGCTCAAACTCCAATATTGGTCACCTCATGTGAAGAGTAGACTCATTGGAAAAGACTCTGATGCTGCGAGGGATTGGAGGCAGGAAGAAAAGGGGACAACAGAGGATGAGATGGCTGGATGGCATCACCGACTCGATGGACATGAGTTTGGGTGAACTCGGGGAGTTGATGATGGACAAGAAGGCCTGGTGTGCTGGGATTTATGGGGTCGAAAAGAGTCAGACACGAATGAGAAAATGAACTGAACTTACAAAACATGGAAGCAACCTAAAGGTCCATCGATGGGTGAATGGATATTACTCAGCCATAAAAAAGAATTAAATAATGCTTTTGCACCAACAGAGATGGACCTATTGATTATCACACTAAGTGAAGTAAGCCAAAGACAAATACATGATATTGCTTCTATGTGGAATCTATAAAATGATACAAATGAACTTATTTACAAAACAGAAACAGACTCACAACCACAGAAAACAAACTTATGGTTATCAAAAGGAAAAGGGGGGTGAGCAAGGGATAAATTAGAAAGTTGGGATTAACATAGACACACTACTGCGAATAATATAGATAACCAATAAGGACCTACTGTGTAGCACTGGAAATTCTACTCTGTATTTTGTAATAACCTATAAGGGAAAAGAATCTGAAAAGAAATATATATATATATATATATATATATATACACACACACTAAGTAGCTTCTGTCATATCCGACTCTTTGTGACGCTATGGACTGTAACTTGCCAGGCTCCTCTGTCCATGGGATTCTCCAGACAAGAATACTGGAGTGGGTTGCCAGGCCCTTTTCCAGGAGATTAACATAGACACACTACTGCGAATAATATAGATAACCAATAAGGACCTACTGTGTAGCACTGGAAATTCTACTCTGTATTTTGTAATAACCTATAAGGGAAAAGAATCTGAAAAGAAATATATATATATATATATATATATATATACACACACACTAAGTAGCTTCTGTCATATCCGACTCTTTGTGACGCTATGGACTGTAACTTGCCAGGCTCCTCTGTCCATGGGATTCTCCAGACAAGAATACTGGAGTGGGTTGCCAGGCCCTTTTCCAGGGGATCTTCCTGACCCAGGGATCAAACCTATGTCTCATGTCTCCTACATTGAAGGCAGGTTCTTTACCACTAGCACCATCTGGAAAGTGTGTGTGTGTATATATATATATAAAACTGGATCACTATGCTGTATACCTGAAACTAACATGATATTGTAAATCAACTATACTTCAATTTTTTAAATTTTTTTTAAGATTTTCAGTTACAGGAAAAAAGAAAATCTTTTGAGTATCCAAACCAACATTTGCCTAAGATCAGTATCTGGTTCTCTAATGAATTCTCTACAGAAATGAGACAGAGATGCCCAGTGGGCTTCCCTTAAAGTGGGGAAACTCAACAGCCCCCTTTGAATGGTTCTTCATACTATCCACCAAGGTGATGAACTGAAGATTGAATCACCAATTGTGTAAGCAGGTATGGCCAGGATCCTGGGACAAGCATGCATTTGTCCATTAACTCGGGGCCATCCCATTCAAGTTACCCTATCCTCCTTAGCAGGGAATGGGTCACTGCCAGAGAAACTAATTAATGGAGAAGGGCATAGACTGTGAGGATGAACTCTTGAGAACCCCACAGAAAACCCCCAGACTCGAGCTTTACCCATCATATAATGTGTTCCACGTGTTATTAACTGTGCTGTGGAAACTGTAGGACATATTCCATATTGCATTCTACTCTTAGGAATTCAAAATGCTTATTAAAGTAAATCAACTTGTAACTCTCAGATGAACCTCTTTGGACACTAATCTTTCTTGAGATATAATTTGAAAAACGGAGCTTTTGGGTATATGATTATAGCTGAAGAGCTAGTTTTTGCTATTGAGAGCAAGGGAAGCTAGACACACAAGAGGACCTATAAAGTTCAACCACAGGGAAACACCGGTGGTTTCAGATTTCAGGAAAGTGGTTGCCCTGGGGGAAGCCAGATCTGCAGGGGTGGTCATGAGCTCTGCTGGGACACAGTAGTATTTATTTCACTTCTTGGTCTAGTTCCTGGTTGCCTGAGTATATTTATTCATGAAAAGTAATCAAGCTTTACAGCTATGATTTTTACATATACTTCAATGGATGTCATACTTTAACAAAATTTGACTTCAAGAAAAGAACTGTTTTGAGGTGGAGACAGGAGTTGGAGTTAGACCTGTGGACCACCTGGCACCTACACTCTGTGGGAGAGAGGTGAGGTGCTTACAAAGGTAGTGTGGGGCATGGCTAAGAGGATGAGGTTCAGAGCCAGATAGAACTGGCTCTGAATCCAGATATAACTTGCTTTGAATCCTCATTTTGAGGCTTCTGGCTACGTAAGCAACAAGAAGAGTGATGAGTTAGGCCAGAGATACAGTCAGGGGCCAGACAGTGAAAGACTCTGTAAAGTCAAGATAAGGATTTTGATTTTCATTCTAGCTTAGGTAGAGAGACAACAACAAAATTTCAAAATGCTTCATGTTCTACGAAATACATCTTTATCAGGAAGGAGAAAAAAGGCTGAACTGAATTCTGAAAATAAATCTTAAAATCGTGGTAGAATAACCAAAAGGGGCCAGAGAAAGCAAGACTACACAATCTTGACACAGATTCTTCACAACATGTAAGAGCTTGCACAGCCAGTCGCAGGTTCGAAAGTAGATGAACCCGGGTGGTGCTGGTGGTAAAGAGCCCCTGCCAGTGCAGGAGACATATGAGACGGGGCTTCAGCCCCTGGGTTGGGAAGATCCCCTGGAGAAGGAATGGCAACCCACTCCAGTATTCTTGCCTGGAGAACCCCATGGACAGAGGAATCCCTAGTCCTTCGGGTCACAAAGAGTCCGACACGACTGAAGCGACTTAGCACGCAAGCACAAAATTTTATTTCGGGGTGAAGGGAAATTCCTTTCACTTCATGTCAGTCAGAGACTCTGCTTTCTCTCCATCCCCTCCCAAAGAAAAGAAAAAACTTTTTTAAAAACTGTCGCCCTGTCCTATCACTATTACCATAGACAAATATCCACATGAAATAGTCTCTTCTCCAGCTGGCAGATGCCCTAAATCAGTTAGCATTATTTCTTTGACAGCTATGCATTTAATAGAAATACAATGTTCTTACTTGATCATGCTTACTTAAAAAGAAATAAGATTTTTATACTGATAACCATGGTAATTGAAATACTTGTAAAATGAAATGAAACCTCCCAAAATCTAGTAGACAGTTTACTTTGAAAGAAAAAGGCACTAAGAAAATAATAAGTATTTGAGACTAACAATGAGGATGGCAATTTAAAAGTATAAAATGAAAAATAGAATTTGACTCAATTTAAAATTGGTACCATCATTTGACAATTGTAGATATCAGAATACATTGAGAGATCACAGTATAAAGGGAGAATGAATAAGACGGATCGAGAAATTTTATCCAACAATATTAGTACTGCTATATCTTTTTGAAATTCCTCAGATATATAAAGGATTTTTTCAGAGAAATGAAATTGGAGCTGTGCTTGCATTACATCAAAAGAAAAACAGCCATTATGTTGATTTCTGGGAACTTTGACATATGTGCTAAGAAAAAAAGTTGTAAGAACTTGAATAATATCCATTTGGTTCTACATCTATGATTTATAAGCAGGCAATTTTTGTTCTTAAAGAATATGATAAACAAACAATTACACAATATTCTTAGTGTAACTGTGAAGTATATAAGAGTATAAACATTGATAAAATATGCTAAACCTGTGTCTTTTCTCTGTTAAAAATTATCTTGTGCTAAACTAACTTTTTTGAACTGATCATCTCTTAAATCTTAGGGGCAAGGTGATCAATTTAATCCATCAGTCTTGACTACATGTTCTCTGACCTTTTAATACAAATAGAAGAATGGATCCTATTAGTCACATTTTTTTTTAATATTAATTTCTGGGTATGGCTTCCCTGGTGGCGACAGTAACAGAATCCACCTGCAGTGTAGGAAACCTGGGTTCAAACCCTCGGATGGGGAGATCTGCTGGAGAAGAGAATGGCTACCCACTCCAGTACTCTTGCCTGGAAAATTCCAGAGACTGGCAGGCTCCAGTCTATGGGGTCACAAAGTGTCAGACATGACTGAATGACTAACACTTTCACTTTCCGTGTTTCTCCATGAGGAAAAAAACTGAAAACGTTAATTTTTTGTGTCATCACAGATAGAAAAGAAAACCTGCTTTTATATTTCCAGTGTCATTACGTCACATATTAAAACTAAGTGAAAACTAACACTCCAATCTCTCTTTAACAAGCAACAGATATACATTAGAAGATGATGACCCAGAAAAACTACCAGTGAGGCATCCAAAAGAGAGCGTCAAGATGTGTTCAGGAGTCCAGAGGTGACTGGATTTGCCACGCGGTATCTAAAGACGCTACTAGCACATTCTAAAACCACCAGAACCTTTTCTCTTATTCATGTACTATCACATACTATATATGCCTCCTACATTCTTTGAATAATAAAACAGATACAAAGAAAAACAGATGCCATGAAGTTGACTAGTAGAGATATATTTGGTATATTTGAGATAATCTTGGAATAACACAACTGGTTTAAAAGATAAGTTACCTAACATGAAATCTGCTACATGCAAATTCCCTCCTAGTATCACACGGACATTTCAGGAATGGCCTGGCCCCTGACAGAAGCCACACTCTCTGCTTTGGGCTGATGTTCTTTTGTACATCTCCTGTCTTTTTCTTTTCTTTCAGCTAAGGCTAGGGTTCTTAACCTGGCAGCTGTGGGTAAGGATTAGGGGATAACAAGAAAAGAAAGAAAGTGAAGTTGCTCAGTCATGTCTGACGCTTTGCGACCCCATGGACTATAGCCTACCAGGCTCCTCTGTCCATGGGATTTTCCAGGCAATAGTACTGGAGTGGTTTGCCATTTCCTTCTCCAGCGGATTTTCCCGACCCAGGGATCGAACCCAGGTCTCCCGCATTGTAGACAGACGCTTTACCGTCTGAGCCACCAGGGAAGTCCAGGGGATACCAAAGCTTCCCTGAAATGTACACAAAATGGTGTGTAGACTTGGGTCACTTTGCTGTGGAAATGCTTCACGTATCTTTGCCAATCATTGAAAGGGTTTTGCATTCTGTCCTTCAACCATTCAGCTAATGTTAATTGTGTTCATGTGTATCACTATGTGTGGGCACAGTTCTAAATACTGGTAATACAAAGACAGCAGTCGTGTTTTTACGAAGCTAACATTCTCAATGTTAGAAGAGGTGGCAAAAATACACGGAAGAACTGTACAAAAAAGATCTTCACGACCCAGATAATCATGATGATGTGATCACTAATCTAGAGCCAGACATCTTGGAATGTGAAGTCAAGTGGGCCTTAGAAAGCATCACTACGAACAAAGCTAGTGGGGGTGATGCAATTCCAGTTGAGCTGTTTCAAATCCTGAAAGATGATGCTGTGAAAGTGCTGCACTCAATATGCCAGCAAATTTGGAAAACTCAGCAGTGGCCACAGGACTGGAAAAGGTCAGTTTTCATTCCAATCCCAAAGAAAGGCAATGCCAAAGAATGCTCAAACTACCGCACAATTGCACTCATCTCACATGCTAGTAAAGTAATGCTCAAAATTCTCCAAGCCAGACTTCAGCAATACGTGAACCGTGAACTCCCTGATGTTCAAGCTGGTTTTAGAAAAGGCAGAGGAACCAGAGATCAAATTGCCAACATCCGCTGGATCATGGAAAAAGCAAGAGAGTTCCAGAAAAACATCTATTTCTGCTTTATTGACTATGCCAAAGCCTTTGACTGTGTGGATCACAGTAAACTGTGGAAAATTCTGAAAGAGATGGGAATACCAGACCACCTGACCTGCCTCTTGAGAAATCTGTATGCAGGTCAGGAAGCAACAGTTAGAACTGGACATGGAACAACAGACTGGTTCCAAATAGGAAAAGGAGTANAAAAGCCTCTTGATGAAAGTGAAAGTGGAGAGTGAAAAAGTTGGCTTAAAGCTCAACATTCAGAAAACGAAGATCATGGCATCTGGTCCCATCACTTCATGGGAAATAGATGGGGAAACAGTAGAAACAGTGTCAGACTTTATTTTTGGGGGCTCCAAAATCACTGCAGATGGTGACTGAAGCCATGAAATTCAAAGACGCTTACTCCTTGGAAGGAAAGTTATGACCAACCTAGATAGTATACTCAAAAGCAGAGACATTGCTTTGCCGACTAAGGTCCATCTAGTCAAGGCTATGGTTTTTCCTGTGGTCATGTATGGATGTGAGAGTTGGACTGTGAAGAAGGCAGAGCACCAAAGAATTGATGCTTTTGAACTGTGGTGTTGGAGAAGACTCTTGAGAGTCCCTTGGACTGCAAGGAGATCCAACCAGTCCATTCTGAAGGAGATCAGCCCTGGGATTTCTTTGGAAGGAATGATGCTAAAGCTGAAGCTCCAGTACTTTGGCCACCTCATGCGAAGAGCTGACTCATTCGAAAAGACCCTGATGCTGGGAGGGATTGGGGGCAGGAGGAGAAGGGGACAACCGAGGATGAGATGGCTGGGTGGCATCACGGACTCGATGGACGTGAGTCTAAGTGAATTCCGGGAGTCGGTGATGGACAGGGAGGCCTGGCGAGCTGCAATTCATGGGGTCACAAAGAGTCGGACACGACTGAGCAAATAAACTGACTGAACTGAACATTCTCAATCCCAAAAAGGCTAGGAAGCCCCAACCTAAAGCTTAAGGTAACTTGTTATGGCTGTTCTCGTATGCCAAAAATGAATAATCACTCTTCTTGATTGTTCTGTGAATGGATATCTTCTGAATCATATATAAGCATTAAGACTTTTATTTGTTATCTTAAAGAAGTGACTATGGAAAATCATGTTTATTACTTCTAAAATTGTATCTATATATAAAACTATATATACATATGCATGCATATATACTTACACATGAATTATATATTTGTGTATGTGTGGTAAGTCACTTCAGTCATGTCTGACTCTGCATACCTATGGACTGTAACTCGCCAGGCTCCTCTGTCCATGGGATTCTCCACGCAAGAATACTGGAGTGGGTTGCTGTGCCTTCAACCAGTGTATCTTCCCAACACAGAGACTGAACCCACATCTCTTATGTCTCCTGCCTTGGCAGGTGGTTTCTTTACCACTAGCGCTACCTGGGAAACCCGTAGAGGTGCATGCATGCCTGCTACGTTGCTTCAGTCATGTCCAACTCTTTGAGACCTTAGGGAC
Organism: Aepyceros melampus; assembly: GCA_006408695.1. NCBI lineage: Eukaryota > Metazoa > Chordata > Mammalia > Artiodactyla > Bovidae > Aepyceros > Aepyceros melampus. The sequence goes on along the minus strand of SJXQ01001876.1, from coordinate 131,305 downwards.
TGTAGCCCACCAGGCTCCTCTGTCCATGAAATTCTCCAGGCAAGAATAGTGGAGTCGACTCCCATGCCCTCCTCTAGCAGATCTTCCCAACCCAGAGATCAAAGTCTCTTACATCTCCTGAATTGGCAGGCAGGTTCTTAACCATTAGTGCCACCGGGAAGCCCTGTGTATATACGTGATTGTACAAAACCTTTCCTGTTTTAAATTATTTCACTACTAGGTATTTCTATCTCTTAAATAAAATGGAAAGTTTATATTAGTTTCATAATGTCTTAGTGTTAAACAGATTTTGCTACACAGAAAATTGGACTTTATTTTTATCCTCCATAGGACTTAGAAAGTTAATTTACGGAGTGAAGATATTCAGCGAATGTTGGTACAGAGAATTAGTGAATTACAGGATGGATGAATGGGTAAATAAATTAACAAGTCTACATTTAGTAATAAAGAGTTTTAAAAGCTAAACTCCTTTGTGCTTATACAGACCAAGAGTATACAGACTAGTAATTCCAGGATAGCACTTCATGTGAGAAACACAACTGAAAACCAAAGGCAGCACCTTTCTGACCAGGTTGCTTGTAGCAATCTAAGATGCCTATAAAATGCCTATTACAGACGGAGAGAAGAAAATGAACTTCCGTCATATTAACCTTGCCTACTTCCCTGGTGGCTCAGACAGTAAAGTGTCTGCCTACAATGCTGGAGACCTGGATTTGATCCCTGGGTTGGGAAGATCCCCTGGAGAAGGAAACATCAACCCACTCCAGTACTCTTGCCTGGAAAATCCCATGGACGGAGGATCCTGGTACGCTACCTACCATCCATGGGGTCACAAAGAGTCGGACACGACTGAGCGACTTACTTTCACTTTCACTGGAGGGCTACAGTCCATGGAATCGTGAAGAGTCAGACACAACTGAGCGATTAACACATATTTTATGTAAACAGAAGACATAAACCTTTTGTGGTATTGGTTCACCCTGTCTCCAAAATACATGTCTTGAAATTACTTTTTCTAGCCAGCAATTTGCCCTCACCCCTAACACCCCTCCAGGACTGGAGACTGATTGCCTGAAATCTTTGGAATTAACTTCGACAAGGAGCAAAGTGAAGTTCATGAAACTGAGTGCAAGACGAGCTGATGGGACTCACTCATTGTGCCGAGTGCCCCAGCTTTCTATAATCCTTGGTTGACCTTTCCTGGCAGTGGAAACAGGATCCACTAAAAAGAAAAATCTGTGATAGTGAAACTGGACAGAAAAACAGCGGGAACCTTAACAGATTTCCACTGCCCACAACCATGGTTCTCAAAGTGGTCTCTAGACCACCAGCAGCAGCAGCACCTGGGAACTCATTGTACTAGACTGCTGAGGCTACCATAACAAAATACGGCTGCTTGGGTGGAGACAACAATAAACATTTGTTTTCTTATAATTTTGGAGACTGGAACTCCCAGATCAAAGTTCTGGCCAGTTTGGTTTCCAGTGAGAGGTCTCTTCCTGGCTCTTCCTTTTTTTATAAGCCACCAATCCAATCAGTTTAGGAACCTCACTTAACCTTAATAACCTTCTAAAAGCCGCGTTTCAAATACTTTGAGGATAAGGACTTCAACACACAAATTTGGGAGGACACAGTTCAGCCCACAGCACTCGTTACAAATGAAACTTCTGGAGCCCTGCCTCAGATCTATCAAATCAGAAATTCAGAAAATGGAGTCCTGCACTTTGTGTCTTTTTAATCTCTCCTGGTGATTTGCATGCATATTAAGGCCTGAGAAGCACAAGCCTTCAGGAAAAATTCCCAGCCTTGCATTTCATTTTCTCCATAGGTTTTCCCATTTTTACTTTCCAACCTTATTTCTCATCGCTCTTGGCCACAAAGTCTGCTTCTGCTAAACTATTTCTCACCATGGCCTGAAAGAGCATTTGTACTCTGTCTTCTAGACTCTTGTTTACACTCTTTCACCAACCTCAAATTGTCCTTCGACCTCTTTCATTAAAGCTTCACTTTAACATCTCAGCCACGGTCATGTCTTCCTTCTCCAGACAGTAGAAGCCCTAATTGTCTGAACTTATCATTTTCATATTTTACAGGTTTTACTTTCTCAGAGTTGATAGGTTATACTCATCTGTAATTTTAGCACAAGAGTTTGCACATAAAAAGTACTTAATCTTCGAAATATTATATACTGTCTTGCTTTAACTCTCCTGTAAGTGACTCCCTACAACACTGATTCCAATACACCACTGATTTGAGACATCAGACAGGCCATTGGTCTCTGACATAATGCCACTTCTAAAGCTTCTTGATATTAAAAAAATAATATACTATCTATAATTTACTAAGTCCTATAATAAGCCTTAGTGCATTACTTCATTAAATTCACACACTCTAAAATAGGTATTATGATCCTTATTTGACTGAAAAAAGACACTGTTTAGGTCATTCCAAGCACCAGCTGAGATAGTAATTTTAAAAGTAAAATTCCATTCTCAGCCTACCTGGGGTGTTCAACAACCTTACAGAAATAGGAGATGTACTGCTCATAGTACTTGGCGCTGTTAGTGACGGTGCTGATCTGGTCCATGGAGGTGATGTAAATGCGCTGGGTCAGCGTGTATCTTTCTGGGTTGTAGCCCACCAAGGTCATCTGCATCTGCAAATCGTGAGACACTGGTACATACTTTGTCCTCTGTGGGGAGACAAATGCCACAACAATGGGGCATTAATATGCAAATGCATTTTCAAATCAGAAAATAAGTGAGTTACACTCTCACTGATGTCTTCCCTGAACTGCTGTGTATGTGTGCGTGAGTGCATAGTGGCGTCTAACTCTTTTCCAGGCAAGAATATAGGAATGGGTTGCCATTTCCTACCCCAGGGGATCTTTCTGGACCAGAGATCAAACAGGTCTCTTGTGTTTCCTGCATTAGCAGGCAGATTCTTTACCACTGCACCACCTGGAAAGCAAGGATAGTAATCCTTAAAATAACCCCTACCCTTTTCTCACACCTGAGTTGTGCTTATATGGACAAAGTACAAAAGCAGTATTTTTATTAAAAACAAATGCAAGTTTACAGCCATACCACCCTGAATGTGCCTGATCTTGTTTATCTCTGAAGCTAAGCAGAGTTGGACCTGCTTAGTACTTGGATGGGAAAAACAAAAGCAAGTCTCCTCCTGAAAACGAAAACAAATAGCCTAAGTATCTGGTTGATACCTAATGTACCAGCATTGAATATGAGGCTCCTTGTGTTCCAATGCCTTTCCAATTCTGCAACCCCTCACTCCTCCTATAGAAGAATATTTGCTCCTTCCTAAGTGAACTATATGCTCCCAAGCCTCTGGGTCTTTGCACATGCTGTTTGTTCTATTCAGAATATGCATCATCATCTTGTCAACAAATGTTCTTTTCACGCTGAGCTTTCAGATAAAATTAGACACTGCATGTTCTGTTACTGAAATGCTCTACACAGGTGGGATGCTGCAAATAAATAATTATCTTGTTGTTCTGCACCCTGAAAATTTCAATGTGTAATGTGTGGAAAGGAGAAGCAGATATAAGATTGATGGGGTTAAATTAAAATCCTATAAAGTTCTGCATTTGAATTAGAAGCATCACTATTGTCACAAGAGTGTATGCTCCTCGGTTTTTGTCTCGTCACAACAAAGACTTGGAGTGATGGACATTAAACCCCCCTCACAGCTCTCGGGTCTTGGACAGACTGTGTTATAGCGCTCAGGTCTCGAGCGGACCATATTATAGCTCTTAGACAAATCAGTGTTACAGCTCAGTGTTACAGCTCTATTTTATTTAGATAATAGAAGGAAAATCCATCTTCGAGGCCCGAGGGCATGTCGACCCAAAGACGCAAAGAGAAGAGCACCCCAGCGCGTGGGGGAGAGAGAGAGAGAGCTAGCTTTGGCTCCTCTTTTTGAGTGTGGTTGTGTTTTTGTTTTTGTTTTTTTCCTGGGCCTGTCCTATGTAAATTGGGCCAGCCAGGAGCGTTGTTTGTTTTACTTGAGGTCCTCACTCCAGTCCTCAGACCTTCCTTTGTTCTATTTCTGCGGGCTTTTCTCTTTCTTATCTTTTAGCCACCACCATTCTGGACTCCTTTTCCCTATTCTAACTACCTAACACTATGAACCCATGATGATGCTACCTTTTATTTATTTATTTTTTTATTGAAGTATAGTTGATTTACATGTTGTGCCAATCTCTGACTCAGTTACACACCTATAGTATTCTTTTTTTAATGTTCTTTTCCTTTCTGGTTTATCACAGGACAGTCAATACAGTTCCTTGTGCTATACATCCTATATATAGGATGCTTATCCATCCTGTATATAACAGTTTACATCTGCTAATCTCGAACTCCCAATCTTTTCCTCCCCGACCCCCGACCTCCCTTGGCAACCACAAGTCTGATCTCTGTCTGTGAGTCTGTTTCAGTTCTGTGGATAAGGTCATTTCTGCCGTATTTTAGATTCCATGTGTAAGTTACAATGTATGCCATTTGTCTTTCTCTTTTGGACTGACTTGGTATGATCATCTCTAGCTGCATCCATGTTGCTGCAAATGGCATATTTCATTCTTTTTTATAGTTAAGCAATATTCCACTGTATATAAGCCATATCTTCTTTATCGATTCGTCTCTTGATGGACATTTGGGTTGTCTCCATGTCCTGGCTATGGTGAGTAGTGCTGCTGTAAACATAGGCATGAATGTATCTTTTTGAATTATAGTTTTGTCCAGGTATATGCGCAGGAGTGGGATTGCTGGGTTATATGGTAATTCTAGTTTTATTTTTCTGCAGAACTTCCACAATGTTTTCCATAGTGGCTACACCAACTGTGGACAGAGGAGCCTGGTGAGCTGCTGTCCATGGGGTCACATAGAGTCGGACACAACTGAAGTGACTTAGCAGCAGCAGCAGCACCAACTTACATTCCCACCAACAGTGTAGGAGAGTTAGTTCCCTTTTCTGCATACCCTCTCCAGCATTTGTTATTTTTAGACCTTTTAATGATGGCCATTCTGACTGGTGCAAGATGGTACTTCATTGTATTTTTGATCTGCATTTCTCTAATAGTGATGTTAAGAAACTTCATGTGCCTACTGGCCATCTGTATGTCTTCTTTAGAGAAATGTCTTTTAAGGTCCTCTGCCCATTTTCTGATTGGGTTGTTTGTATTGTTGTTGTTGAGTTTTATAAGCTCAGATTAAGCCCTAGTCTGTTGCATCATTTGCAAATATTGTCTCCATTCCATAGCTTTTCTTTTCATTTTTTAATGGTTTCCTTTGCTGTGCAAAAGCAAGGTCTTATTTGTTTATTTTTGGTTTTACTTCTATTGACTTGGGAAACTGACCTAAGAAAGCACTGGTACAATTTATGTCAGAGAATATTTTGCTATGCTCTCCTCTAGGAGTTTTATGGTGTCATGTCTTATATTTAACTTTTTAAGCCATTTTGAGTTTATTTTTGTGCATGGTGTGAGGGTGTACTCTAACTTCACTGATGTACATGCAGCTGTCCAACTTTCCCAGAACAACTTACTGAAAAGACTTCTCATTTTATATTCTTGCCTCCTTTGTCAAAGATTAATTGACCACAAGTGTGTGGGTTTGTTTGGGCTCTCTACTCTGTTCCATTGATCTGTATGTCTGTTTTTGTGCCAATATCACACTGTTTTGATTACTGTAGCTTTGTAGTGTTGTCTGAAGTCTGGGAGAGTTATGCCTCCTGCTTTATTTTTTCCCCCTCGGGATTGCTTTGGCAATTCTGATCTTCTATGGTTCCATAATTTATTCTTAGATTTCTTCTAATAAAACTCCCTTCTTGCTTAAAAAACAGTAAGAGCTAAATAAAGGAGGGAACACATGAATTAACAAGGTGATGAGAGCCTGAGTGAGTCAACAGTAAATGACAGATTGGCCAAGAAAATTAGTTCATGTCCCCAGATGTTCAATGAATGAAGAGAAACTCGACTTATCCAGAAGAAAAAAATCTCTCCATTGGGCCTGCCTCAGAGGGACCCCCACCAGGGATCTCTATTCTTCCAAGGAGCCACAAAAATTTCATCTGTGAGAGAAAAAGATGTAGGAAGAGGAGGATGGGAGGAAGAGAGAAGGAGATGATGGACAGGTTCTGGAACCTCTGCATCATCTTCCCCTGCTCCATGTGGTCTCCCTCTGCTTCCTTTTCAGAGTTCCAAACTTGCCTTTCAGTGGGAGGGCTTGAGATTCGCAAATGCCCCAAGGGGAGATTTTCTGTAGCAGCAGCACGGAGAATCACATAGGAACCTAGAGCCCAGAGTCCTCACAGGCACAGGAAACCCTGACCCTCATCTGTCCTGGGTGCCCTGAGCAACCATGAAAGGGAAGGATTTAGATGTGATTGTGGACTCATCTCAGCCCAGCCATGTCCTGGGAAAATAGTGGTCACTGTCCATGGTGCTCATAGGCGGAGTTACAGCTGGAGAGACGTATTTTTAAGACACCAACCACAGTTATGTCAGAGCTGAGGAGGCTCCAGAACCTCTTTTTCCCTACTGGCTTGTTTTGCAGATGAAAAAGCAGAAGCCCAGAGAGGGGGAGGAATTCCTCAGGACCACAAAGTGTGTGGCAGAGTGCTCAAGCCAAAAACAAGGAGGCACCTTCTTCCTTGCCCATCTCTTTCTTTTCAGGAAGGAAAAGCTCTCACAGAAGCCCCTGTAGACTTCCTCTCATATCTCATTTGCCAGAACTGGATCCCGAGTCCTCGTCCTGACCAATCATCAGCGGGGGAAGTGGTTGTCAGGGCTGGCTTGGACCAATAATGATTCCTCCACATTGAACATCCACAGGAAGAAGGCAGGATGGGTTGGGCAAAGATTTCCAGGTGAGCAACCAACACCGTCTTGCTATAAAGGGGAAATGAAGGGAGCTGAGGGTTCCAGACAAGGGAACAGGAGAGCGGGAGGAGAAGCACATGCAAAGGTGTAGAGGTACAGGCATGACCTGACCTGAGTGCTTGGGGATCACTGGTGTGAGAATGGAGCACTTCCTGCCATGTCAGTAAACAAGGATGTCACAATCATTAGCAATTTCAGCCCTCCAATGTGAGGTGGCAAGCCCTAAGTGCACTCAGGAAGAAGACTATCTGTGATCCGACAGCCATCAGGACTGCAGCCACTCCCTACGGTGAGCCCCAAGGGAGCTCAAGATGTGAAAGAACAGAGGATACTGGCCCAGGATAGCTGACATGCATACAAAATGAATTTCAGTGAGCCCAGACTGTTGCATCTTCCCATACATAGAAAACCATTAACTCCCTAACTTTGGACAACTAGTTTTCTTTGATTAACAATGATTTTTTAATATTAAGATTACCTGCCCTTTGTTATGAAACTTCTATATAATCTGGCTCCTCCTCTCACCTCCTTAAAGCAGTTCTCTCAAGGGTTACTTGAGATGCTGTCTCCCGGGCTTGAAGTCCTAAAAATTCCCACCAACTGAAGCATAACTCTCAGGTTTTAGGTTGTGACTATTCTTTAAGTCAGCAGGCGATTCACTGCTGCAGGCACACAGCATAGGTGGGGAAGGCGGGCAGGACCTCATATGGTGATTTCTGCCTGGAGCAGCACAGGCCCTAGGCAACAGGGAGCTACTGAGAGGCACTAACCAAGAAAGTGAGTGCACAGCACATGGAAAATTGTGGTGTGCGGAGGCCCCAGGGCCTAGGAGCTGAGCAGAGTCATTCTGGGATGGGCAATAATGTCATTAATAAACTCCAGAGGCTTCTGTTCAAGCAGATGATTGTAACTGATGAGAGAGTAAACATGGCCTTAATGGACTTGCTTGTGGCAACTACCTGTTTCTGGATATTAAAATCCACAAGCTTGGCCAGTTCTTAGCTCTGCTGTCATGCCTGCTACACCCACATCTTTCCATCTGCCCTCTGCCCAGCTGTGGGACCCGCACAACCCAAGGTGCCCAAAACAGCCAGTACTTTGCATTATAATTTACATAGTGGTCAACCACTTTACAGAGGAGAGAGCAGAAAGTGGATGTGGGTGAGGGGCTTGCTGGTGAGTCTGGGGCGGAGCGATCCCGATCTACCATCCACTTTATGACTTCAGAGCGGGGCAGCTCCTCTACCCCCAGCCAGGCTGCTTGCTGAATGGGGAGGATTCTGCTCCACATGACGCTCATTCCTGCAGAGGGCACACATGTGACGGCACAGACATGCCATTCCTTCCTTATGACCTGGGGCCAGGCATGAGGAGCACCCTGCCCTGTAGGGATTGTAGTCACGGGTCCACATGTGGGTGGGTGTGCCCATGACTGAAGGAAAGCACCCCCAGTCAAGGCCCCCCAAAGCTGAGAGACAATCACATCCCAGAACTGAGGAATGCCCAAGTGTCAGGTGGCCAATCTGGCCTTAAAAGGCAAATTGCTATCATCCAGGTGTTGATTTTTTTTTTAATTAAATTACACATTTACAATCCAGTAGTCAAGCCCCCTTTTCAGCAGCTCGTAGCCCTCAGCCTCAGCTTTTTTTTTTTTTTTCTTCTTCTCTCTGAGACCTAGTTTTTAGCTTCAGATTAAGTCCCATTATGGACATAAATACTGTCCCTTTCATACCCCAAACTCCCCCTCAGATTCCCTTTTCAAAGCCTACACACACGTGGTGAACAGGGCTTTATTAATACAGTTCTGCAGATTTGTGAGCTAAAGATTTAGAATAATGAGGATAGGAGGGGCTCTTTGCAATCGCCTGCCAATCTCCTCTGTCCATGGAATTCTCCAGGCAAGAATACTGGAGTGGGTAACCATTCCCTTCTCCAGGGGATCTTCCCGACCCAGGGATGAAACTCAGCAACTTTCAAACACACAACACTGAGTTGTTAGCTACAGTCACCCTGATGTACATTATATCCCCAGGACTCATGATATAGCTGGAAGTTTGCACCTTTTGACCATCTTCACGCATTTCACCCATTCACCTCAACACCCTGCCTCTGACAACCATCAGCTTGTTGTTTCTATGAGTTCAGTTTATTTTGTAGATTCCACACATAATTAAGATCATAAATATTTGTCTTTCTCTGACTTATTTCATTTATCATAATGCCCTTGAGGTCTATCTATGTTGTTGCAAATAACAAGATTTGCTTTCTTTCTTTATGACTCAGTGAGATTCCATTGTATCTGTATACTGCATTTTCTATATTCATTCTCTGTCGGTGGACACTTAGGCTGTCTACATATCTTGGTTATTATAAATAATGCTAAATCAAATCCCTTATGATTATACAGTAGAAGTGAGAAATAGATTTAAGGGTCTAGATCTGATAGATAGAGTGCCTGATGAACTGTGGAATGAGGTTCGTGACATGGTACAGGAGACAGGGATCAAGACCATCCCCATGGAAAAGAAATGCAAAAAAGCAAAATGGCTGTCTGGGGAGGCCTTACAAATAGCTGTGAAAAGAAGAGAGGCAAAAAGCAAAGGAGAAAAGGAAAGATATAAGCATCTGAATGCAGAGTTCCAAAGAATAGCAAGAAGAGATAAGAAAGCCTTCTTCAGCAATCAGTGCAAAGAAATAGAGGAAAAGAACAGAATGGGAAAGACTAGAGATCTCTTCAAGAAAATTAGAGATACCAAGGCAACATTTCATACAAAGATGGGCTTGATAAAAGACAAAAATGGTCTGGACCTAACAGAAGCAGAAGATATTAAGAA
>SJXQ01001876.1:88768-114055 GCA_006408695.1 Aepyceros melampus | reverse complement strand
AAACACCAACAAAGCATGCATTCAACTCCTTGTTTTATATTTTCATAACACTTTAACGTTTAATAGAAACTATGTACAATAATTTTTTATTGTATCTTACATAAGATAGCCGCTACAGAAATTTACATAGGTTAGAAACAAGATGGATGGTTTAGGAAGGCCTAGTCCTGTGGGCTATTTTCTCAAAGACTATGGGTCAGAGTTCATTGAGGAGAGGAGCTTCAGAGTACCCAGTAAGGATGAGAGGTGAGGAAAGGCTACAATACAGGCTGCTAGACAGAGATAACCAACCACTGGGTCCCTCAACATCCCAAGACTTGGGAAACAGCATTACAAAAACCTCTCTTCCCTTAGGCACAGTCTCCAGGACTCTCAATCCCAGCAGCTCTGATGGGAATCACCTACCTCTCCCCCTTGCATGGTGTGGGAAGACATCCACAGCTTGTAGACACTATTGGTCCCTGCCCCAACATTTGTTTGACTAGAGCACTCGATAACCCAAAACAAAAACAAGGTAGTCTGGACTGTCCTTTATAGTGAGAGACGGGTCAGAAATACTTGTCTCGTTTAAAGAATGGGAAATACAAATCCCCCGAAGTCAATTGGTTCCCAGAACAAGCTATCAACTAACAGAAGTGGGTTCCGGCTTCCCATTTGCAGTAGCTATTCCACTCTGAGACAATGGTGCAGGGGCTTTCTCAAAATTCCGAGGTCCCTGTGATCGGCACCCATCTCCAGCCATCTGCATCTGGCCCTGTTAAAACAAAGTCAGTTTGGTTACAAACTCATTCGTTGTGGCCTGCAGCATGACTCTGACTTATATAAAGCCCATGTACAGTAAGCAACCAGAACAAGACAGCAGATATAAAATAACTCTGTAGTTGCTCTTCCCCATACTTGACTATTCCTGACCCCTGGAGTCACAAATCATTATCGGTAGCATTCCCGAGGCTCTCCCAATGCAAAGGAAAGCTGTGGGTTGTTTCTTCCACATGAAATAGCCATTCCCTGCTGAGGTTCCAAACAACCGACAGATCACACAGGAAGACAGTGCTCTGGGCCTCTGTTTGAAACCAACAGCTATAGTGTAACTGCAGGTCTTCAGTCAGGGCCATGAGTGTCCCAAAGCTCAAAGAAACCAAATCACACTGCATGTGCTTAACTTTATGATGAAAACAATTCTAATACTGAACTCTCCCTTAAATCAACAATTTACCTATATTCCTTGCCTCAACCTTTCCTAGTTAACCAAATAAATTTATGTCCTGCTCTCCCAGATATGGGAACCAGGGGCTAGTAAATGTTCTAAGGCCCATCTGGAAAAATGCAACCAGGGGCACCTTTACAGCTAGTGATAACAACCTCAACCCCCGGGAGTACATGCCAGCCAGAGCCAGCATGGAGCTCTCTGCCTGGCTCAAGTTATTCTTCACTTGCCAAAATATCCACTGGGCCTTCAGCAATTTCTTTGACTGGATGATCTTCAAGGGTTAGTGAAGGATCAAAAAGCAAGGGTGAAGGAGGGCACTGCATACCGTCACCCACAACATCCAAATCCTAAGAAAAGAAAAAGAAAAAAAACCTATCAGCAACACCAAGCGAATCAACAAGCTAAAGTTTGCCTACTTTTAGCAACTCTCACAGCGTTTCTCCTCCCATCCTTCCCTCACCCCTTGTCTACCTTTAAACAATAACAAATGTGCATGCAACAAACAGGACAAGATCAAAAGTACTGATTCTTGCTGCCAAATATAAAGGGCAGACCCCTACAGTAGCTTTTAAGAGAATTTTTTAAACAAGAAAACTCAGGGACAGAAAGTAGAATAGTAGCTACCAAGGGCTAGAGACAGAGGTGATGTGGGAGTTACAGTTTAATGGATACAGTCTGTCTGCACTGAGAAAAGTTCTGTGGAAAGGTCAATGGAAATTGATCATGGTGATGACTCCAATATAGTTTAAATGTACTTAATACCACTGAATATTTTAAATGTTTTTAAAATGGCAAATCTTACATTATAAATCTTACCACAATAAAAAATATTTTAAGAAGCATATACTGGGAATTCCCAGGCAGTCCAGTGGTTAGGACTCCATGCTTTCTTTCACAGCCAAGGGTGTAGGTTCAACCTCTGGTTAGGGAACTAGACCTGTGCAGCACCCCGCCCTGCCCAAAACAGGCATTACTTCTAAGACTAGCTGTAGTCAACCTCTAAGTTGATGAGTGATGCATCTAAAATGGACAGCAGCATAATTATAAATTAAAATGAAATACTGCCTTAACAGACTGGACAATATGAGACCACTTAATAAATATTCTAACAGTCACAAAGCCAGCCAGTGAATTAAACAGGAAGAGGTATAAGGAAGGAAGAAGGAAGACAATAAAACTCAAAAGTCCTTCTGAATGGCCAGGAAATATTCTGGTTAAGTCATTATGCCCACAGAGAGTAAGTTCCTGATTTTTAAGCCTAACATAATCCAACTGTCTTTTAAAATACACACACATGACATTATATTCTATAGACTATGTTTCTTCCAGTTGAACTGGCTATTCCCACTGGAGGGCTGAAGCCAACAGACCATAGGAAGACAATGTTCTCGGCTCCTGTCTGAAACCAACAGCTACAGCAAACTACTGGTCTTGATTCAGGGCCTAAAGCGCTGTAAAAGCTCAGACAATGTGTCAAATTCACTTTCATGCCTCTGCTTTGTAAGCTTTACTGCTAAACTCTGCTTCCCAAGAGTGAAAACTATCTAAGGGTTTAAACTGTCCTGTGTTCAAGGCACTTTACAGAGGATCCATGTCTCCAGTAATTCAGCTTCTAGAGAAAAGCGAAGTTCTATGCTTTAAAAATAAGTCTTAAGAATTCGAAATCTTTTCCCTTGGTTTTGATCACCAAAACAAAGAATCATATCCTTAAGGTAAAGGAAGGAATATAACTTTCAAGCCTTTGACTCTGTGGATCACAACAAACTGTGGAAAATTCTTCAAGAGATGGGAATACCAGACCACCTTACCTGCCTCCTGAGAAATCTGTATGCAGGTCAGGAAGCAACAGTTAGAACGGACATGGAACAACAGACTGGTTCCAAACTGAGAAAGGAGTATGTCAAGGCTGTATACTGTCACCATGCTTATTTAACTTATATGCAAAGGACATCATGCAAAACGCTGGACTGGATGAAGCACAAGCTAGAATCAAGATTGCCGGGAGAAATAACCTCAGATATGCAGATGACACCACCCTCATGGCAGAAAGCAAAGAACTAAAGACCCTCTTGATGAAAGTAAACAGTGAAAAAGTTGGCTTAAAACTCAACATTCAGAAAACTTATCATGGCATCTGATCCCATCACTTCATGGCAAGTAGATGGGGAAACAATGGAAACTGTGTGTGTGGGTGTGTTTTGTCGCTTAGTTGTGTCCAACTCTTTGAGACCCCATGAACTGTGACCTGCCAGGCTCCTCTGTCCACAGGATTCGCCAGGCAAGAATACTGGAGTGGGTTGCCATTTCCTTCTCCAGTGGAAACAGTGAGAAACTTTATTTTTTGGCTCCAAAATCACTGCAGATGGTGACTGCAGCCATGAAATTTTTAAAAGACACTTGCCCCTTGGAAGAAAAGTTACTAACAACCTAGACAGCATATTCAAAAGCAGAGACATTACTTAGTCAACAAAGGTCTATCTAGTCAAAGCTATGGTTTTTCCAGTAGTCATGTATGGATGTGAGAGCTGGACTATAACGAAAGCTGAGCACTGAGGAATTGATGCTTTTGAACTGTGGTGTTGGAAAAGCCTTTTGAGAGTCCCTTGGACAGCAAGGAGATCCAACCAGTCCATCCTAAAGGAAATCAGTCCTGAATATTCACTGGAAGGACTGATGCTAAAGCTGAAACTCCAATACTTTGGCCATCTGATGTTAAGAACTGACTCATCCAAAAAGACCCTGATGCTGGGAAAGACTGAAGGCGAGAGAAGGGGACAACAGAGGATGAAATGGTTGGATGGCATCATTGACTGAATGGACATGGGTTTGAGTAAGCTCCAGGAGTTGGTGATGGACAGGGAAGCCTGGCAAGCTGCAGTCATGGTCGCAGAGTCGGACATGACTGAGCGACTGAACTGAACTGATAAAGGATGTGCTAGACTTAAAGCTGCTCAATCTGAGCAGAAACATAAGGAAAAGGACATAGCTGGTACCTAACATCTATTTCAGATGTGTCAGAAACTTCTGTACACAGAAACCAGTGTTTCACACCGTTAAGACTATTAACTACTGGGACTCCCTGGCAGCCCAGTGGTTAAGACTTCATGCTTACACTGTAGGGGGTGCAGGTTTGATCCCTGTACTTGTTCCAAGGAACTAAGATCCTGCATGCTGCAGACAGAAGGGGAAAAAAAAGAAAAGACTGTGAACTGTTCTATCCAATTCTTTTAGTATGCACCATTATCATGCACTTGATCCTTGCACAATGCAGTGGTCAGAGTCAACAATGTCCAGTCAGAAATCAGTGTCCATGGTTCTGTACCCTCAGATTCAATCAACCTCAGATCGTGAAGACAGTAAAAAGTATGCACTGGGAAAAAAAAATCTGCGTAGTAAGTGAACCCACACAAGCTCAAGCCCATGTTGTTCAAGAGTCAACTGCATAATTAACTAATGTAAAATTTAAAAGAACCCATGTAAGTAATATGGCAAAACATTTCAAAGTCTCAAAATGGCAATGGCATAGAAAGTTTTCAAAGAAAAATAGATACTAAAAAGGCTTTCTTCACATATTGAGTGTTGTCCATTATGAGAATTAAAATTGAGAACAGGAACCTAAGATAAGAGAGGAAGAAAGGATCAGCAGAAACGCCTAACCTAAGAGGAATATGTAGAGACATACCAGAACACAGGCTAGAATCCACATTTTGTTCTGATGTCAAACACAGAACTCAAAAACACAAAAAGAGAGCAAGCTCAAAGTAATAGGACTAAGGTATTAAATTATTATTTGTCAAACATCCTTAGATCAAAGGACAGAAAACAGGCAAGTGTTAATATCTGATACCTGGTCCTCCCACAAGTTACCAGAAATTACTATTAAGTTACAGAAATGATATCAAGAAAGAACATGGGAGGATTGCTGGGTGGAATTCACATGATTAAGAAACTATTTTTTCCCAGTAAGACTACAATATTCAGAATTTATGGGAGGATAAAAATTCTTTTATAAAACTGAATTTGAATGACATCAACATTTTCTGGAGAATTTTCACCTCCAAAGAATAAAACTACTTTTTAAATGACCAATGTGGTTCATCTACAGTACATTAATACGGACATAATAGATGATCAAGTACAAATAGCTAATTATCACTTTTAAGCCTCTAACAACAAAGTGAAAGTGAAGTCGTCTCGTGTCCGACTCTTTGCGACCCGTGGACTGTAGCCCACCACGCTCCTCCGTCCACAGGATTCTCCAGACAAGAATACTGGAATGGGTTGCCATTTCCTTCTCCAAAGGTCCCTCTTAAAAACCCATTAGATTCTCAAAAATAAAGTTACTTCTCGTACATTCTTTCACATCTCATAATCGCTAACAGTTTGTGTTATTATTCTCTGAAAAGCAAACAAGAATATAATCTTCAACAAAAAGAGTCTCATTTTCTCAGAGAACACTCTTTAAAATTAATGACAAAAACAAGTTAAAGGGGAAACAAAAGGGTCAAAACAGAAATGGCTCTAGAAATTAACAATAATCTAGTACATCTAAATAAAACACGTGCTAATTTCTACATATATACATTACTATGTGAAGCGAATCTGGCAACGCAGTACTTGATCAGGTTGTTTTCAAAACAGATAAATCTGTTCATGTTACTAAGTTTAAAATAAAAAAAGGAAAGATAGTACCTCTTTGGGTTTTCTTCACATGTAAAAATGAAGAAAAGTGGACAAAAATTTGCCCATTAATCTAGGGCTATCTATTCATTTACTCTCTTCAACACAATCTCACTGGAAAACTTTGGAATGCACTGGAGTATATAATCTCTAAGATTCTCATATCCTATGAATCTGTTTGAAAGAAAAAAATTTTTTAACTATTTTTAATTTTTTTAGCTGTGCTATGTACCTTGCCAGATGTAGTTTCCCCATCAGGGATCAAACCAACGCCCCTGCAGTGGAAGTGGGGAGTGCAAACCACTGAACTACCAGGGAAGTCTAGAAAGAAATGTTTTAAAAAGCAATCATAATCAAGATTATAACCAAAAGTATAATTTTATTATCATAAAGTGAGAAACATTAATATACTAAGCCTATAGACAGTATACAATCAAAAAAGAGGGTAAGGAAATTTATTCAGTTCACTCTTCTTTTTGAACCACACCACTTGGCTTGTGCAAACTTAGCTCCCCAACTAGGGAATGAACCCAGGCCACAGCAGTGAAAGCACCCAGTCCGAACCACTGGACCTCCAGGGAATTCCTTGAAATCAGCTTACTGATTCACCGAATCAGTTTACTGAATCAGTACCACTTCTTAAGATATTAGCCTTTCCTGATGTATCTTTTTAGTGAGCAATACTGTAGGCCATCCAAATCCTGCTTCTACCCCTACACAAATACTGCAACCTTTACTAAATTTTCTATTTAGATTTGTCACTTTAAATATGCCATGGTTATATACAAGACATCTTATTAAAATCAGAAGATTTGTCTTCATAATAAATAATGGAAACCTTTATTCAGAAAGCTAAAGATTAAGCCAAGTGCTAAAGAGAGGGAATGTCAAATGATCCCTAAAGTGAATGACATAGTAGGGTAGTGCTGATTAGGGAAGCAAATACAATGAGAGATGCGTTTAAGAGCGAGGAGCAGGCTGAAAAAGGCAATGAAGTGTATACATTTAGAAGGTTGTCACAGTAAATATTTAGAGAGTTCAATGATACCCAAGTCTGTTCACAAAAGAATCTTTAGTAACTATCAAAAATGAAAAACAGTAGGCAGAGCTAAGTTTAGGGCTGTTTTTTTGAGGGGACACATTAATCTAAAGATGATAACCCTGACTACACAACCAAAACACTTTGCACTGCTGAGTAGATACTGGAATTCATTTGTATTGTTAAGATTCTAGTGAATTACCTTGTGAATGGGCACCACATTTCCAGCTACCTAAATCCAATCACAAAGACTTTCCTCCAACTTCTCTTAGTTTATAATTTCCCTTATCATGCCCTCAGAAAAACTTCTGTAAATTTAAACTGCCTCTAAATGAATGTGTTAACATACAAATATGACCATACGTATCATTTCAAAAAATTTATCAGTTTCTTTTTTAAATCACAAATGACTAACCTAGTCTCACCATTAATAAATAAGGCCTTGCCTCAAGGGCCAACCAGAGCAGAGCTTCTCTAACTTACATCACTGAACTCCAGAGGTAAACTCTCAGTGGGCTGAAGCTCGGCAGCACTCAAGTACAGATCCATGGGGCCGGCTTCCAGATCGTCTGGCACAGACAGTACCTGCTCGGGCTTATACATCTGAGGAGGCAACTGGAAATGCAGTGGGCAGCAAGGATCCTCAGAAAGGCTTACAGGAACTGGTTTGTTGCAGGGTACCTCTTCAGACCCCTGGCAGCATTTGAAGAGAACCTGATTCGTGTCCTGACAAATATCTGTAGAAAAATGGTCAAGGGAAATAAAATGGATCTATCCGAGGCACAAAAAAGTTGTCTGCCATGTAAAATTCAAGGTCTGGACTACACAAGATTATTAGTTACATTTGATACAGAATCAAATGCAGGTAACAATTTTTAAAGTTATTTCTCAAGTTTTCATTTACTAGAGTAATTCTAGGTCTACCAGTAGTGTGAAACTAGTCCCCAACCTCCATTTCAGGATCTATACTTTAGAACAGACACTAATCTCATTCTCTTCATGAGGGTCAAATATAAAACATTTAAAAACGTAGTACTAAGTGTCAACAGTAATGATCCTAGAAATCTATACCTATCCAGAAGAAACATGTCACAGCAAAAGCAAATAGCTTGCAAAGGCCCCTACCTCTGCAAGACTCCTTCCAAGAGTCAAAAGATACAATGTTGTTTCTGCTGTTAAGCAGATGGGCAGAAAATTGTTTTTATTTAAAAAAAAATTTTTTGAACTTTCTTTCCAAAATGTTTATTCATAAATTTGTTTAGAAGAAACAGGGTACTGGGGGAAACAGAAGCTCTAGTAATGTAATTAGGTAACATACTCTAACAGGAAATACTTTGCTTTAGTAAAGGCCCATAGAAAGAAGTACTCCAAGAACACTCCAGGACCCCTAACAACTTCTATTACAGGTAGAAGCAGAAAGGAGCTATATTTCCAAGTTGGCAAAGAAGCACTGTAGGATGAACGAACAATGAAATCATGATTAAGTAGCAAAATTTCAGAAGTCAGTCTACAAAATATATTTTTCTCAAGTTTTAGCATTTCCTGATATCCTAACTACACAGTTGTTTTCCCTAAATTAATAGACAATTGTCATTTCAAATTTGGGCTCATTTTTAAACAAGAAAGCACAAATTTCTATAAATTGATTGTACTCAATTTTCTATAAACTGATTATGCAAGTATGGGTAGTTTTTAATCCTCCAAATTTTAAGGTAATTTTTTACAGGTAAAAAAATCTAGTGTACATTATAATTTTTAAGCCAAATAAAACCTCTTGAAGAAAGTTACTTTTTTAAATCCATTCTTAGAACTTGCCAAACTCTAAAACAAACGTTTACACAGCACTGCCACTACCAGCATTATGGCTATCTGTGTGCTGTAGAATGTTTACTAGCAGCATTCCGGCCTCTGCCCACTAGATGTCAGCAGCACCCCTACCAGAGCTGTGACTGACAAAAATGTCTCCACACATTGCCAAATGGGGGACAATGGCCCCTGCTAAGAACTATTGCTCTCAAGGTACAGCTCACTGTAAACAAATAACTACTGAAATGAAAACCAATTATCAAGTGAACAACAAACTGCAATCTCTGTGTATTTAAGAAGCCCAATCTTATTTAAATTATCAAAAATCTTAAATGTTAATCCATTAAATGTTTTAATTAGAACCTTTTTCATGTAGTTCAAAGGACTTTCACAAGCCTCCTATTTACTATCACAATATCCCTGAAAAACCTTTTACCCCCCTTCTCCCCCCTTTCCTTTCAGAGGGGACAACAGACAAAGGGAATGGTTGACCTACAACTAGAGACTGGGTCCTTCACTTTCAGTCCAGGGCTCTCTCCATTAGACCAGAGTAAAGAGTTAACAGGTCACCAATGGCAGTCGCATCTTTCTCTGGGATAAGGACTTAAGGAAGGGTAAGTGACTTAGGCAACCATGGAGTGGAAAGGAAAAGAACATAAAAGAGAAAAATAATACTTCCCTTCTCTTTTTAAATACATTTTATGTTCAACTTTGCTTTTTTAAAATATTAAAATTCTAATAAACTGAGTATAGTGCAGTAAGAAAAAGTCTAGAATATTTTTAATATCCATAAGTTGGGTTTTTGCCTTATAAAGTAATTCAAGGCCACTGAAGAAAACCTTAAAGTTCAAGGCAGAGGGAAAAGGGCATTCATAACCCCACCATCCAAAAATAGTCACATTTCTGTCATATTCCCTCCCAGTATTAGTTCCATGTAGTTAAAACCATACTCTACTGAATTCCATATTCTATTTTTGTCACTATCATTTTCTTGTCATTCATAAACTTTAAATAT
This sequence comes from Aepyceros melampus, assembly GCA_006408695.1. NCBI lineage: Eukaryota > Metazoa > Chordata > Mammalia > Artiodactyla > Bovidae > Aepyceros > Aepyceros melampus. The sequence goes on along the minus strand of SJXQ01001876.1, from coordinate 104,305 downwards.
GTTTAATTCCTGAACATATTCCATATTACATTTTATCAAAATTTTCCTACTTTCCATCCCTGAAAATTTTAAGGCTGTCTCTAGTTGGAAGAATTTTATGTAAAAATACTGATCTGTATTTGATTATCTTCTTAAATTCCCGGAGATGACAAAGAACATGAACATTAAAAAAGAAGAAAAAAAATATATGAATATTGTCAAACTGCTTTCTAAAAAGCCTATACCACTTTACAGTCTCACTGGCAGTGTTTTGAAGGGCCCATTTCACTATTTCCTCACAAACTTTTGAAACCTACTAATTATATTTCATACATAGATAAGTATTAAATTTCTAGATTAGGGGATTCCCAGGTGGTCCAGTGGTTAGGACTCAGCACTTTCACTGCCAGGACTTGGGTTCAATCCTTGGTCAGGGAACTAAGATCTCATAGGCTGTGGCAGTGCAGCCAAAAAGAAAAACAAAATGCATAATTAAAAAAACTTCCTTGGTTTTCTTATTTCACTTATTTATAATGAAGATGAATACTTTCCAACTATCAGCCACTTCTTTTAATCTGTCTGTAGATAGCCTTTGCCCAATTATGTTTTCAGTATTTATCTTTAGCTTTTAATTACTCTGTATAAAAATTTTATATACTGATATCAAGAACATAATCCTTTATCAAACATTTGTTATAAAAAACAAAGTTTTCCTTCCCTTCTTACCAAAGAAAATACATTTTACTTTCCATTTGTGTATTTTGCCAGGCAAATGAAATCCAGCAAGATTTATGCCTTTCATATAATAAAGATTATATTTTAAAAGTGCATTAACTATGAAAGTTACTTTTCTCAATGTTCATAATGTAGATGCACTTTCACAATCTAATACACAACTCAAAAACTTTTACAACTGAATTATAAATGTAAATTTCCTATCTGAATGAAAACTAAAATATACAAGCCATGGCCCCGACCACACAAAAGGATAATATTCAAAGACAGCTAACAGTTCAGAATCATCCCACTGTTTTTGGATACACAACAATTTTCTTTTAGAGTAACTGGACTTAACATTATTATAATTTTAATGAAAAAGTTAAACTAGGGATCTCTAAATTTTGGAATCTTAGTATTAGCAACTATAAATAAGTATTAGCCCCTATCACCAATGACTGAGATGTTTCTTTCTAATGAATTGACCATTACATTTTCAAGATCTGAAATGGCCAACAGACCATAGAAAGAGACTTCTTTAGGCTCCTGTTTGAAACCAACAGCTTCAGCAAACTGCTGGCCTTGATTGAGGGCCAAAAGAATACAAAGACCTTCAATTAACTAAACTATCACAGATCCCCACTAGCCTTCAGATTAGCTAGCAAACCAAACAGAGCAAAAAAGATACGGGTAAGGCAGTGTCTGGTCATTGGAAGAGATTGATTGGAACAACGAACATCATCCACAAAAGCCAAGCATCTCTGACTGGAACGAGTGGTATGGGCCTAAAATGAGAAACACGTTAGTCAAAATAAATTATCTATCATTTAACCATTTATTCACCGATGCTATGCAAAAGGAAAAAAAATTTTTTAACCTCATGTCCAAATAACGAGCCAACCATAATTTGAAATACAACTCCTCTGTATTACAAAAGTGTGATTACACAGGCCTAGCGTTTTTCAAACTACCTATCTTTTACTTATTATAAATTGTAGTCTTATGCTAAGCCTTAAAATATGAGAAAAATGGAATTACTCTTACTTTTTGTTTAAAAATCATTTTAAACAAATTTAAAAATGATTACTTGTTCCATCAAACTTAATGACATTCATTGTTCTTACTATTCTACTTATTTCTCTGCTTTCTAAAACAAGAGTCACAAACTGTTAGGTATTCTGTGCCTATTTCTGAAAAGAAGATTTCTGAACCAAGTAACTTAGATATCTATAGCAATCCTTCAATATGCAGATGAAAAGTCTAGAGAGGTTCATTTATCAGAGCAGGCACAGAATTGATCAAAAGGGAACTAAAACCCATGTCTCTGGACTCCCAGGTAAGTGCTCAATATAGCCCATGTCCAATAAGTTAGATTTCAGAACAAAAATTTTCAAAGTGAGAGTTAATCGTTCAGTCACATCCAACCCTTTGCGACCCCATAGACTGTAGCCCACCAGGCTCCTCTGTCCATGGATTCTCCAGGCAGTAATACTGGAGTGCATAGCTATTTCCTTCTCCAGTAAATCTTTCCAAACCAGGGATCAAACCCAGGTCTTCCATGTTGCAAGCAGATTCTTTACTATCTGAGCCATCAGAGAAGCCCTGTAAGCCTAGTAGGTTAGATTTTAGAACCAAAACTGTGCAGCGGTGTTCACTGTAACTATGTAGAAGCAAATGTATACACCTTAGAGGTATATACACAGATTACCTGTTGGGCGGCCCCATCTGTGGCCAGCATTCTGCGCTCCTTCAGCTGCCTGTGTAGTAAGGCTTCCACTCCATAGCGCTGACGATACCGACGAAGACATTTTAGACGCTTAAGTTTTCTCGTTCTTTGGCTAGAAGTCCCTCTGGGCCAGTCAGGAGACTACTACCTGGAAAGTCAACACAGTCAAGATGTTATCTGCCAAGCAACCAAGGATGCATCTTCAAACAGTTTCAAAAGCCAATCCTTCTCCAGTCCAGGTAAGAAAAAATAAATAAGTCTAACTACCAAATTCACATGTTGATTAAACCCATGACAGGTTGTTGGAACTGGCATAAAACTTGCCTAGAGCGTCATGTTCCACTTTGCGATTGTGTAAGTAACGTCGTTTCTTCTCTTTGAGCAGATGCTGAAGTCGTTTAAACTGATCAATGTACAAAGATTGCAAACGAATAAGCTTCTCACGCATAATCAGGGCCACTTCTTCTGCTGTATAGACACCAGCATGTCTAGAATAAGATGATTCAAAAAGGATAAGAAGGCACAACAATAAGACCCAAGCTTAAAAGGAGCAAAGAGTGAAGGTTAGACTTAGGTTTGCTCTTCAACAGTCAGTGCTAAGACAATCACCTTACTAAATAAGAATGTTTTCAAAGCATTTTACTACTGTTATTAAAAAACAAAATACCCAAGAATGTATACTAATGTATGATTTCAAAATGTGGATAAGGAAAAATGCTTCATTATGTTCCCCAGTTATTTATTTGCATTATGTTTAAACAGGAGTAAAGATAAAGAACACTCAAAACTTTTATTAATCTACAGTCTTATTCCCTTTAATAATTTAATACAGAAAAAATCACTTACCAGTAAATTAAAGTGTTAATTTAGTAGCATGTATCTCAATATATTTTAATTAAAGTACAAAAGATCACAAACAATTACAACTCCTAATTTAAAAGTACACTTTTAATTGGTGGTCCAGTGGTTAGGATTCTACACTCTCACTGCTGAAAGGCCTGAATTCAATTCCTGTTCAGGCAACTAAGATCCCATAAGCCACAAAGCACAGCCAAAAATAAATAAATAAAAATGAGCTACACTTGTATTTTGGAGTTTATGAAGCGAAGCGAAGTGCTCAGTCATGTCCTACTCTTTGCAACCCCACAGACTATAGCCTGCCAGGCTCCTCCATCCCTGGGATTCTCCAGGCAAGAATACTGGAGTGGGTTGCCATTTCCTTCTCCAGGAGATCTTCCCGACCCAGGGATCAAACCTGGGTCTCCCGTATTGCAGGCAGACACTTTACCATCTGAGCCACCAGGGAAGTCCCTTTGGAGTTTATACCAGCCCTCAAAACACTGATCCCAATGGCTAGTCAATGTCCTCAGCTCATTCTCTTGACAATATTCTCAAAATATAGTACCCTGGAGAAACCCTTAATTGCCAAAGATCTAGATCCACATCAACTTTATTAAGCTTTGCCACCAACTATGAATTAACAAAACTTAAAAAAAAAAACCTTATTCTAGAAAAAAAAAATCTAGATATATACCTTGACTTGATACTCTCATATTTTGACCTAGTAAAAATTATTTCTATTATTTAAAAGGCAAAATATACATGAACTATATGTCAAGGCTGTATATTGTCACCCTGCTTATTAACTAATTTTAAATCCAAAAAGTATGTGCTCTTTAAAATTTAACTCTTAAATCACTGAAGTACAGAGAATAAAACTATTAACTTTAGGACTGAGAGCAAATAATCTCTGCCAAAAGCTTTTCTTAAATATAAACATGAGATAATACCTGTGTATAAGAAAAGTACAACTACAAAGTACTCTGAAATTATAAAAACAGCAAAATCTAAGACTCAGAAAATGTGAAAATTTCAAAAATATCTAATGTTTAAACAAGGTGATGAGGTTATTCATATTCAGAAAAATGGGGCATGTCTGCATTAATGCCTGAATCCCTAAAATACTGAGGCCTTAATCTAACATCATTTGTTACAATGAAATTAATTTCATTGTACCTTGTCAGAAGAGAATTTAACTGGGGACTATAATTTACAACAAATCATATGGGGAGGCAGATGAGCATCCTAACTAAGGTAAATGCCTACTTCATGTGACAAATGAGTCATTTAAAGATGGAGTCACAAATATTCACAGCTAGTTGTAATTTAAAAAATTGTGTACTAACTCTTCTTGCTCTGATATGCACAAATATAAGTCTAGGTTTATTATTAGACCAATTTCAAAAAAGGAAATCACTTATTATATCGTGTTAAATTGTTTTTTCCCTTTGTTCCTTTCAGGGGAAACTGACATCTAGCCCTTTTAACACTGAAATTTCTAATAAAATTAACTAGTATCTTGTATCATTTTACAATCCCCTGTAAGGGCTTCCCTCCTAGCTCAGTCGGTAAACAATCTGCCTGCAATGCAGGAGATCCAGATTCAAATCCTGCATTAAGAATCCTGGGAAGAATTCCTAAGTTGGGACGATCTCCTGGAGAAGGAAATGGCAACCCACTCCAGTATTCGTGCCTGGAGAATTCCATGGACAGTGGAACTTGGCAGGCTACAGTCCACGGAGTCGCAAGAGTTGGACACGACTTAGCAACTAAACCACCAATCTCCTGTATGTAAGTCAGGTTAGTGTAAATGTGCATCAGTGAAGATGACCCACTCTAGATTAGCAGAGACAAAATAAAGTTTCTGGACCTTACAAATGGAGTGTTTACCACACTATAAGACAATCACTTTGTGATCCTACAGCATGCACACCTCAAACAATCAAGTACGGCATTTCCAGAAGCACAATGTAACTATACAAATTACATCTATATCTAACTATATCTTTTATCTATAATATCTGTATCCATCTATCTATCCATCTATGGCTTAGTATAAAGTTTCTACTGTGAAAATATCCTGCTAGAAACAAGCATTTCTTCTCAAACTACTTACATGGACTTTCCAAACAAGTAGTTCCTGAATAGTTCTCTATTCAGATTACTTAAAATAGATGAAACTATTCTACTCAGAAAATGGAACCCTAAATGACTTCTTATAAACTTCAGAATCCAAGGAATGAAGATGCTATTCTAAGAATTTGTCAAACACAGTCAAGTCTAGAAATGCATTACCCCTCCCACTATTTAAGAGTTCTTCCACCTAAACTGTCAGTGGGAAGTATCAAGAGATAGAAGTCAGGAAAAAACAAAAAACTAAACCCAAACTATGAGACACAGAAACATTAAGACTTTTGAGTGGCAATATTCTGTAACTCCAAAGCGATAGTGGGTTAAGTAACGAGCAGAACCTTCGAAGGATATAATTAGGATAATTACTCCTGGGTTTCTAAATCAGTTTCTCTTTCTTAGGCATGAAACCAAAGGAAGCTCTTAAACACCTTTTAATTTTTCTTAAACATATAAAGGTAAATAAATAGTTAATCACAACTTTGAGGGGAAAAAGTTGTTATTCAAATATAATCAATTTTTTATTCCTGAGGTTTAAGTCAAGAACAAATCTTCATCACTATTCTCTTCTCTGATCTCTACCCACCTCTCAACTCCTATGTCCAAGAAATCTATTTCCCCCCTGCACTTTCACACGTGTAGAATTTGATGTTCAAAAATTTTCCCAAATTACAAGACTTCTAAAAAAAGAATCGAATCCTACTCTGAGGCAAGATGGTATGAATAATGACACTTTAATATGCAGAAGCTATTACTGCTTACAAATAGCTAAGCTATCTTCAACCCTCCTAGCTTATTAATCTATTAACAGCATGCAGCACTACATTCCACATACTACCTTCTAAAATATTTTAAAGCCCTATGTGGAGTTACAACTTACTTCAGGGGATCTTCTTGATCACTGTCTATGCTATCAGCTTCACTGTCAGGGTCACCTCTCCATGTCTGATCCACAGTAATGGGTTCCTGCTCCCCATCACTCCAGCTGTCTTCATCTGAGGCAAGGAAGGGAGAGCAGCCATTAAGACTTCCCACCTCTGTAACTCCACCACACAAAACTAGATTACTTAACACACCAATCCAAATCTTAAAATTAAAACTGCTTAATAGAGAAGCACTGGCAAATAAAAATGGCTTAAGAAATATACTTCCTGGGTATAAGTACTTCTAACACAAATGAGTTAACCATAGCCTCAAAAGGACAGAAAGGTCAACTCAAAATTATTGTTTCCTGAAATTATCTTACCTAACAAAGTAAAGTATAAAAACAGCACTGAAGAGTCATAAACTCAGGATAAAGTAAACCTAAGCACACACTACTTAAAACCAAAAAGACTGGTGAACAGCAGCAGTCCTGAATTCTCCCAAACTGGCAATGAATTAATAATAATATTGTACTTTCAAGTGCCACATATGTTCAAATCACTGAGATAAACCAAAGTTCTTTGTTAACTTTCTTCCTGTTTTTTCATTATGACAGAGAAGATCCTTACCCAGAATTCGGCTGGCTTCACTGCGGCTACTTTCTGGAGTCTGAGACCCCAGCTCTGTCTTAGCATACGAGCTCAGCTGGCACAAGAGTGTTTCACCCACAGGCCCTGGATTAGTCTTTTTCATTTGCGCATGAAGTGCCAGGGCGTTCCTACGAGCATGTTCAGCACAGAAGGATACCCTAAGGAGACAAAATATTAACGTTTCATACACATGCTCCCTTACAAGAGTTCAACGATTTCCACAGTGACTTTAGATCATTTTCAGGAAATCAAAATGACTATTATCTTCATTTATTGATTAAAAATGCTAGTGAGGCAGAGTAATTTCACGGGCAAGGTCAACTCATTTGGTATTACTGAAGGGAAATGCAGGTTAACATACCCTAGTGATCTATCCATCTAAGGAAATATTCCAACTATAAAAATGCTGGTATCATTTTGCAACAAGTCACACTGATCCACTTTCATCTCTCAAAATTGGTTCTGGAAGGCAATTTTGCATTTTATAACACTTCAAAATCAATCCATTGTAGGTAGTAACATATGGGACACAACACAGAATTATCTAGCCAAATTATTTCTGCATGGATACTTTGCTTAAATGATGAATCTTTTCCTAGAAAAATACACATGTATACAATTTTGCATTACCTAAGATTCAAGGACAGCCAAAAGAGCCACGGAACCTAGGCTTAAAAATTTATTTTACAGGTAAGGTAAAATAGTCAAAGAGATAATAAGATGGCTCAACTAGGAGATGTCTCCTCGTTTTCACCATTTAAAAAATTTTTCCAAGGATATACCCATAACTTCAATTTTACAAACACGTGGCCTAAAAAACTTGGGGACTTTTTCCAAGGCCACATCCTGCCACATCTTCCTCTCACTTAAAAACTAAAAGGACATACGACAGGTATCTATCTATCCGTCTCTCCATATATGTATATACACACACATACCCATCTTTCTTCTCAGCCTTTGGGGCAGCATTGGGACATCTTTTTCCGTTCTTCGTCGATATATAACTACACTGCTTGAAAGGCGCATTCTTGTCTTCAAGGATATGCTTAATGCAAAATTCCTGCCCCTCCAGACGAGGTTGCGAACATGGACGATGAGTAAACGAACAAGACAGGGGCTCCTGAGATCTAGGCACTGGGGTGATCCTCCCCCGATTGGTCGGCAAGACGTGAATCCGAATCCTGTTCATACCAAAACCTGCAGGGTTGCACAAAAATCAAAAAGCCCTTACCCTTCCCAAAAAGCCCAGTCCACAATACCCGGGCAGACTGCGCGCGGCTTCTAAAACGCCAGGCGGAAGTCACGCTCCTAACTCCCTTCCGCCCAAGTCTACCAAGATGTTACTGAATTTGCCTCATCTCAACTTCTCTGTCCAAGCCCTCCCCCAACTCCGACCACAGCCACGTTGAAAGTACCTCAACGGCTCGCACGGTCGCCACACGAGGGAGAAGCAACAAGAGGCGGAAGCGCCAACTCCTGCCGCACGCCGCGCCGCAACGCCGCAGACCCACCCGCCCCACCCCTGGCCTCCGCCTCCCCGCATGCCGCCTTTGTCCTGGCCCGCCTCAAAGCTGAAGGCTGGGCCCTGCCCATCCTCGGAGGCCCGTGCAAGCGCCATTTTGTCCTAAGACTCCAAGCACCGGCGAATCTGGGTCCTGGAAGCCTCGAGGAGTAAAGTGCCCCTGACGCTGATTGAGACAGAGTAGCAGCTCGGAACAAACAGAAGGGGCGAAGCAGCAGCCTAACTCCAAACGCGAAGAGCAAGCACAGACGCCATCTTACCTCTGCCGCTGCGCCGCGCCACTCGTTTTCTGGCAGCGCCAGCCACTTCTAACCTTGCCTTTCCGGGCTCCCAGCCACTGATTGGATACTGAGCCTACAACTCTGTGTCACCATTGGCTATCTATCGAGCTCAGGGGGCGGGGCGCTGGGAAAAGGCGCGGCTGGGTGGCTAGAAGAGGTGTCTTGTCAGCAACTCAGCTCCGGAGAGAGTGAGGCGGAGGGAGCGTGGGTTGTGGGACCTGCTCGGTGGGGACGGCTCTTTACATTTCCGATCGTGGCTGATGTCCAGGCGGATTTGGGGCGCTGTGTGTGTGATCTTGCTTCCCTGGTGGTTCAGAGGTTAAAGCGTCTGCCTGCAATGCGGGAGACCTGGGTTCGATCCCAAGATCCCCTGGAGAAGGAGCTATTTCACCACCCCTATGGCACCCCACTCCAGTACTCTTGCCTGGAAAATCCCATGGGCGGAGGAGCCTTGTGGGCTGCAGTCCAGGGATCGCTAAGGGTCGGACACGACTGAGCGACTTCACTTTCATGCATTGGAGAAGGAAATGGCAACCCACTCCAGTGTTCTTGCCTGGAGAATCCCAGGGACGGGGGAGCCTGGTGGGCTGCCGCCTATGGGGTCGCACGGAGTCGGACACGACTGAAGTGACTCAGCAGCAGCAGCAACATAGTCGGTACAACAAAATCGACATGTAGAGGCCAAAGAATCACTGTACATTTGACTCTCATTGTCTATAGAGGAAAAGGCTTTAGTTTTCTTTTGTGAACACTTCATTTATGGAAACATTTTTTCAAGTATTTACTGAGCCTGGGAAATTACACATGTAAACTTAATTTTCAGAACCCTAAGAAGCTAGAAACTATGAATAGAACGGGCCCATATCTAGTAAATAGGGCGAGGAGGTGAATTTGAACCCAGCCCTTATTCTGAGTTTCCCCAGTGGCTCAGACGGTAGAGAATCCACTTTAAGTGTAGGATACCCGGATTCTATCTCTGGGTCCGGAAGATCCTCTGGAGAAAGGAAAGCCAAGCCACTTCAGTATTCTTGCCTGGAGAATCCCATGGACAAGAGGAGCCTGGCGGAGACGGGTAGCAAAGAGTGGCACACGACTGAGTGACTAACTCATTCTTTATCCCTTTCTTCTCTCTTCTATAGTGAAGTGCATTGGACTGAGAGGGCTTCCCAGATGGCTGATGGTAAAAGTGTCTGCCAGCAATGCGGGAGGCCCAGGCTCGATCCCTGGGTCGGGAAGATCCCAGTATTCTTGCCTGGAAAATTCCATGGACACAGGAGCCTGGTAGGCTATAGTCCATGGGGTCTCAAACAGTCTGACATGACTGAGGGAGTTCACTTTCACTTGTTTTCACTTTTTGGACTGAGAAAATTGAGTTCTAAGAAAATTGAGTAAATGAGTTCTAGTTGCAGCCTTGCTTCTCTACAATTCCATGCTAAATAACGCAGGTATATAGAATGGCAGATAAATCCCAATCTTAGAATCCTTTAAGGTTTTTTAGTTAAAAGCATTTCATCTCACCAGGACTTTGGTAGACATGAGCCAACATTTTTCTCTCCATAACCCTTCTTGGTCTTTTTTGCATCCCAACCTTCCCAAACTCTCCTATCTGTCAGTGTCATTTGAGTAAGCTATTTCTCCACTACCAATAAGCCGGTGAACATGGTGACGGTAGAGAATGTACAAAGCTCCAGAACAGCAGTTTAGGCACAAGAAGTGATCCAAACCAAAATGGGGAAAGGAAGGCTTATAGGTGCCTTTTCCCAAAGATGAGGGCAATCCTAGAAGGCATTTTCAGAGAATGAGAATGATAACTCTGCTCTTCTGCAGTACACATTCTAGAGTAGTTTGGAGTTGTGGATGCAATACAACCATTAAGTAGCGACTGTGTTACATACATAAGCAAACACTCCAACCCTCAGAAGTACAGAGATTTTTTACAAACATCCTGTAACTTAAAACTAGAGGAGGCAGTCACATTACAGAAAACATGGGAATCTTCAACTAAATGCAGTGATATCAAAAAGGAAAACTAAAACTACTATAGGGAACAATGTAAAGAGGCATTAGGGACTAGGTAGAGATGCAACAAAGGCTTTAATTAGGGAATCTAGGGAAGGCCTTAGTTGGGGGTAGGGGGGAATGCTGTGAAATCCTGCTAAACTTGAGAATACAAAATATGCTATTTAGAACCACTTCTAAGTTGAGGAGGGGTAGAGATTATTAAACAGTCAAGATATTGGCAAATTCTTTCTGCTTTTAATCAAAGTAGATGGCTGTTTTTAATCCGAGGAACACTTTGTGAGCTACTGAACAGGTTAAAGTAGACCTGAGGCTGTTCGTAAAGAGGTTAGGAAAGATGAATTGTGAGTGTTGGAGGGGGAGAATAAATGAATGCTATAATCCTGTATTTTCTATAGTCACTCTCATCTATTTTCCTCCAGCTTATCAGGCCAAACACTGGGAGTCATCCTTGATTTCTCTTCGAACCTTACAACAGTCGTGTTCAACTCTGAATCCCACAGGCAGCAGCCCACCAGGCTCCCCCGTCCCTGGGATTCTCCAGGCAAGAACACTGGAGTGGGTTGCCATGTCCTTTTCCATATAGCAGATCCTACTGGCTCCAATTTTAAGATATGTACTTCTTGTTACCTTCAGCACTTCTAACCTGGTCCAAGCCACTTTCATCTGGTACCTTAATTACTGTGAGTGTCCTTACCTTTGCCTTCCTGTAGTCCACTTTCAACACAGCCGCCAAATGAATATTTTGGGGGTTGGGCGGGGGTCCACACCTCACAGCTTCCAGCAGCTCACAATCTTAGTTCCCTGACCTGAGACTGAACCTGGACCCTTGGCAGTGAAAGTGCTAACCATTGCACCACCAGGGAATTCCCCACCAAATGAATATTTTAAAACCCAAGCTAGATCATGTCACTTCTCAACACTTGTCCATAGTGCTCCATTTCACTGTCTTTATAATGGCTTACAAGGCCCTACTTTATCTAGCCTTCTGCTGCTTAAATAACCACATTATCCTACTATTTGCCATCTTCCTCAGTCAATTCTGTAACTAGCCCCACTGGCCTCTTTGCTCTTTCTCAAACATGCCACTATCTTCTCACCTTACAAACCTGGCAACCTACAATCATCTTACTCACAAATATTCCTGTCGCTTGCTCTCTCACGTCTTTCAGGTCCTTGATGAACTGTAATTTCATAAGGCCTTCCTCCCTAGCCATCTTATATCCAATTTCAACAATCTTACCCATACACACGAAATCCCTCTCCTTCCCTGCTTTACATTCTCCAAAGTACTTATCATCTAGCATGTTTTGTCTCTTCTACAACTAGAATGTAAGTTGTATGAGGGCAAGATGCTTGCTTTGTTTACTGCCATCAGTAAATGGTATATAGTACTTAGTAAATACTATATTTTCTAAGGAATAAATGAAAGGCAAGGGAGTGCCTAAAACTACTTTCCAGAAAAGATGTAATCTAGCTTTCAGTTTTAACTTGTTTTCATCACTGGACATACACACGAAATCCCTCTCCTTCCCTGCTTTACATTCTCCAAAGTACTTATCATCTAGCATGTTTTGTCTCTTCTACAACTAGAATGTAAGTTGTATGAGGGCAAGATGCTTGCTTTGTTTACTGCCATCAGTAAATGGTATATAGTACTTAGTAAATACTATATTTTCTAAGGAATAAATGAAAGGCAAGGGAGTGCCTAAAACTACTTTCCAGAAAAGATGTAATCTAGCTTTCAGTTTTAACTTGTTTTCATCACTGGGGTTCTTTGGTTTTGAGTATTATGTGAATCAAGAAAAGGGGTTAAGATTCCACAGTGCAAAAAAGGTAGCACAAGTGACAATCCACAAACTGAATGAATTCAACAGAAGTAGGCCCCAGAGCTAGAGATTACAATAAATACAAGCCTCTAAGGGAATCCACAGAAGTCACAGAAAGGGCTTCAAACTTTCTACAGAATGTTGAACGATAGAGATCAAGCCAATCTTACTGGTTTTCCAAAGTGTCAGAGACCAGGATGATTTAAGCACTGATGGTAAGATGAAACATAACGCTATACCAGTTAGTTTAACAAACCTCTGTAACTAGGGATCCAGCTGTTTGGAAGTTTATATTGATTTATACCTCATCTATTCCCAAGGATGATAACAGTTGATATCTCTTTTAACAAAAGCAAATCACTACATGTATGACTTTATAATAAATTTACATCATCCATTCTCACACTGTTCATTTACTATTTCTCTGTTCTTCCATTTAAGTCAGACCAATATTCCTAAAATATCAGCAACTTTATCACTAAAGTTTCAGGAGGGGCACCGCCAACAAAAATGTTCTTGTAGTATTTCAGAAAATGGAAGAAGAAATGCACAGAACTTGATTTTTTTTTCAGAAGTGTTTAACACTTAAATTTATCTTTCTTTCCTTTTAGGGCTTTTAAACATAGCTACTTATAACTTTTTAAAAAATAACTTTAAGCATTATAGCATAAAAATTCTTTCCATTTAAATGTATAATTTACAAGAATTACCTTGTGTATGTGATTTTATTATTTCCCAGGAAAAGGGTGAGTATTCACTATCAGAGGCTATTAATTTTTTTCTTATAAAAGCACTGCTGTCTATACCAACATTCAGATTTTTTCAAAGAACCAAATATACAAGTATGAATCATTGAGAGTGCTCACTAGATAAGCAGTACATGTTGTTATCTTCTGTTAGAGCTGTCTGTTTCTCTGTGTGCCAGGCATCCTTCCAGGTATCCATATGACAGTGTAGAATGAGGGCTTTCTCCCCTCAGCCACATCATACTTACACTGTCAGCTTCACTGTGATGATCAAATCTTAGGTATTCTCACTGAACTCAATTCCCACAGGATCCTGTGCAGTAAGAAAGTACATACTATACTACCAAAACTAAGACAACTATTATCGTATCAATGAAATGACAGTTAAAGACTAACTTGAAGACTCAGCACACATAAATGATCATCACATGAGTGTTTAACATTTATTGATGGGATGGATAAATACAGATTGAGAAACATACTTGACAGCAAAATATCAAATTGATAGCCAGACTATAAAATGTATACAATGTACTTTTTCAATTTTTAAAAACATTTTTTAAAATTTTTTACAAAGAGCCCTTACTGTAATGGTCACTTACGTCTTATCATTCACATAACAGCAGTAGAGATCCAGCAGTAGCATCCAGAACTGAGGTGCCCCAAGGAAGACAGAGGCAAGAGCAGAATAATATGCTGAGAAAGGACTCTTAAGAGCAATACAAAAAAAAAAAAAGACAAAAATATCACCACAAAATTGTACCTGAGTGACAAAGATTGGTAAAGTGTTTCATTTTTTTTTCCTTCTTTGCTCTTTGGTCTGATAAGAAAACAGTTTTAGGTGTGGGGAGTAGGGTGAGGAGGTGGTCAGTTTCAAATCCAAAAACCTAGGTTAACACAAGTCAAGTCAGCTGCATTCTTTTGTGTGCTTAACCCAGCCAACACTTGCATCTTGTAACCAAATCCAATGTGATCAACCACTAATCAGTTAAGGCCTCAGCTTTCAACTGAAGAGTTCCTGATAACTTGATGGAAACATACTTGCTCTGGCTTCAATTAGCATGCTGTCAAGCATCCCTCTCCATGCTTAATGTGGCAACAGAAAACCCAAGTCTTTCTCTTCTTTTCATTCACCATGAATACACACTTAAAAACAGGAAGAGTAGACACCACTTTTCAGTAAACATTCCTTTAGAGACATTGAAATGGAAGGGTCTCCCACTTAAAAATAATTCTCACTCAAGACCACTCTATCAGGCAGGATTATAGTACCAGGCTTTTTATCCCACATAGGGATAAAGAGATAAAACTTGACAGTGTGATACAACATGAACATTCTTTAAACCACCAGGAACAGATACTCAGTTAAAAGCTGGGTGTTGACAAGTAGCAACACAAGAAATCTGGGGAGACATCAGTCACTGAAAGTTTAGTGGGACTGCAGAGGGCTTACTTCTCACTATGTGAAGGGTTGCATAGGCTGCTTAAATTCTCCCAACCCCAAGACAATAACATTTGTATTCCAACTTCAAGATGTTTGATAATCCCTTTTCCCTGACATTAAGATCAAAACAGATAATCAACAAAGGAATAATCCTCTTAAAAGTTAATCAGTTCCCAAGTTCCCACAGTCATTTCTGTGGGAATTACAGGTATGTTTAGAATCCAACCATACTGGGATAAGACCCCTCTAATTGGCCTTTGTCCAGGAACAAAGAGGGGAATGGATTTTCAATATGGGGAATTAGGTAGCAGAAGTGAAAGTAAATCCAGCACTGATGTTACCATGATTTTATTTCTATATTCTAATCCATTGCTGTTCCACCTGGAGATTTAATTTTTCTATCAATACTGGTGAAGCCAATAATACAGAACTATGTAAAAGGATTCATTAAATGAAAACACTAAAATCATTAAAAAAAGGGGGGAGGGGGGCTGAGGGTCTCAGATATGGAAACACAGTGATTCAAGTAAAAAGATTAGACTAATTCCTAGTATTTTCTAAACCCAAAAAGCATAACTGTTATTTCAGAAGACCAACATAGCTTTAGATTAATGCTTCACTAAAGGTAAGTGAACAGCAACACAGGTATCTGATTAAAAGTCCTAAGGACAATTCACAGATAATCGTTTTTGCCAACATGAGATTCAAGCAAAGTTTCAGGAATGAGATTTATAGAACTTAAGGCTCCAGGCCTGCTTATCACCACTTATTCTTGATAGGCTAGGTTAAA
>SJXQ01001876.1:23123-81377 GCA_006408695.1 Aepyceros melampus | reverse complement strand
AAGAGGGGGGAGGGGGAGAGAAAATCACAATGGATCAAAGAAATCAAAGGGAAATGAGAAAATACTTAAGAGAAAAAGGAAAACAAAAGTACATTTCAAAACTTAAGGGATGTAGCAAAAGTGGTGCTAAGGGAGAAGTTTACAGCTATAAACACACCAAAATCAGGAAACTAAAATCCCACAAGCTGTGAAACACAAAAACTAATCAACAAACATCTCAAAATAACAAACTTACTTTTACAATTTAAGGAACTAGAAAAAGAAGAACAAAGGTAGCAGAGAGAAAGATACAATGAAGATTAGAGCAGAGAATAAAATAGAAAAAAGAAAAATAGAGAAAAATCAAAACAAAATTTGGGGACTTCCCTGGTGGTCACGTAGTTAAAAATCTGCCTGTCAATGCAGGGGACACACAGGTTCAAACCCTAGTCCAGAAAGACCCCACATGACATGGGACAATTCAGCCCATGTGTAACAACTACCGAGCACAGGCTCTAGAGCCCTTGACCTGTAACTACTCAGCCTGTGTGTTCCAATTCCTGAAGCCTGCACACATAGAGCCCGTGCTCCAGAACAAGAGAAGCCACCACAAGAAGTAACACCAATCCTTTTCAAACTCTCCAAAAAATAAGAGGAGGAATACTTCCCAACTCATTCTATGACATGAACATCACGCTGATACCAAAATCAAGACAAAAACACTGCAAGAAAGGAAAACTACAGGCAAATATTCCTTAAAAACATAGATAAAAAATCTTCAACGAAATACTAACAAAATGAATTTGACAGCCTATTTTAAAACCTACATATCATGACCAAGTGGGATTTATTCCTGGAACATAAAGACAGTTCAACATATGGAAATCAATTGATATGTCACAAAAAGTGAGACACAACCGAGCACGTACACAAGCACATCATGTAAGCAGAATGAAGGGGAAAAAAACAATACACAATCATCTCAATATATGAAGAATTTGACAAAATTCAACACACTTTCAACATAAAATACTCAACAAACTGGGATATAAGCAAACTTATCTAAACATAATAAAAGCCATATATAAAAAACCCACAGTGAATATCATATTCAATGGTGAAAGACTGAAAGCTTTCCTTAATATCAAGAATAAGGAAAGGATGCTCACTTTCAACACCTGCATTTAACACACTTCTGGAAGTCCTAGCCACAGCAATCAGGCAAGAAAAAGAAATAAAAGGCATCAAATTGGAAAAGAAGTAATATTATCGGTCTGCAGATGACATGAGCTTATGTGTAGAAAACTACAAAGATTTCATCAAAAAATTATTTTCTCTAATTCTGTTAGAATTAATTAATGAATTAGGCAAAGTAGCAAGATAAATAAAATTCAGTTACAATTCCGTGAATGAACAGTAAACAATTTGAAAAGGAAATTAAAAAATAAAGTACTTAGAAATTACCAAGTAAAAGACTTGCATGAGCTTCCCTAGTAGCTCAGATGGTAAAACATCTGACTGCAATGCAGGAGACCCGGGTTCAATCCCTGGGTTTGGGAAGACCCCCTGGAGAAGGAAATGGCAACCCATTCCAGTACCCTTGCCTGGAAAATCCCATGGACAGAAAAGCCTGGCGGGCTGTACAATCCATGGGGTCACAAAGAGTCAGACACAACTCAGTGACTAACACACAAAGACTTGCACAGTGAAAACTGCAAAACACTGGTGAAAGATATTACAGAAAACATAACAGGAAACTCATCCCGTGTACTGGATCCAAACATTAACTCAAACATTAGTATTGTTAAATGTGCATACTCAAAGCAATGCATATTCCTGCAATCCCTATCAAAATCCCAACGACATTTTTTGCAGAAATAAAAAATCCATCCTACAATTTATACAGAATCTCAAAGGACCCTGAATAGACAAAACAATCTCGAAAATGAAAAACCAAGCAGGAAGACTCACACTTCCTGATTCCCAAACTTACTACAAAGCCACAGTAATCAAAACAGTGGGGTAATGACATATAGATGAATGAAAACCTTGTCATACATGATCAATGATTTTTGACAAGGGTGCCAAGACCATTCAATGGGGAAAGAACAGTTTTTTCAATAAATGGTACTAGGAAAACTACACATCCACATGCAAAAGAATGAGATTGGACCCTTACCTAATACCATATATAAAAATTAACTCAACACAGAAGAAGGAACAAAATCTGAGATCCAAAACAATAAAACTCATATACCCTGAGAAAACCATAATTCTGAAAGACTATACCCCAATGTTCAATGCAGCACTACTAATTTACAATATCCAGGACATGGAAGCAACCTAGGTGTCCATCGACAGATGAATGGATAAAAGAAATCGTGACACCTATGTACAATGGCATGTTACTTAGCCACAAAAAGGAATGAATTGGAGGCAGTTAAACTGTGGTGGATGAACGTAGAACCTGTTATACGGAATAAAGTAAGTCGGAAAGAGAAGAACAAATATCATATATGAATGCGTATATATGGAATCTAGAAAAATAGTATTGATGATCCTATATCCAGGGCAGGAACAGGCACAGAGTACAGACTTGTGAACACAGAGAACTTCCCCTTGTGGGGGAAGGAGGTAGGATGAATTGAGAGTAGCACTGAAATATATACATTACCACATGGAAACAGTGACAGATTTTATTTTCTTGGGCTCCAATATCACTGCAGATGGTGACTGCAGCCATGAAATTAAAAGATGCTTGCTCCTTGGGAGAAAAGCTATGACAAACCTAGATAGTGTATTAAAAAGAAGAGACATCACTTTGTCAACAAAGGTCTGTATAGTCAAAGCTATGGTTTTCCCAGTAGTCACATACAGATCTGAGAGTTGGACCATAAAGAAGGCTGAGTACAAAAGAATTGATGCTTTTGAATTGTGGTGCTACAGAAGAGTCTTCAGAGTCCCTTAGACGGCAAGGAGATCAAAGCCATCAATCCTAAAGAAAATCAACCCTGAATATACGTTGGAAGGACTGATGCTGATGCTGAAGCTCCAATACTTTGGCCACCTAATGCAAAGAGCCGACTCAAGGAAAAGACCAATGCTGGGAAAGATTGAAGGCAGGAGGAGAAGGGGATCACAGAGGATGAGATGGCTGGATGGCATGAACAGACACAAGTCTGAGCAAACTCCAGGAGATAGTGAAGGACAAGGAAGCCTGGCATGCTGCAGTCCATGGGGTTGCCAAGAGTCGGACATGACTTTGCAACTGAACAACACTGGCTGGTTCACTTGTTGTAAGGCAGAAACCAATACAACACTGTAAAGCAATTATCCTCCAATTAAAAATATACATATACAACTCTTGAAGTGAAGTGAAGTCGCTCAGTCGTGTCCGACTCTTTGTGACCCATGGACTGTAGCCCACCAAGCTCCTCCGTCCATGGGATTCTCCAGGCAAGAATACTGGAGTGGGTTGCCATTTCCTTCTCCAGGGGATCTTCCTGACCCAGGGATCAAACCGAGGTCTCCCACACTGCAGGCAGACGCTTTAACCTCTGTGCCACCACAAAAAGTTCACAACACTGCATTTAGCAATGACTTCTTAGATATGACAGCAAAGGCCAGGTGACCACACCCCTCCCCAAAAAGGACTCCATGGAAATATTTAAATTTTGTGCATTAAAAGATACTATCTGGAGTAAAAGGCAACACACATAGGAGAAAAAAATTGTAAATTATATATCTGATGAGGGATTAGTATCCAGAATGTGTGGAGAACTCCTAAGATTCAACAACAAAAACCAAACAACCCAATCTGAAAATGGACAAAGGACTAGAATAGACATTTCTCCAAAGAAGATACATTCTTAGATATGACAGCAAAGGCCAGGTGACCACACCCCTCCCCAAAAAGGACTCCATGGAAATATTTAAATTTTGTGCATTAAAAGATACTATCTGGAGTAAAAGGCAACACACATAGGAGAAAAAAATTGTAAATTATATATCTGATGAGGGATTAGTATCCAGAATGTGTGGAGAACTCCTAAGATTCAACAACAAAAACCAAACAACCCAATCTGAAAATGGACAAAGGACTAGAATAGACATTTCTCCAAAGAAGATACACAAATGGCCAATAAGAATATGAAAAATGCTTAACGTCATTCATTATTAGGGAATTACAAATCAAAGACCACTTCACATCCTTTAGACAGCTACTGCCAAAAAAAAAAAAATTAACAGCAAGTGTTAACAAAAATATAAAGAAATTGGAACTCTGTGGAACTAAAAAGCCTCTTGATGAAAGTGAAAGTGGAGAGTGAAAAAGTTGACTTAAAGCTCAACATTCAGAAAACGAAGATCATAGCATCTGGTCTCATCACTTCATGGGAAATAGATGGGGAAACAGTGGAAACAGTGTCAGACTTTATTTTTCTGGGCTCCAAAATCACTGCAGATGGTGACTGCAGCCATGAAATTAAAAGACGAGTACTCCTTGGAAGGGAAGTTATGACCAACCTAGATAGCATATTCAAAAGCAGAGACATTACTTTGCCAACTAAGGTCCATCTAGTCAAACCTATGGTTTTTCCAGTGGTCATGTATGGATGTGAGAGTTGGACTGTGAAGAAGGCTGAGCGCCGAAGAATTGATGCTTTTGAACTGTGGTGTTAGAGAAGACTCGAGAGTCCCTTGGACTGCAAGGAGATCCAACCAGTCCATTCTGAAGGAGATCAGTCCTGGGATTTCTTTGGAAGGAACGATGCTAAAGCTGAAACTCCAGTACCTTGGCCACCTTATGCGAAGAGCTGACTCATTGGAAAGGACTCTGATGCTGGGAGGGATTGGGGGCAGGAGGAAAAAGGGACGACAGAGGACGAGATGGCTGGATGGCATCACCGACTCGATGGACTTGAGTTTGAGTGAACTCCATGAGTTGGTGATGGACAGGGAGGCCTGGCGTGCTGCAATTCATGGGGTCACAAAGAGTCGGACACAACTGAGCAACTGAACTCAACTGAACTGTTTGGTAGGAATGTAAAATGGTACACCAGTATGGAAAACAGTGTAGTGATTCCTCAACAAAATAAATATAGTACTAGCATATGACCCAGCAATTCTACTTCTGGGTATATACCCAGGAGAATAGAAAGCAGGGTCTCAAAAGAGATACTGTACACCAATATTCATTGCAGCATTATATACAAAAGCTAAAATGCAGACACAAACCAAATGTCTATCGATGGAAGAGTGGATAAATGTGATACAAACACACAAAAGATTATTCAGCCTTTTAAGAGAACAATTAAAATTCTACAATATGCTACAACATGGATAAACCTTGAGGACGTGCTGAAATACGTCAGTCACAAAAAAACAAATAATGTATGATTCCATTTACATGAGGTTTACAGGTACTAACATTAGTCTAAATAATGAAATATAATCATGGCTGCCAGAGTTGGGGAATAGACAGTCATTGTTTAATGGTTATAGAGTTTTAGTTTTAGAAAATGAAAAGTTATGGGGATAGATGGTAATAACGACTGCAGAACAGTATGTGTTGCTGCTGCTAAGTCGCGTCAGTCATGTCCGACTCTGTACGACCCCAGAGACGGCAGCCCACCAGGCTCCCCCGTCCTGGGATTCTCCAGCAAGGACACTGGAGTACAGTATAAATGCATGTAATACCTGTATACTTAAAAATGGCTAAGACAGTAAATTTTATGTTATTTGTATTTTACCACAATTTAAATTTTTTTAAAAATTTTAAAAAGAAGGAAATTCTGCCATTTGCAACAACATAAATGAACCTGGAGGAGCTTTTGCTAAGTAAAATAAGCCAGACACAGAAAGACAAGTATTATGTGATCTTACTTATGCGAGGAATCTAAAATAGTCAAACTTGTAGAGAGTAGAATAGTGGTTTCCAGAGACTGAGGGACGGAGGAAACAAGGACATATTAGTCAAAGGGCAAAAAGTTTCAGTTTCACAAGATAAATATATCCGAGAGATCCTCTGTACAGCATAGTACCTATAGTGAAACATATAATATTGTGGGAATTCTCTGGCAGTCCAGTGATTAGGACTCGGTGCTATCACTGCCAGGGTCCAAGGTTCTAACCCTGGTCATGAAACTAGGGGCTTCCCAAGTGGCGCAGTGGTAAGGAATCCACCTTCTACTGCAGGAGACGCAAGAGACGTGGGTTCAGTCCCAGGGACAGGAAGATACCCTGGAGGAGGAAATGGCAACCCACACCAGTATTCCTGCCTTGAAAATTCCATGGACAGAGGAGCCTGGTGGGCTATAGTCCATGGGGTCGCAAAGAGTCAGAAACAACTGATCACACACACACATACACACACACGAAACTAAGATTCCCGCTACAAGGCAATAAAAATAATGAAGTTGTATTCATTCATGAACATCCTAGTCTTATGATTGTTACAGTTAGTCTAAAACTCTAGAAATTTTGGTAAAGTTTTACACAAAAGTAAAAGATAAGACTTGTGTACTCTCAAATCTCCTTTGAATCCTAGGCAAACTCATTTTCTATAACTCAACTTAGGAGAAAGAAATTAAGCATCCTCAGTCTAGAACTCTCAGAAATGCAAGGAATACTTTTAAGCTTTTTGACACTGAAAAAAAAAAAAAAGAGAATAATTTTGTTAATATGAATAAGACTTTCAAGAATACCCAAAATACAACTTTGAACTGTGATCTATATAAAAACAAAATTCTAAAATCCATTTAAAAGCAAGTAATGTCAAAATTACAATACCAGCTCTAATCTCCTAACTCTGTATCTTTCCTATATAAGAAGCCAACATTCTGTGTCTCAGAAAAGCCAAATTTTCCCCCTCAACACTCTCTATACACAAAAAAATACTCAACCTATGTTGCTGACCAAATGACTAACCACGAAGAGTTGCAAAACATAAAATAAATCCTGCTGTTACCTATATCAATGAATTTCTGCACCAGTATCCCAGCTATCAAGTTGAAATCGTAACTAAGTGGAAATTCCAAACCTAGAGTACATATCCGTATCTGGTATCTCATTGGTGCAGTCAAAAGAAAGTGATAGCAATAATTCTTACCCTCCAATTCCAAATTCGTTTGAGCCTGTTGGGGGTTTTCTCCAGAATCTGTAGAAATTCATGTGTCAGTTCTACAAATGAAATTAGAACATTTAAGAAAAATTCAGAGAGGCAGAAGTAATGCAACAAGAATAACCTCAACTAACTGTGTTCATCTGAAATCAAGTCACCTTTGACCAGGTATGTGACAGATCAAGAGCAAGCGCTTTTCAAGGTCCCTTACTCTAAAACTTACCATCTAAAAGTTCCAAGGTCACAGTGGCGTCAACATACTCCCACCAGTGCTTCCCATCAGTTGAGACTGGGATCTCCCAGTTGGACCACTTGCAAGCCAGATGAATGCAGACACAGGCCACCACAGGAGGTGTGTACTGCAGGCTAAATGTGGTCAAATGCAGGCTGACATCAGAGGGAAGGAAACAAGAGAGTGTCATGAGCTCTCAATTCTGAACCCAAAGTTAAAAAACTCTCCATTATTAAAAAAAAAAAAAAAAAAGTAAAAAAAAGAAAAAGAAAAAAACACTGGAGAGCAAGAAAGGCAAGAAATAGCCAGTGCTCTGATCCAACACCCAACCTAATCTTTCTATTAACCCATTGCTCAGGTAACAACTTGTCTAATTTTTTTGACTATACATCATTTAATCCACACACTGATGAAGGACCGGAAAAAATAAAAACAAAAATAAAAGACTGAGTACTCAGTTTTTTTAAATAAGGATTAATCAGCCTAAGAATAAGGTCAGAACATAAGAAAAATTATAACATTTTTAATATGTACAATCCCTAAATCAAATACTTAAGGAACTATCCTAAAAATTATCTTATTTCTTGCCAGTCATAGGTCTGGTCTCTTTTAAATAATGAATAGATAATCACTCTCTCAAGTGTGAATATGCTTGATAGTTTATTTTTAAAATCTCTCCCATCAGGCTATAAAAATGAACTTCTTAGCCTCGACAGTCATTAGGAGTATCTTTGGTTTCCAAGAACTACAGAGTAGATTGGAGATGAGAATGAGCAAACCATTTGGTAATACAAGTTATATGTTAACTTTTTCTTTAGAAAGGGAACGAGAAAGAAAAAGTATCACAACTCTTCATACATATGTGTCCATTTATCTGGGAGGGAATGAAGACAAAGAGTACCTTCTAAAATACCACGATTACAGCAGAATCTTCCAAACTAGATTTCAGTCACCAACTGGTAGTGAAATCCAAGTTTAAATAAACTTTCAAAACTATGCTCTTGGATACTTAAATGTAAAGTAACAAATGCAGAATTAAGTTGGCTATCAATCAGCAACAAAAATATTTTATCACCTTAACAAATTTAAAAAGCAGCATGGAAATTTTAAGGCACGCATGACAACTGTGCAGAAAAATCAACATTTACCATGGACTTGTCTATAACACATTCTATTAATATCAGAGATCCCTGACTAGATCTTTGGCTCCTAGTTTACTAAGTGCCAGACCTATCATCTTTCCATATACCCAACAAAAAGTGACAATTCCAACCCAAGTAAAGTACTATCCCAAAAACAGAAGAGAAAAATATTGAAATATAAACCTGTTGGTTGCCATGAAGTAAGAAGTTTGTGCTAAGTCCTTGCTTGCAAAAAAAAAAAGGGAGGGAGGAGGATTATTAGTTCCATTCATTCTCAATAATTATTTAGTAAGCATTTAATATTTGCAAGACAGAGAATACAGTGGCAAATAAGACAGACATGGTCTCTGACCACCTGATGCTTACATTCCACTGTCAAATGAAACAGTTTAAGTGATTTTTAAATTATATTAACAATTATGTTGCTTCCAGACTTAGGGACTTAAACTTTATTCCGCACACCAGGTATAAGGGTTACATATTTAAAATGCAATTCCTGGGCATCCTCCCTAGAGTCTAATGCAACACTTTTGGAAAAGAATGTAGTAACAATGAACATTTTTAACAAGTAACTCAGAGATCTTGATACAAGAGTCCACTAAGAAATTCTAAGCTAGGGGATGAACTAATCTGGAGGCAAGATCAGAAGACCTTTATATATTTGGAAAAAATCAGCAAATGACATAAATTATTTAAACATATTACAATTAAAAAATTCCTCCTTCAAAAAAAATTTGTCTAGGTGACAAAGTAAATTTTAATCTTCCTTAGATGAAATATTAACATATTTAACCCATCTCTGTTTAACACTATGCTTGCTCAATGTAAACCTTTTAATGCTCTCAAAATATAAAGAATTCAAAAAACTCTTGAATTTTCAGATGAAACACATGATAAGGCCAATTATCAGTGAAAATCTACAAAATAAGAAATTGCGTTTAAATGTATAATGCTATTGGATATTCTTTCTTGAAATTACTATTTGAATAAAAAGAAGAACTAGGTTTAATGCAATCATGGCTACTAAAGTTAAATTAGAATAAAAAGCAAGTCTGCCAAGGAATTAACAATGATGAAAGTTAAGTTCAAATCAATTCTACATGGCTTTCTAGGTGGCCTTTAACACTGTCCACAACAATCAACCCTAGAATCAAATTAAGATCACTTCCCTGGTGGCTCAGACCATAAAGTATCTGCCTACAATGCGGGAGACCTGGGTTTGATCCCTGGGTCAGGAAGATCCCCTGGAGAAGAAATGGCAACCCACTCTAGTACTCTTGCCTGGAAAATCCCATGGACAGAGGAGCCTGGTAAGCTACAGTCCACGGGGTCACAAAGAGTTGGACACGACTGAGAGACTTCACTTTCATTTTCACTCCCAAGATATCCTTAAAATTGTTATTGGATACTTTGATTTTAGTGACTTTTCAAAATCTGCCTCCAGCTTTGATAAACAAGAAACTCACTCACTTTATCTGGAAATCACCTAAAAACACTACAAGAACTCAACAGAAAAGCTCCAACCACTCATTTTGAAATTTAAGAGCCAAGTAGGTTTTTTAATTTAAATTTTGGCCAAAGCAGCTCTATTATGTATTAGCCCACAGTAAATCTTAGCCTCTAAATGGTAAAACAGTTTAAGACAGCATCTCACATTGGGATTGGGATTCCTTACCTCGAACAAGCTGAGTGCACTTTACCACATGTGTATGTGGGTGATCAATTGTTAGCTCAAAGCCTAAAAAAAAGTAACTGGTTAAAAACCTAAAGATACTCAAAATATTTTATACTGCTTTTATCTGAGTCATCATTGAAGGCTTCTCTCATTTTCTGGTCCCAAAACTGCCTATTGAGAGGCTGAGAGTCACATAAAGTATGCAGCACACTCTTCGGATTATCTTCAAAGGCACCACTCTTGATGAAGTTAACAGAGTCTCAAGATCCCTGAACTCTCAGTAACATCTAAATACAAAACGTGTTCTCAGGGACAACAGAATATACGACTGGAAAAGATGCAGTTACATAATGATTATCTGTGAAAGCTTAACCTTTAGAAAACATTTTTAAAACCTATTCCTCTCTTACCTCAGTCTTCTTCCTTTTCATCATCTCAATCATCATTAAGTACTAATCATTTTATCTAACTTTAAATGATCTTAACCAAAATGTAGTATGTCTATAAAAATTTTCCAAGAAATTTCTTTTTGTGTACGTAAATAAAATTATCTAGTACGAGTAAAGAAATTCTAGGGAATTCCCCGGTTGTCCAGTGGTTGGACTCCGCACTTGCACTGCCAAGAGCCTGGGTTCAATCCCTGTCAGGGAACTAAGATCCCACAAGCTATGTGCAGCACGCCCAAAAAATAAAAATAAAGTCTGAGGCAAACTGATTAAAAAAAAGAAGAAAATTCTATTGCAAAATTTACTTGATGCAAATTATTCTAAAAGCACAATTGATTCTTTCAAATTAGATTTTACAGGTTTCCACATTAAAATATTAAAATGTATCCCACCAGAAAAATAATATTGTCCCCTAAAGTATGGTTACCTTGAAGATAACTAATTTAAAGTAAAATTAGCAGAAACTAATTTGAAGAATTCATTGTGTACATAGGTGTATATGCAAAAAATACAGGCTGATCAGCAAATTTCCGACATGACTCATGAAATATTCTATCTAAAGAGAAAAATGAGAGCCCAAAAGAACAAGAAAATCTTTATTTTCCATATTTGCTAAGCTTTTAAAGGCAGTTTGATGAAAATAATAGATAATAACAGAATATCATCAGTTCTTTAGCCCATCAATTTAATTTAGCTTGAATTCCTCCATCTCCACTCTACTGTTTTGAACGCTGATTACCAATTTTAAAAACAAATACTGTTATTTAAATATAAGGACAGACTACGAAAACTCCTGGAAGGAAAAAAGTTATTTAGATAGTTTCTGCCATTATTTATCAGAAAGTTAAAATAAAAACTGCCAAATCTTATCAAGCAAATCATGAATCCTAGAATAAAAACAAGCAGAAAAAGCCTGCTAACGGCTATCTCAAAGGTCGGTTGTGCCTTCATTCTCTCTGTGGCAAGGTTAAGCAATCTCTACAATGTACAAAAACCTTCCCAAGAAATTCTCTTCCTGTTTCCTATTTTGCAAATTAGAAAAACATTCTATTGCATACATATTTCTTTAATGTTTTAAAGGAAAATAAACTTACCTAAAGTCTGCAGAATTATGCTTTCTAGTATCACCAGATCTTGAACTTGCTGCAGGTAAGCCTGCAGGTGTGAGAAGACACAAAATTATTCCCCAAAAAGACACAGCATATAACATAAAGTGTAGACAATTCTATCATAACAACCTCCAAAGGAAACCAAAGCCACAAAAGGCAAGGGTGCAGTTATGAGGGAAAATAGGAACTGAAATTAATCCTTATCCCTAACAGATTCTCCTTTAAAAAAAAGAAATAGATAAATAAGTGGTACAGCAAAAGATGTCACTTTATTTATAAAAGGCTACAGAATAAACACCAGATAGCTGGTTCATTTTCAGACTGACATTTTAGGTTATAATGTTCATATGATACAGATTAAAAACTTTTTTAAAATTAAAATATTACTATATGCTGAAATGACTATAGTTTGGGGTTTAACAAAATGCTATATAAAATATGTTAAATTAATTTTAAATTTAAATAAAAATTTAAAATAAAAGCTTAATGAAAAGCTTAATACTTTTAATTACATATGTGACTTTCCTTATATTTTTATTGGACAGCACTGGTATAGAGCTCTAGGAGAATGAAGCTTGAGCCAAGTGTTAAGAGACTTATGTTGCTGCTAACTTTCCACTGAACTTTATGATCTCAAGTGAGTCCAATAAGGACTTAACCTATGTATGGTAGCTCTCCTTTCCACATAATAAAGAAAGTATATTCTCCGAGTCACCTCATAAGACAGACTCAGGTGAGAAGTCATGTAAATATACTTTAAAGAAAAAAAAGTTGGGATTTTACTTTTTATTTCATTAAAATTTTGTTATTTGGTCAATTCTAAGGACCAATGGCAGTTAGTAGTCTTAAAAATAAATAAAAGTTCAGACCAACAACTTTTCAACAAAACTACTCTGGTGTAGCCCAGAGAGAAAATGTCAAGACACTGCTATTTTAAACACTTGACTCATAACCAGGAGATGTGGTTCCACAATTTCACTATCTCTTACATGCATCCACTGTAACAGACAAATAACCTGGTACAGAAATCTGTAATTTTTCTTCAAACTCATTGCTCCCCAATCACTGAATTCTAAAGCCAGGAGAGTTCCCTTCTTCATAATGTCAAGGAAAGATGGAAGGGGGGAAGCAGGGGAAGCTATATGTAGACACAAAGGATAAAGGGGTAGAAGTATATATATCTGAATTATAATCAACAGTATTCTCCTAGGAGAAGAAGGGGAGATGAGCTTTGACTTTTACTTTAAATGATTCTTTAGTGTTTGAGTTCTTTTCTAATGAGCATACTTGAATTTCTTAAAGAGTTAAACACATAAATGACAGGATCCATTTTCTTTTAATTCATTAACAAAAATAATGTTCTCCATAGATATTTCCAGTAAAAAGCTGGTAATTATCTTAAGAGATAATGGTTAAAATATATGTATGTGCATGATGAAATTCTATATCAGTATTTAAAGAAAGTAGAGAATTGATGGGGAAATATTTGACATACAGTAAGTGAAAAAAGTAGGTATAAAATATATACATGTAAAGCTACTTATAGAAAAGAAGCTGGAAATACTGGTTCATTTATATATCTGTGGTACAAATTATACCTAGTTAATATATTTTCTTCTTTTTATGCATTTTCTAATTTTATCAGAAAAAATACAGCTTTTACCATAAAATTTCTATGTTTTAAGGAAAAAAAAACACTAAAAGTTCCTTTAACAATCCCCATTGAGATTTCAGTAAATCAAAGTTGCAAAATTAAGTTATGATCAAAATAAATTAAGAAAAACAGATGTATGTAATTAATCAACTCCCTACCTCACTCCTGGTATCAGGAAGTGATTCCTGTGGATGGAGACAAGTGTGTGCTACCTTGATGACGTGTTCCAATTTTTTTGGCTGCTCCTCTACTTTGGCTGCTAAAAATAAGGCTGCTGGAGCCACAGACTGGATGAAGAGAAAATAAATCATTTTTATTATTTATTTCTAGAGCAAGGTACTTCTAAAAAAGAACTAAGTTTTAAACCAACTTCTTTGCTTACCTCAATTTTCATCACCTCCTGTTATGCTTTCCCTTCTATTTAAAATATCTTCTCCTCTCCTATCCATTAATCCAACCCACTTCCTAAATCAATCCTTCAATGAACTCTCATTAAAAGCTACTTTCAAGTAGCCACTAGATGTAAGTAAACAGCTTTCTATTTAAAATGAGATTAAGTTTTATCAAAGCACTCTATATACTTTTTTTTAAAAGGATTGTTAGGGAAATTAAAATAGAGGTAACCTTGTTCTCTTGTTCTAGAGAAGGAAACGGCAACCCACTCCAGTATTCATGCCTGGGAAATTCCATGGACAGAGGAGCCTGGCGGGCTCAGTCATGACTTAGCGGCTAAACCACCACCACCAGTCTTGTTCAGACTTCAGAAGTAGGGCAGCAGGCTTCTGACCGACTTCTGACCTTGCCCGGACTCTGCCTGGACTATATGTCTGCCTGGCAAGGACACCAACCGTTACCAGCAAGTCAAGTGGCACTTTAGAGAAGAAAGGGAATGTGACTTAAATCTCTAAGCCCCTAAGGGCCTGGCCAGCCCAGTCCCACCTCCAGGGTCTAAGAAGTCTTATGACTAACAAGATGAAATAAACAGCATTGTAAAGTTAAAGTAAAACCAGAGCTGCTTTTTTGCTAGCAAACTGATGAAGATATCAGTTTGCAGCATCGGACTATAATAAGCAGGAGCCCCCAAAACTGCAATCTGAAGTCTCACCCGTGGGGTAGATGTACCACCCTGATCTTTTCCAACTGGGCCTCCAGATTGCTGTTAACTTCTCACGGCTGTTCAAGTCTGGATGTAGGTTGTCAGCCCAATTTGGTGATGTATACACTGTTACACTTCTATTTCTTTTCTTTTAATGACTGTATATTGAAATTAAGTCAAATAATCTTCTATAAAAAAATGAAATTGTTTATTTGTGTGTAACGAGTGGTTTCTTTTGTTAATGAATCCTTCGAACCTAAAACGAAAGTAAAACTTTTGGCAAAACATAAATTGGCACTGTGAGTAGGATTCGTGAAGCAAAATGCCACTCTTAAGAAGAAAGACATTAAGATTAATGAAGTCTTTATTGCCAGATGGGAAGACTGCCTTACTTCTTGTTGGCTACTGAATGGAACATATCCACTGGATTGTGTGAGAATTGGGACCCCAAATTAGAGAGGGCTGAACCTTTAAAAGTTATTGAATGTTTGCGGCTCTTGCCAAGCGAGAAAGAACAAGAATGTACCATGATGGATCAGAGGCTGGATCCTCTCTGCCTACCATAAGGTTCAAGAAGCCAAATTAAAACTGGTTGAAAAGAAGTCAAAACTGGGAAAGAATTATGCGACCTGCAAGATTGATTGTCCATTTGACATTGTTACAATGTCAAAACTACACTTGAGCTGACCAAGTATCCATTTTCCAGTTGGTAGCTGAAAAAGCTGCTGTAAAGGTTGCACAAGTTAAATATCGAAAGGAGCACGGCAAGGTTAATAAAAAGAAGTTCATTCTCAGGAAATGACAGGGGGGAAAGAAAAGAGACCAAGAGACATTTTAAATCTCAAACAGAAACTAAAACCACTGCCTGTCTGGATATATGTGTCTGTCTCAGTATGTGTCTTTGTCCTTGGATAAGTGCGTGCTTACAAATTAAAGCTAAATATCTAGAAAACTGGCCAAGATAGATTTTAGGACCACATGATCTGGGAAAGATTTAGTACGAAGCCAGTATCTGCTATCGAAGATGGTTTAAGTCTCCTGAGTTAATCAATACAGATGCCTTAATATATCTTATAGATGTCTAATATGTCTTAGAGTCATCGTATAATAATCAGTAGAATACGTTCACTGTGCCTAGGCTTAATATAAGCTAAATAAAATCTTTCTGTTTCCTTTACAAATTTGTCAGCAAGGAAAGTAACTCAATGTGAAGAAATTTTTAAGGAAAGAAAACGTAAATGAGATAAGAGCTTTTAAATTAAACTTTATTAAGAATAATTATGCTTTAGCAAAGTCTCCCTAACATAATAGGGCTTTGCTGGTAACTGAGTGGTAAAGAATCCACCTACCAAAGCAGGAGACTTGAATTCCATCTCTGGTCTGGAAGATCCCACATGCCACACAGAGCTAAGCCTGTGCACCACAGCTACTGAGCCTGTGCTCTAGAGTCGGAATGGCAACTACTGAGCACTGGTGCTGCAACTACTGAAGCCAGCAGGCTCTAGAGCCCTTGCTTCACAAGAGAAGCCACACCACGAGAAGCCTGTGTGCCACTACAGAGTAGCCCCCACTCGCCACAACTAGATAAAGCCCACACAGCAATGAAGACCCAGCACAGCCAAAAAATAAACAAACAAAATTATTAAATAAAGTCTTTTGTCATTTTAGTTATGGCTTTATTCTGATACCTTTGTAAAAATAATTTAAAGACGCTTGCTCCTTGGAAGAATAGCTATGATAAACCTAGACAGTGTATTAAAAAGCAGAGACACCATTTTGCCAACAAAGGTCTGTATGGTCAAAGCTATGGTTCTTCGATAGTAGGTCTGGTGGTGCTAATGGTAAAGAATCTGCCCGCAGTGCAGGAGACCTGGGTTCAATCCCTGGGTTGGGAAGATCCCCTGGAAAAGGGAATGGCGATGCACTCCAGTATTCTTGCCTGGAGAATGCCGTGGACAGAGGAGCCTGGTGAGCTACACTCCATGGGGTTGCAGAGTTGGACACAACCGAGTGACTAACACACACATACATCATGGTTTTTCCAGTAGTTATGTATGGATGTGAGAGGTGGACCATAAAGAAGGCTGAGCACCAAAGAATTGATGCTTTCGAACTAGTGCTGAAGAAAACTCTTCAGAGTCCTTTGGACAACAAAATCAAACCAGTCAATCCTAAAGGAAATCAACCCTGAATATTCCACTGGAAGGACTAATGCTGAAGCTGAAACTCCAGTACTTTGGCAACTTGATGCAAAGAGCCAACTCACTGTAAAAGACCCTGATGCTGGGAAAGACTGATGGCAAGAGAAGAAGGGTGAGACAGAGGATGAGGTGGTTGGATGGCATCAATGGACATGAGTTTGAGCAAACTCAGGGAGATAGTGAAGGACAGTGAAGTCTGGCGTGCTGCAGTCCACCGGGTGGCAAAAGTCACACATGACTTAGCGACTGAATAACAACTTTGTAAAAATATCACCTCTTCAAGATTTACAGAAATCTTGAAGATTAAATTAACTATTAATAGATAAACAAATTTTGTTATTAACAGTAAGCTGGTATCAGACTAGAACTTGGTTTTCTCTGTTAAGAGAACAGCTTTCTTGAGATGTGGCTTTTGATAACAAGACTATGAGAATTTCATTGCCTTTAAGTGATTTATGTTTGTTTTTAAAATCTTTTGCAACTTTGATAAAGTAAATAAATATTTCACAATGATCTATGAAGAATGTGGCACACACAGATAAGGTCATTTTGCTTCTATAAAAAATTAATCCTTCATTGTCAGACTTTTGCTATTCTGATGTTCTTAGAACATGGCAATTGTCTACTTCTAAATCAAGGAATTTAAAACAGGTAAACAAAGGCTATAAATCAGTCAGGGGACTGGGAAATCCAAGATGGCTGCTTGACTTTTCCCAGCTCCCTGATAAACCTCATTTCTTGTTTGATGGGACTACCATTAACCCTGGCTAGAGGGTTAATGCCTTCACAAAATTCACTTAATAGTAAATTCTAGTTTTGTTAACTAAGATCTATGTTGACCAAGACTTACTTCCTAGATAGCTCCTTGCTGTAATATTTTATTGCTAAGACATTTAATTTTTCTAAAGCTTATCTCAGTAATCTATCTTTGGATGGAGAGCAGATACCCTGTGACATAAAATAACCTGTATCAATCAGTGAACTATATGCCAATTGGAGCTTATGGAAAAAACAAAATAGAGCCCTTGGGTTTCTAGAACAGGAAATTTCCAGAGGTCAGAAAAAGTCATACTAAGAATAGTCAATTTGCTGAATTATATGCAGTATGTCAGCCTCTAAAACAAGAAAATTTAACAGAATGTCATATTTATACAGATTCTTGGTCAGTAGCCAACGACAGATTGGCCAGTTGGCTTCCCCTAAGCATAAAGAATAACTGGGGAATTCAATCCAAAGAGCTATGGGGAAGGAATTATGGTCTGACATTTCGGAAACTGTTCAAACTACTACTGTTTCAGTCTCTCATGTAGATGCTCACAGTGTCCCAAATTCTAGGAAATAATGGTATAACTCTATTAGAAATGAACAAACCTGAATTCAAGCAACAGCAGTTGATCCAGACTCCAGCAACTTAAAATGTTCCACTTCATGCACACACCAAAAATGGGGCCATTTGGGAGAAACAACATACAGGTGGGCTCAGGATTGAGATATTTCTTTAATTATACATCTCATTAAATGTGTTATTTTACGATGTCCAATTTGTCAACAATTAAGCATAGAAGCTTGCCACAACCAGTAAAGGACAAGTGACACATGGCAAGCTGCCTGGGTAAATACAGCAAACTGATTATATTGGTCCATTAATTTGAGAAGAAGGATGCCAATGTGTGTGCACTGCTGTGGACACCTATTCTGGGTATTCAGTGGCCGTTCCCTTGGGGAAAGCCAATCAGAGTAATAGTATTAAAACACTGGAGATGATTAATCTATATTATGGTGTTCCACTTCAAATTCAGAGTGATAATGGGTCACATTTTAAAGTAAGTTAATGCAAGAGTTTGTCCAGGAACATAATCTACAATGGATTTTTCATATTTTATTATCCTCAAGATGCTGACTTGACTGAAAGAATGAATGATCTGCTTAAATAGCAATTAATTAAACTCGGAGAGGGTTCTTATAAAAACTGAAGGACTAATATAAATACTGCCTTCAATATTTTAAATAATAGACCTATAGGAGAATTAGAAACTCCTTTGATGAGGATGACTATTCTAAACATACAGATTCATAAAACAGACTTCCATCCTGAGACAGCTAGAATTAGACAGTCAGCCCAGGAGCACCAGCTCCTTTCTGAGCTACTCCTGAGGCCTCAAGACTGGATTTGTCACCTACACCTGAACACAGACTTACAAAAGGAGTGGTATGTGCTATTTCAACTGATGTTGCAATTAAAATGTCTCCCAGACACTTTGAATTAATCCAGAATGCTTCAGTTTAGCACTGACATGGATTTGTGTCCATGGGGGAGTTACAGACCTAGACTCCCAAGGAGAAATTCAAGTAATTTTACTAAATGAGGAAAAGGATGATCTACTTATTAATAAACATAATCAAGTTGTCAATTGCTGATTCTTCCATTTGTAACTGACAAAGTACAAAACGGAGAACCTCCCACTTTACTAACAGTCAGAGGTGATAGAGGGCTTGAGTCCACAAATGAAATACATACTATTGAAGCTAAAGTCTGGGTGAAGCAGCCTAACCGTCCTCCCAAACCTGCTGCTGATATGACTGCACAGGGGAAGGATATCATCATATAATCTCCAGACAGGAAAAATGGAAATATGTGCCATTAACATACTGTTATTCTCAAGAAAACTCTTCTTGGAGCCTTACTGTAATGTGGATTGTTATTCATACCTCAACTCCTGATTATCTGCTACAGTTAAGAACATGACGAAAAATGATGGGGAATCTTCAGATGGAGAAATAGGAGCCAGACCCAAATTCAGGATAACTTCACCTGCCTTGCCAAAAAGGCCTGTTCTTAACTTTGACTTTCTATGGACAAAATTTATCTGTCTGCTATATTACACCAATTTCATGTGTTACTCATTATATCTGGGGGAGAGTATTAGTTGTGGCATTTTACTGGGAATTGTTTGGACTTTAATAATCACACCACTTACTGACAGACTATGATAAGGCTACCAAGAGACTGCTTAGTGGACCAATATCTCACATTTGGGAACCCCACTTATCACAGCACTTCATCAAGTATTGTGAATGGACTGCTGCTGCTGCTGCTAAGTCACTTCAGTCTTGTCCAACTCTGTGCGACCCCACAGACGGCAGCCTACCAGGCTCCCCCATCCCTGGGATTCTCCAGGCAAGAATCTTCCCTAGATCCTATGTTTTTTAAAATAGCCCCTCAACTTGTATGTATTCTAACCAGTTATTTAGAAACTAACTTCTACATATCAGTTAGGAACCCCTTTTCCCAATGCCTAACACATATTGATCACTTATATTGGAAGGGGACCACCTATTACTTTTCCTCCACGAGAACTTAGGTATTGTGGACTCAAATCCTATTCCTTACTCTATTCCCAGTATTAGCTCCCCCTTAAAACCTTTATGAAAGATTTTGCAAGGAATCAAAGAGTTACAAAATTTCATAAACATAATCATGCCTTAACAGAGCATTTTGTTGTTACTACTGTAACTGCCAATAACTTAATGGATGTAGGAGTTGATGTACAAAAATGTACTTCTCATTCATGGTGGGTCTTTATCTTTATTAAATCCCCTACTGCTCAAAGATTCTTTTCTGCACTGCCTAACCCATTACATATTTCTTTGATCACTTTATTTCTATTGACTATCTGGAACTCTTATTTGACTTATAGAATTAAAGAGACTGTTCATGTTATTCTGCCTTATTTCTATGCTCTTCAGTCTAAACAATTCTGAGGTCAACTGGTAAGGATGAGTCTTGTTCAGGCTTCAGAAATAGGGGAGCAGGCCTCTGACCCACTTCTGACCTTGCCCAGACACTGCCTGGACTACATGCCTGCCTACAAGCACATCAACTGCTACCATCAGGTCAATCGGCACATTAGAGAAGAAAGGGAGTAGGACTTGAAATCCCTAAGCCCCTGAGGGCCTGGCCAGCCTCTCTTCCCCATCTAAAAATTCTTAAGACTCAGGAAGATAAAACAAACAGCACTGTAAAATTAAAATAAAACTAGAGGTGAATCTTTTTGAAGTAACTTTTTTTTAATTATTTTTATTATCAGTCTCCAAAAACTATGCGGAGATGATATTTACAATGTTACATCCTCAGAAGAGCTGATTTTTTGCACACAAACTGATGCTACCAGCTTGCAACCTGAGATTACAAACAGGAGCCCACAAAATTGCAATTTGAAGTCTCACCTGTGGGGTGGACGTACCACCCAGGATCCTTCCAACTGGGAATCCAGATTGCTGTTAACAAGGGACTGGCCAGTGCTGTTCAAGTCTGACATAGGCTGTCGGCCCAATTCTGTTACTTTTCTCTACTGTTTTTTATTTTTTTTAATGATTGTATACTTAAATTAAGTCAAATAACCTATTAAAAAATTGAATTTGTTTATTTGTGGTAATGAGTAGTTTCTTTTGTTAACGAATTCTTCAAACCTAAAGTAAAACTCTCGGCAAAACAAGCAGTAAATTGAAATGTCCAGAATCAGCAAGTTCTTACAGACAAAAGTAGACTAGTGGTTGCCAGGGGCTGGGAAAAGAGAAATGGAAGTGACTGTTGAAGCATGAGGGGTTTCTTTCTGGGGTGATGTAAATGATCTGAAATTAGATCATGGTGATGGTTGCCGACCTGTGAATATATCAAGAACCAGTGAACTGTACATCAAAAGAAGGAATTCTATCGTATGCAAATTATCTCAATTATACTTACATATGGAGAAGAGCACAAAACTTTAATTAGTGCTCTCACTGCTGGGACCCCAGGTTCACTTCCTGTTTGGGGAACTAAGATCCCACAAGCCATGCTGTGAGGCCAAAAAAGTCAAGCCAATACACAAGAAGACAGAAAACTCAGACGCTAGAAAAGAAATCCGAATAGGACATAAACATACCCTGGTGATTTGGGAAATCTCAGGAAGCAGGACTTCTCTAGAATCTTAACAAGAATGTCAGTGAATCAAACACGGCAATGGCATGAACTAGACAGAATTCACCAGAAGTTAAAGAAAACAATAAATAATTTTATAGAAGTGAAATATTTATTTACTGAGTATAACTGATAAGAATTCTAATATTTATTTGTATTACTTTGTGAAAAGATTTTTCTCCACAAATTCAATTCAGAATAATAAGCCTCTTCCTTTATATCTGCTGCAGTTGTATATGGAGCTTGCTACAAATATTCTACTAGACCTCAAAACAAAGAAAATCCAGAGGAAAATGGGTGTGAACAAAGACGTGATAAATCAGGGCATCAAGCACATTTTGAACAGTACGTTGAGCAAAGGATATAAATA
Source organism: Aepyceros melampus (assembly GCA_006408695.1). Lineage (NCBI taxonomy): Eukaryota > Metazoa > Chordata > Mammalia > Artiodactyla > Bovidae > Aepyceros > Aepyceros melampus. The sequence goes on along the minus strand of SJXQ01001876.1, from coordinate 59,393 downwards.
AAAGGAATAGGTCACAAAAGATCTTTAAGAACAGAGTGACATTAAACATTTTGGGGAAAAAAATGTAGAGTTTAAGAAATAATTAGAAAGATTAATCCAGTGGTAGATGGGACTAAAAGGAAGAAAGGATAGATACATTAATTTACTTTTTTCTAAGAGAAAATTTTACTAATACAAGCACTAGGAAACAAAGTTTAGAATAGGCACTAGCAGTAGAAATAAAGTAAAAAAGAGATAGTTTTCACCTTGGAAAAATGAATAGGTTTTCAGTAAATATATATATGTGTGTGTGTGTGTGTGTGTGTAATTGCATGAAGAGAAAAAAATTCTAGTGGAAATATATGCCAAAAGTTTAATGGGATTATCTCTGAAGACCATAGTTGCAAAAGAAATAATTACCTCCTTCAATTTTTTCCTCTTTAATTTTATGATAAAAATATATATTTATAGGGTGAGAAAAACAGAATAGTACCATTATAGAAATTAATAGGACTTTATAACTGATTGGACAAAGGGGAAAAGGAAAAAGATAATTCAAAGGCAATACTAAGATATTAAGCCTACAACTTGGCCTTCAAGGATCTAAAAATACACTTGAAAGAATCTAACATATACATACACATATATATACAATAAAAACAATGTCTAACAAGGCACTATCTCAGTTAAGTGAAAGACTGCAACAGATAAAATTTCAACATAATTTTTGTGCAATCAACCATATACTCATTGCTCCTCACGTAATCATACACCAAGCTAGTTTATCAAAGTATTTTCCTATCAAAGGTAGTTTCGAAAGGAATTCTTATGCCAAGTAAGAGTGTAAGATTTTTTCCATACTATAAACAGTAATAATGCCAGCTAATACTTGCTATGTGCAAGCATTCTGCAAATTAATTCACCTATATCCTAAGAGGTAGGCACCATTTTTTATTCCAAAGAGATGAGAAAACTGAGGCCCAAGGTAACTTGCCCAAGGCCAAAGAGCTGTAGGCAGTGCAGCAAGGATCCAAGTTGAGATGTGTCTGCTCGAGATCATCCTCTTAACCACTCAGTTCAGTTCAGTCACTCAGTTGTGTCCGACTCTTTGCAACCCCATGAACCACAGCATGCCAGGCCTCCCTGTCCATCACCAATTCCTGGAGTTTACCCAAACTCATGTCCATTGACATGATGCCATCCAACTATCTCATCCTCTGTCGTCTCCCTCTCCTCCTGCCTTCAATCATTCCCAACATCAGGGTCTTTTCAAATGAGTCAGCTCTTTGCATCAGGTGGCCAAAATATTGGAGTTTCAGCTTCAACATCCAGAGAAGGCAATGGCACCCCACTCCAGTACTCTTGCCTGGAAAACCCCATGGAAAGAGGAGCCTGGTAGGCTGCAGTCCATGGGGTCCCTAAGAGTCAGACACGACTGAGAGACTTCACTTTCACTTTTCACTTCCATGAATTGGAGAAGGAAATGGCAACCCACTCTAGTGTTCTTGCCTGGAGAATCTCAGGGACGGGGCAGCCTGATGGGCTGCCGTCTACGGGGTCGCACAGAGTCGGACACAACTGAAGTGACTTAGCAGTAGCAGCTTCAACATCAGTCCTTCCAATGAATACCCAGGACTGATTTTCTTTAGGATGGATTGGTTGGATCTCCTTGCAGTCCAAGGGACTCTCAAGAGTCTTCTCCAACACCACAGTTCAAAAGCATCAATTCTTCAGTGCTCAGCTTTCTTTATAGTGCAACTCTCACACCCATATATGACTACTGGAAAAAGCATAGCCTTGACTAGATGGACCTTTGTTGACAAAGTAATGTCTCTCCTTTTGAATATGCTGTCTAGGTTGGTCATAACTTTTCTTCCAAGGAGTAAGCGTCCTTTAATTTCATGGTTGCAATCACCATCTGCAGTGATTCTGGAGCCCAAAAATATAAAGTCAGCCACTGTTTCCACTGTTTCCCCATCTCTTTGCCATGATGTGATGGGACCGGATGCCATGATCTTAATTTTCTGAATGTTGAGCTTTAAGCCAACTTTTTCACTCTCCTCTTTCACTTTCATCAAGAAACTCTTTAGTTCTTCTTCACCTTCTGCCATAAAGGTGGTGTCATCTGCATATCTGAGGTTACTGATATTTCTCCCAGCAATCTTGATTCCAGCTTGTGCTTCTTCCAGCCCAGCATTTCTCATGATGTACTCTGCATATAAGTTAAATAAGCAGAGTGACAATATACAGCCTTGACATACTCCTTTTCCTATTTGGAACCAGTCTGTTGTTTCAGTTCTAACTGTTGCTTCCTGACCTGCATATAGGTTTCTCAAGAGGCAGGTCAGGTGGTCTGATATTCCCATCTCTTTCAGAATTTTCCACAGTTTATTGTGATCCACACAGTCAAAGGCTTTGGCATAGTCAATAAAGCAGAAATAGATGTTTTTCTGGAACTCTCTTGCTTTATCCATGATCCAGCAGATGTTGGCAATTTGATCTCTGGTTCCTCTGTCTTTTCACTCTTTCAGAATTTTCCACAGTTTATTGTGATCCACACAGTCAATGGCTTTGGCATAGTCAATAAAGCAGAAATAGATGTTTTTCTGGAATTCTCTTGCTTTTTCCATGATCCAGCAGATATTGGCAATTTGATCTCTGGTTCCTCTGCCTTTTCTAAAACCAGCTTGAACATCAGGGAGTTCACGGTTCATGTATTGCTGAAGCCTGGCTTGGAGAATTTTGAGCATTACTTTACTAATGTGTGAGATGAGTGCAATTGTGTGGTAGTTTGAGCATTCTTTGACATTGCCTTTCTTTGAGATTGGGATGAAAACTGACCTTTTCCAGTCCTGTGGCCACTGCTGAGTTTTCCAAATTTTCTGGTATATTGAGTGCAGCACTTTCACAGCATCATCTTTCAGGATTTGAAACAGCTCAACTGGAATTCCATCACCTCCACTAGCTTTGTAGTGATGCTTTCTAAGGCCCACTTGACTTCACATTCCAAGATGTCTGGCTCTTGATTAGTGATTACATCATCATGATTATCTGGGTCATGAAGATCTTTTTTGTATAGTTCTTCTGTGTATTCTTGCCACCTCTTCTTAATATCTTCTGCTTCTGTAGGTCCATACCATTTCTGTCCTTTATTGAGCCCATCTTTGCATTAAATGTTCCCTTGGTATCTGTAATTTTCTTGAAGACTAGTTATAAATAAAAAGTTAACATTCATAATAGCTTTGAGAGCTAAAATGCTTAGAAGTAGGTTATTAATCTATTATAAAACTGAGAAACATAAATGACTTTAAATGGCAGCATAGTCATGTTCTTTGAAGAGGAGATTTGGTGCAAATGGCTCCAGGCTTTCCAGGTGGTGCTAGTGGTAAAGAACCTGCTTGCCAATACAGGAGACTTAAGAGATGCAAGTTCAATCCCTGGGTGGGAAAGATCCCTTGGAGGAGGCCATGGCAACCCACTCCAGTGTTCTTGCTTAGAGAATCCCATGGATAGAGAAGCTTGGTGGACTACAGTCCATGGAGTAGCAAAGAGCTGGACTCAATTGAAGCTACTTAACACTCATGCATATATTAACAGATGAAAAATTGTAAAAAAAAAAAAAAAAGAGAAAAAATTATCACTGTGATAAGAACTCATAAGACTTACTCTTATCAATATTTATATATAATATATATAGCAGTACTAATTACCTTTACATGTATTCAATTCAGTTCAGTCACTCAGTTGTGTCTGATTCTTTGAGACTCCATGAATTGCAGCCCACCAGGCTTCCCTGTCCATCACCAATCCCTGGAGTTCACTCAAACTCATGTCCATCAAGTCGGTGATGCCATCCAGCCATCTCATCCTCTGTCGTCCTCTTCTCCTCCTGCCCCCAATCCCTCCCAGCATCATGTATTAGGTTGGCCAAAAAGTTTCTTTGGATTTTCCATAACATGGAAAAACTGAATGAACTTTCTGGTCAACCCAATATATGCCATCATTACTACTTATTTGTCCTGTAAATGGGAGTTTGTGCCTTTTGACTGTCTTCATTCAATTCTGCCTCACTGCAACCTCTTCCTCTGATGACCACAAATCTGATCTCTTTTTCTATGAGATTGTTTTTGAAGTATAATTTTTATTTGTTTTTGAAGTGTAATTGACCAACCAGTCCATTCTAAAGATCAGCCCTGGGTGTTCTTTGGAAGGAATGATGCTAAAGCTGAAACTCCAGTACTTTGGCCACCTCATGCGAAGAGTTGACTCATTGGAAGAGACTCTGATGCTGGGAGGGATTGGGGGCAGGAGGAGAAGGGGACGACCGAGGATGAGATGGCTGGATGGCATCACTGACTCCATGGACGTGAATTTGAGTGAACTCTGGGCATTGATGATGGACAGGGAGGCCTGACGTGCTGTGATCCCTGAGGTCACAAAGAGTCGGACTCAACTGAGTGACTGAACTGAACTGAACTGAACTACAACACGATATTAGCACCTGTTACACAACATAATGATTCAGTATTTCCATATCATGATTGTCTAGTTATGATCAGTCACCATACAAAGATACTGCATGGTTATTGACTATAGTCCGCACACTGTACCTTTCACATCTGTGAATGGATCATATGGTAGTTTTATTTTTAATTTTTTTGGAAATTATCATACTATTTTCCATAGTAGTTGCACCAGCTTACATTCACACCAACAGTGCTGAGGGCTCCCTTTTTTCACATCTTTGCCAATACTTCTTATTTGCTGTCTTCTTGCTAATAGCTTTCTGATGAGTGTGAGGTGATATCTCATTGTGGTTTTGATTTGCATTTCTCTGTTGATTAGTGATGTCGAGCATCTTTTAATGTGCTTGTTAGCCATCTGTATGTCTCCTATTCAGATCTTGTATGTCTATTTAAATCCTCTGCCCATTTTAAAATTAGATTGCTTGTGTTTTGATGTTAAGTTGTATGAGTTCTTTGTGAATTTTGGATACTAACTCCTTATCAAACATATCATTTGCAAATATATTCTCCCATTCATTAGGTGGCCTTTTTTGATGATAGTTTCCCTTGCTGTGCAATAGCTTTTTAGTTTGATGTAGTCCCATTTATTTTTGTTTTTGTTTTTCTTGCCTGTGGAGCAATATCCAAAAAGTATTACCAAGAACAATTTCAAAAAGTTATTGCCTATGTTTTCATGTCTTGCATTTAAGTCTTTAAACCATTTTGAATTTGTTTTTGTGCATGGTGTGTGAGAGTAGTCTAGTTAGATTCTTTTGCATGCAGTTGTCCAGTTTTTCAACACCATTTATTGAGAAGGCTCTGTTTTCCCCATTGTATATCTTGTCTCCTTTGTCATATATTTATTGCATATATAAGTGTGGGTTATATAGCTTTCTAGTCATCTCTATTGATCTATGTGTCTAATTTTGTGCCAGTACTATACATTTTGATTCTTATAGTTTTGTAGTATAGCTTGAAATCAAGAAGTATGATACCTCCAGCTGTATTCTTTTTTTATCAATATTGCTTTGGTTATTTGGAGTCTTTTGTATTTCTATACAAATGTTAGAATTATTTGTTCCAGTTCCATGAAAATGCAGTTGGTATTTTGATAAGGATTTCATTGAATCTGTAGATTGCTTTGGGTAGTATGATCATTTTAACAGTATTTATTCTTCCAATCAGTGAACAAGGTATATTTTACCATCCATTTGTGTCTTCAATTTATTTTATCAATGTCTTACAGTTACTAGTCAGGTCTTTTCTTCAGGTAGATTTATTTTTGGTATTTTATTCTTTTTGATGTGATTTTAAATGGGATTATTTTCTTAGTTTGTTTGATATGTGGATATTGAACCATTCTTGCATCCCTGGGATGAATCTCACCTGATTATGGTGTATGATTCTTTTATTGTGTTGTTGAATTTCATCTGCAAATGTTTTGTTAATGATTTTGGTATTTATGTTCATCAGATATATTGACACGTAATTTTCTTTTTGTGTGTGATATCTCTTTTTTTTGGTATCAGGGTGATGTTGGCTTGGTAGAATGAATGTACTTAACAAGTACAAACTTGTTACTTGCTACTTGTTTCTGAGAGGTGGTCCATTCATTTTCAGGTCAGTTCAGTTCAGTTCAGTTGCTCAGTCATGTCTGACTCTTTGCAACCCCATGAATCACAGCATGCCATTCATTTTAAGCTGTCCATTTTATCATTGTGGAATAGTTCATAGCAATCTCATATTTTGTTTTTCTTGTGTTGGTTGCTATTTCTCCCTTTTAATTTCTGATTTTATTGACTTGGGCCCTCTATTTTCTTTATGAGTCTGGCTAAAGTTTCATAAATTTTGTTTTTTGTTTTTTCAAAGAACCAATTTTAGTTTTATTGATCTTTTCTATTGTTTTTCTGATCTCTTTTTCATTTATTTCTGTTCTAATTTTCATGATTTATTTCCTTGTACCAACTTTGAATTTTCTTTGTTCTTATTTTTCTAGTTGTTGGTTAGGTTGCTTATTTGAGATTTTTCTTGTTTCCTGAGGAGGACATGTACCACTATAAACTAGCTTCTGAGAACTTTTGCTTTGTCCCATAGATTTTGAAACATTGTACTTTTGTTTTCTTTAGTCTCCAGATATTTCCTATTTCCTCTTGATTTCTTCAGTGATCCATTAGTTGTTTAGTAGCACATTGTTTAGACTTCATGTTTTTGTCTGTTTTGGAGTCTTTAAATTATAGTTGACTTTTTTGTCTTAAACCATTGTGCTTGGAATAGTTCTCGATATGATTTCAGTATTTTTTAAATTTACTGAGACTTGTTTTGTGGATTAGCATGTGATCTATCCTGGAGAATGTTTCATGTACACCTAAAAGAATTAATATGCTTCATTTGATGAAATGTTCTATATATATACTTCTAATAAATCCATCTGATTTGTATATTAAGGTCAGTGCTTCCTTATTGATTTTCTGTCTGGATGATCTGTCTATTGATGCTAGTAGTGTGTTAAAATCTCCTACTCTTATTGTTTCAATATTGATTTCTCCCTTTATGTCTGTTAATGTTTGTTTTATGTATTTAGATGCTTTTATGATCAGTGCAAATATATTTACAATTGTATCTTCTTCTTGTATTGATCTCTTGATCATTATGTAATATCTTTATCTCTTGTTATAGTCTTTGCTATAAAATCTATTTTTGTCTGAGGTAAACATTGTTAGCTTGGCTTGCTTTTCATTTCCATTTGCAAGGAATACCTTTTTTCATTGCCTCTTTTCAATTTGCATTTGTCTCCATAACTGAAGTGAATCTCTTGTAAGCAATATTTATATAGGTCTTGTTTTTCTTTTTTTAATCATTCATCCAGTCCATGTCTTATGATTGGAATATTTCATCCATTTACATTTAAACATATTGATAGTTTTGTACTTATTGCCATTTTGTTAATTTGGAGGGGTTGTTTTAGAAGTTCTTTTTGGTTCTTTTCTTCTTTTGCCCTCATCCCTTGTGATTTGATGACTATCTTCAGTGATATATTTGGATTTCTTTCTTTTTGTGTGTGTACATCTGTTATGGGTTTTTGGTTGGTAGTTGTCATGAGGCCTATATATCTCTATCTATATTATATAAGTTGCTGATTTTTTCAGTTTGAATGCGTTTTAAAAATGCTGCATGTTTACTCCTCCCACCCCACATTTGCTATTTTTGACATCATATTTTACACCTTTTATTTTGCATATCCCTTGCCTATGTGTTGTGGATATAGACTTTATTTATTTTTACTATTTTATCTTTTGATTTCATACTAGCTTTAAACATGGTTAATTTACTAACTTTATATTTGCCTTTACTATTGAGTTTTTTCCTTTCATACTTTTTATATTTATATCGTGACCTTTTCTTTTTTGCTTATACAAGTCCCTTTAACATATCTCGTAAAGCTAGTTTGGTGGTGCTGAACTCTTTTAGCTTTTGCTTATCTATAAAGCTTTTGAGGTCTTCTTCAAATTTGAATGATAGCCTTGCCAGATAGACTGTTCTTGGTTTTTCCAAGGTTTTCCCCTTTCATCACTTTAAACATATGTGCCACTTTCTTCTGGGCTGCAGTTTCTGCTAAAAAGTTAACTGATAAATTTATGAGAATTTTCTGCATACTAGTTGGTATGCAACTGATTTCTTTCCCCTTGCTGCTTTTAATATTCTCTCTTTAGCTTAGTTGGTAAAGAATCCCCCTGCAATGTGAGAGACCTGGGTTTGATCCCTGGGTTGGAAGATCCTCTGGAGAAAGGAAAGGCTATTCACTCAAGTATTCTGGCCTGGAGAATTCCATGGACTGCATAGACCATGGGGTCACAAAGAATCAGACATGACTGAGAGACTTTCACTTCACTTCACTTCTTTACCCTTAATTTCTTTGCCATTTTGTTTATAGCATATCTGGGTGTAATCTTCTTTAGGCTGATCCTGTTTGGTATTCTCTGTGCTTTCTGAACCTAGATGCTTGTTTCTTTTTCCAGGTTAAGGAAGTTTTCAGCTATTATATCTTCCAATATGTTCTCTGCCCAGGTTTCTCTCTCTCTCCTCCTTCTTGGGCCTCTACAATGTGATTGTTAATATGCTTTTGAGGTCTTCTTCAAATCTGAATGTTGATGTTGTCCCAGAAGTCTCTTTAACTGTCCTCACTTCTTTTCATTCTTTTTTTTTTTTTTCTATTCAGCTTTAATGATTTCTACCATTCTGTCTTCCAGCATGTTGATCTGTTCCTCTGTATCATCTAACCTACTGTTGATTATCTCTAGTGTACTTTTTATTTCAGTGATTTATTCTTTATCTCTTTTTGTTTTTTCTTTATATATTCTAACTCTTTGTTGCAAAATTCTAAGTTCTCTGGTTGTGGTGTCCTGGGGTCCCACAGTTTGTCAGCCTTCTGAAGGGTGGGGCTGAGGCCCAGTGTGTCTTGAGGCCAGTGCATGCCCACTTGTGAATAAAGCTGATCTCAGGGCTAGTGAGTGTGTCTGGGCCCCAGAGCCTCTGGCTGTACTGGTGCCCTGGTATGCAGGGCTGGATCTTGGGGCCCTGGAAGGCAGGGTTGGATCCTGAGCCTGCTGTGGTCTAAGGGGATCCTAAGGTGGCTGGTCTGCTGGTGTATGGGGTCCTCATGCGGTTAGTGTCTTGGCCTGAGAGTCCCAGTACTCATGCTGATCGGCTCATTGGTGGGTCCAGATCCTGGTGCTAATAAGCTAAAGGGAGGATTCCAAAATGGCACTTGTCAGTACCAGCATCCTTGTGGTAGAACAAGCTCCCCCAAATAGGTGCCCCCAGGGTTTACATCCCCAGGGTGAGCTCCAGTGTTTTCTTACCTTTCCCAATGAGACTCCAAGATTGGCAGATGGGTTTGACCAACTCCTTTCAAATTTCTGCTTCTGCTCTGAATCCCAGAGCATGTGAGATTTTGTGTGCATTTTTAAAAAGTGGAGTCTCTTTTTCTCATAGCACACAGGGTATCCCTAAAGTAAGCCCTGCTGGCCTTCAAGTCCAGATGTTCAGAGGGTTTGTCTTCCCAGTGCAAGAGCCTCAGGTTAGGGAGCCCAATGTGGGGTTCAGACCCTTCATTCTTTGAGGAGAACCTCTGTAATTATCTTCCAGCTTGTAGGTTGCCCCTCCAGAGGTATAGGCTTGACTATTCTGTATCTCTACCTCTCTTACACATCTGATTTTTCCTTCCTTATATCTTTATGTATAGATTTTTTTCTTCTAAACGTCCAGTCTTTCTCACCAATATTTGCTTTTAAATAGTTGTAATTTTGATCTGTCTGTAGGAAGAGGTGAGCTAGGGGTCTTTCACTCCATCATTGTGGCCACTCCCCACTGAGCATAGGTCTTCTGAACCCCTTCCACATGACAAACAGCTGGATGGAGTGACATATGGAGGCTTATATAAACTGAAGGTGAAGGTGAAGTCGCTCAGTCGTGTCCGACTCTTTGCGACCCCATGGACTGAAGCCCACCAGGCTCCTCAGTCCATGGAATTTTCCAGGCAAGAGTACTGGAGTGGGTTGCCATTTCCTTCTCCAGAGGATCTTCCCAACCCAGGGATCGAACCCAGGTCTCCCACACTGCAGGCAGACGCTTTAACCTCTGAGCCACCAGGGAAGCCACTATATAAACTGGCCCTGCCCCTAAATATCTGTTGTCTACATTGTACTACTCTGCAGTGAATATTTCTTATAAGTAAGGACAAATCAAGTGCCTTCCCTGGTGGCTCAGAGGTTAAAGCGTCTGCCTGCAGTGTGGGAGACCTGGGTTTGATCCCTGGGTTGGGAAGATCCTCTGGAGAAGGAAATGGCAACCCACTCCAGTACTCTTGCCTGGAAACTTCCATGGACTGAGGAGCCTGGTGGGCTTCAGTCCATGGGGTCGCAAAGAGTCGGACACGACTGAGCGAATTCACCTTCACCTTCAAGGACAAATCAATCCTTATGCTAGTCTGAAACAGATTTTCAGTGATTTATATAGAAAGACTTGGAAAGCCATTAGTTGATGTAATAGAAGATATGAAAGTGAAGTCACTTAGTTGTGTCCAACTCTTTGTGACCCAATGGACTATATAGTCCATGGAATTATCCCGGCCAGAATATTGGAGTGGGTAGTCTTTTCCTTCTCCAGGGGGTCTTCCCAACCCAGGGATCGAATCCAGGTCTCTCACATTGCAGGCAGATTCTTTACCAACTGAGCTACCAGGAAAGACCCAGGAGATAAAAAGGTAGCTAAGAAAAAACAAAAGCAAGGCTATATTTTCTATTGAAATGTGCCCTAACCAGGCTTGTTGTCAGGCTTGCAGTGGTTGCTTACAATCCAAGAAATGTGTAAGAGTTTCACAGGACTTGTGCTTTCAATTCAAATAAACAAGTATAACTAAAAATATTGAGAAATAGAGATGAGAAAAATTGGCAATATTGAAGCTTATAGAAGGCTATTTTCATTTCATGGTTGCTAGTATTACACATTTAATGTAGTCATACTTTTTGTTTTCTATAAAAGCAGAGTTTAAGAAATCAAATGCTTGTTATGTGGCATTTAAAAATTTAATGCATTAAACAGCTGGGAATAAGATGAGGTATTTCATTTTCCACTAATGCCTGAAGCATTTTGTGTTTCAGTAAGGCTGCTGCTGCTGCTGCTGCTAAGTCGCTTCAGTCGTGTCCGACTCTGTGCGACCCCATAGACGGTAGCCCACCAGGCTCCCCCATCCCTGGGATTCTCCAGGCAAGAACACTGGAGTGGGTTGCCATTTCCTTCTCCATCAGTAAGGCTAGTCTTTTGAAACTGAAACAAGTGGTTTAAGGAGAATTGTGATCCTCTTATAAGTTATACAGATTTCTGGGAAACATGTATGAAAACACAATTAATTTACATTTCAATACTATAATTTTATACTTGGAGTGTTTTGTTACAAAAATATATTTTGGGGGTGGTGAAACTCCATAAATAACTCAGATAGGACACCTAAAACCTGCCAGATATGCAAGAAATAAACAGACTTAGTATAATAAATAAAAAAATGTCAAAACAGCTGATTATCTGACAAGTTCTATCATCTGGGCAGCAGTACTTAAATTTCACTATTAATTCTAAATAAGTCTGAATATAAACAGATATATATATATATCTATATATCTATAGTGCAACTGTTGTATATGTGAGCCACTCTCTTGTATTATCAAATGTTTCCAATTCAGTCAGTTACTGGCTAGATGTTTGTGTCCCACTGGTGTTTTTAAGTGTTCTGAGCCCTAAGAGCAGATGCTTACATGAGCAGCCAGATGACACCTCACGGCTTAGGCTGCACATTGTTCCTCTTAGGTGCTCAGCTGGCAATGCACTCTTTCCCATTTGCCTCCATAGGTAGAGTCATTTTCCTTGGAACTGTGACTAAGATTAGGGCCTTCTCCTAGCAGAGTCTTTGGAGAATTTTTCCTCAGTGTTCACTCTCTCCCCTAGGAAATAGGTGGTCCTGAAGGAAAGTTTTCTTGAAGAGCTCTCTTGTCTTTCCCATTGTATTGTTTTCCTCTATTTTTTTGCACTGATCACTGAGAAACGCTTTATTCTCTCTCCTTGCTATTCTTTGGAACTCTGCATTCTGATGGGGTATATCTTTCCTTTTCTCCTTTGCCTTTCACTTCTCTTTTCTCAGCTATTTGTAAGGCCTCCTCAGACAACCATTTTGCCTTTTGCATTTCTTTTTCTTGGGGATGGTCTTGATTCCTGCCTCCTGTACAATGTCATGAACCTCCATCTATAGTTGTTCAGGTACTCTGTCTATTGGATCTAATCTCTTGAATCTATTTTTCACTTCCAAGCTATAGTTTTTCCAGTAGTCATGTATGGATGTGAGAGTTGGATTATAAAGAGAGTTTAGCACAGAAGAATTGATGCTTTTGAATTGTAGTGTTGGAGAAGACTCTTGAGAATCTCTTGGACAGCAAGGAGATCTAACCAGTCCATCCTAAAGGAAATCAGTCCTGAATATTCATTTGAAGGACTGATGCTGAAGCTGAAGCTCTAATAGTTTGATTACCTGATGTGAAGAACTGACTCATTGGAAAAGACCCTGATGTTGTGAAAGACTGAAGCTGAGAGGAGAAGGGCATGACAGAGGATGAGATGGTTGGATGGCATCACCAACTCAATGGACGTGAGTTTGAGTAAACTCTGGGAGTTGGTGATGGACAGGGAAGCCTGGTATGCTGCAGTCCATGGGGTTGCAGAGTCAGACATGACTGAGTGACTGAACTGAACTGAATTGAAGGAAAGGTTAACTAGATTATTTCACATCCAAAAATTAATCAATGGAAACAACCTATTTCCTTCTCTGTGTTGTCAGCTTTTAAAGAAATATTCAAAAGTAGTCAAAGAGTAAAAATGAATTTGTGGTCCAGAGAGATCTACACTGGGATTGATTATTTTCTGTGTTAGGGCTCTTGCAGGCCACAGGAATCCCTTCTTGTCACCTAAGCAAGTGGGAAGAATGGGTTGCTGAGGCCAGAGTTCTGTCTGATACAGGGATCTTAGAGCCATATGGTTCCAAATAGTGAGATCTAGAATATAGTCATGTGTTGTTATTTAGTTGCTAAGTTGTGTCTGACTCTTTTGCGACCCCATAGACCATAGTACTCAAGGCTCTTCTGTCCATGAGATTTCTCAGGCAAGACTACTAGAATGGGTTACCATTTCCTTCTCCAAGGGAGCTTCCTGATCCAGGGATCTTCCTGATCCCGGGATTGATCCTGTGTCTCCTGCATTGGCAGGTGGATTCTTTAACCACTGAGACACTTGGGAAGCCCTATAGCTATGAGAGTAAATGACAAATACAAGCCAGTGTCTTGAGGACCAGCTTATTGTTGAAATTCTCTAGAGTGGCAGCAAGCCAGGATATCTGCTGGTTACATTTTGGGTGAAAAAGACAGCAGGTCATCATGATAGAGTGAATGCGGGTGGTTAAATAGCAACTGAAGTGGCTGGGTCTGGTGATTAGATTCAGTGGGCAGGTAATTAGGCCTTTCCCTGCATACTTTCTTGACAGTGTGAACTGAAGGAAAGGAGAGGGAAGCATCTAAAGTTTACTTCAAATCTGTGAGGATATGGCACCGTGTACCCTGATACTTTTTCAGTGGTGAAATTTGGAGAAATTTGAACACTTGTGTCAGAGAGCTAAGACAACATGTGAGGAAGACTCTGGTGGATGAAGCGGTGCCTAACATTTTTGGCAGCATGAACCAGTTTCGTGGAAGACAACTTTTCCATGGACAAGGTTGGGGGGATGGTTTTGGAATGATTCAAGAGCATTACATTTATTGTGCACCTTATTTCTATTATCATTACATCAGCTCCACCTCAGATCACCAGGCATTAGATCCCAGGGATTGGGGACCCTGCTCTAAAGGACCTTATTGTGAATTGTGTGGGGAGATGGGGGGATCTTATCCTCCTGAATTGAATGCTTGGGCTCCAGGATTGTTCTGGTAAATTTTAACCCTAAACCTTTTCCACCCCAGGCCTGACCAGAGATGTGTGTGATGTTTGCTGGAGTGCCTTGGAAGATTATGAGTCTTTCTCTGCGATCTATGTTCTAGATGGGCTTCCCTGGTGTCTCAAACAGTAAAGAATCTGCCTCCATGTGGGACACCCAGGTTAGATCCCTGAGTCAGGAAGATCCCCTGGAGAAGGGAATGGGAACCCATTCCAATAATCTTGCCTGGAGAATCCCATGGCATGGATCCTGGCGGGCAAGTCCATGGGGTCACAAAGAATCATATACAACTGAGTGACTAACACTTTCACTTTATGGTCAGATGCTAGATGATGTGAGGTGGGTTGGTACTTTAAAAGTAGATACTTAGCTTCAGGGGTTGGTTGTCTGACCCTTAGTTCTTGGACTTACTGAGAAATTTCTTCAGCAGCATAAGCTTCTGTTTCAAAGATATAACTCTTATAATCCATGTCTATCAAATGCATCACTTGTGGTGGTTTGAATTGGGTACCCAGGTTTGAGTTTCCATGTTTGGGAAGAGATGCATTCTCTTTGAAATCTCTTTTCATGAACAACTCCTGGATATGTTGGCACTGCCCCAAGAATGGGACTACTCTCTGCTTATATTCACAGTGTGAAAGCCTCACTGGAATAGAATTTCTTTTTCTTTTCTTTAATTAAATTAATTAATTTATTTTAATTGGAGGATAATTACTTTACAATATTGTGATTTTTTTTTTTTTTGCCATGCATCGACATGAATCAGCCTATCAAAAAGAATTTCTGAGGCTTGTCCTCCTTTACTTTTTATATATAAAAAAGATGTGCAGTAAGGAATGCATCATAAGTACATTAGATTGGATAATTGAAAGACTTGCAAGGCATCACAGATAATGACCTAGAGAGGCAAATTATTTAGTACACAGGAGAAAGAGAGTGCAAGCAAGTATCTGGAGCCCAAGAAACTTCCCAGTGTGGCTCCTCGTTGTTCTTACTTGCGCAAGGATGCATTTTGTCTCCAGATTGAGTTACCAAGAACTGTGTGATAGATTTTTGAGATAGGAATTTGAATTTCCTATCTCAAAATTTCATCTTTTATGACTCTCCTGGTCACATAGCCAAGCCAGGCCGTCTGACTGGTTTCACTGGTATAAACAACCAATGAAAAAAACTGGTCCTGGCTGACACCAGGATAGTTCAAACTCTAAACAGCACATCATAAATCATTAGCTTGCTGCCCTTAGCTTGGCTAAAAGTCAGAACTAGAATCCCAGGCATTCCCAGAGATAAGCATAGAGCTGTCCTGGTCCAGTTGTAACATAACTATCTTATGTAATCTATGCTTTGACTAATGGTCATAGCTTTTAAATTATATGTTGCATAATATTCTTTTCCTGAAACTTGAGCAGGGAACGGAAAACTAAGAAAAGACATTTTCCAAAATAATACCTGTTTCCCAATGAGCATTGTTTTAAATAAGTGGTGTTTTAAACATGTTTTTAAACCAAGTTTAGTAAATTTCTAGCATAGTCATGTATAAACAATAATAATTTTATCTCTTTCCATCAATAAAAAATTTAGGGAAGACAGTTTTTTTTTTCTTTAAGAACTGAGACATAATTTATAAGCCATAAAGGTCATCCTTTAAAAGTATACAGTTCAGTGATTTTTAGTATATTCACAAGATTGTGTAAGCATTTCTACTATGTAACTGAAATTTTTCATCATTCCCAAAAGAAATCCTATACCCATTTTAGGGCATAGGACACCGCCTGGTATGAACACTTCATATAAGTGTAAGAATACATGATTTTTTTGTAACTGACTTCTTTCACTTAGCATAATGCTTTCAAGTTTCACCTATGTTATAACAAGTAACAGTACTTCATTTTTCTTCTTTGGAAAAAAAAAACAGTTTTATTGAGACTATAATTCCCATACTACTCAAATTCACAATTTAGAAAGTACAGTTCAGTGGCATTTAGTATGTTCAGAGTTGTACAACCATCAGCACAATCAATGTTAAAACATTTTTATCTTATCTTTGAGTGTACCTTATTTAAAGTTTCTTTCAAATTGTGGTGCTGGACAAGACTCTTGGGAATCCCTTGGACTGCACAGAGATCAAACCAGTCCATCCTAAAGGAAATCAGTCCTGAATATTCATTGGAAGGGCTGATGCTGATGCTGAAGCTCCAATACTTTGGCCATCTGAAGAGTAGAGCTGATTCATTGGAAAAGACCCTGATGCTGGGAAAGATTGAAGGCAAAAAAAAGAGGAGTGGTGGCGGGGGGGCAGCAGATGAGATGGTTAGATAGCACCACCGACTCAATGGACATGAATCTGAGCAAACTCCAGGAGATAGTGAAGGACAGGGGAGCCTGGAATGCTGTAGTCCATTGGGTCACCGTGAGTCAGTCATGACTTAGTGACTGACTAAACAACAACAACAAGATTTTTGAACATATAGATGAATGATTTTCTTCTAATTTGGGAAGTTTTTGGTCATTATTTCTTCAGATTTTTTAATGCTTCTTTCTCTTTCTTGTCTCTTTCTTGGATTCTCAGTGTGCTATATGTTGGTACAGTTGATAGTGCCCACAGGATTCTGGACTCGATTCATTTTCTAAACAATTATTTATTTATTTGGCATTGTCAGGTCTTAGCTGTGGCATGCGAATCTTTTGCCACTCTTCATACCCAGGTATGGGCGCTCTAGCTGTGGCATGGCAAGTTGTGGCTTAGTTGCCCTGTGGCATGTAGGATCTTAGTTCCTCAACCAGGGATTGAACCCATGTTCTCTGCATTGGAAGCAGCTTCTTAACCACTGGACCACCAAGGAAGTCACTCTATTCATTTTCCTTTATTCTTTTTTCTTTCTGTCCTCAGACTAGGTAACCTCAGTTGACTTCTATTCAAGTTTTCTAGTTCTTTTTTCCTGCCTGTTCAAATCTTCTGTTGGGCTCCTAAAGTTAGTTTTTTTTAGTCCAGTTATTATATTCTTTGGCTCCAGAATTTAGTGATTTTTTAAAAATAATTTCTATTTTTAACTTATCTCTATTTAATGAGGTATCATTCTTATGCTTTCTTGTGAATCTTTATATATGGTTTTTCCCCTTTATTTAAACACTGAATTTAAAGTTTTTGTCTACTAATTCCAATATCTGGGCTTCTTCAAAAGCAGTTTTTATTGAATGGTGCTTTTCATTTGTTGGTTTTGTTTGTTTTTGTCCTGTGTTTTGATCATACATTTTTGTTCAGTTTCATGTCTTATAATATTTTGTTGAAAACTGGACATTTAAAATAATGTAGTGAGGTAACTCTGGAAATCAGATTCTTCTTGAGCTTCAGGGCTTGTTGTTTTTTGATGCTTTTATTGTTATTTGTAATTTCGTTTAGTGAGTTTTCAGAACCAATTTTCTAAAGTTCTTATTCTTTTTCATATGTGGTCACTGAAGTGCCTACTTGATTAACTTGGTGGTCAAATAATGATTGGACACAAATTGTTCTGTCTGGAATTAATAAGGATCCCAGTCTCTACTAAGTGCCTCTGTATATGTGTTGGGTCCTGCCTTAAACACTCAGCCAGGCATTTGACAATGGAACCTTAATCTTTACTTTTTCCTTGTGCAGAAACTCAAGGTCAGTCAAAGGCAAGAATTTAGGGCCTTCTTATATCTTTCCCGAGTATGCACATAGCCTTGTGGGTACACACAACTCTACACATTCAAATGGCCTTCTAGATTCTCTGAAATCTAGAAAAATCCCAAGAAGATTCCCATGTTTTATACTAAAAGATATACAGCTTTTTAAAGCCTTTATGGACTTTTACTTGCCAGTTTTTCCTTTTAAGCTTTTTGATTAATCTATTTTTTTCCCCCAACTCTTATCTCTTGCTTTAGACAATTGCATGTTAAACAATTGTCTTTAATTGTTTTCAATAAGTGGCCCTATTTTTTTCCTTCCATCTGGATGAATATGCTTATGGGTCTATCTTGGGTTAGTGTGATCCCTAGGGTTCTATTTAACTATCTCATTAAGTCTCCTACTAGTGTCTGAAAATCACATCAGGACCACAGCCTTGTCTAACTCAATGAAATTAAGCCATGCCCTGTGGGGCCACCCAAGATGGGTGGGCCATTGTGGAGAGGTCTGAAAGAATGTGGTCCACTGGAGAAGGGACTGGAAAACCACTTCAGTATTCTTGCCTTGAGAACCCCATGAACAGTGTGAAAAGGTAAAATGATAGGATACTGAAAGAGGAACTCTCCAGGTCAGTAGGTGCCCAATATGCTACTGGAGATCAGTGGAGAAATAACTGCAGAAAGAATGAAGAGATGGAGCCAAAGCAAAAACAATACCCAGTTGTGGATGTGACTGATGATAGAAGCAAGGTCTGATGCTGTAAAGAGCAATATTGCATAGGAACCTGGAATGTTACGTCCAAGAATCAAGGCAAATTGGAAGTGGTCAAACAAGAGATGGCAAGAGTGAACGTTGACATTGTAGGAATCAGCGGACTAAAATGGACTGGAATGGGTGAACTTAACTCAGATGACCATTATATCTACTACGGCGGGCAGGGATCCCTAAGAAGAAATGGAGTAGCCATTATGGTCAACAAAAGGGTCCAAAATGCAGTACTTGGATGCAGTCTCAAAAATGACAGAATGATCTCTGTTCATTTCCAAGGCAAACCATTCAATATCACAGTAATCCAAGTCTATGCCCCAACCAGTAATGCTAAAGAAACTAGACATTGTAGGAATCAGCGGACTAAAATGGACTGGAATGGGTGAACTTAACTCAGATGACCATTATATCTACTACGGCGGGCAGGGATCCCTAAGAAGAAATGGAGTAGCCATTATGGTCAACAAAAGGGTCCAAAATGCAGTACTTGGATGCAGTCTCAAAAATGACAGAATGATCTCTGTTCATTTCCAAGGCAAACCATTCAATATCACAGTAATCCAAGTCTATGCCCCAACCAGTAATGCTAAAGAAACTGAACTTAACCAATTCTACGAAGACCTACATGACCTTTTAGAAGTAACACTCCCAAAAGATGTCCTTTTCATTATAGGAGACTGGAATGCAAAAGTAGGAAGTCAAGAGATACCTGGAGTAACAGGCAAATTTGGCCTTGGAGTACAGAATGAAGCAGGGCAAAGACTAATGGAATTTTGCAAGAGAATGAGCTGGTCATAGAAAACACCCTCTTCCGAAAACACAAGAGAAGACTCTACACATGAACATCATCAGATGGTCAACACTGAAATCAGATTGATTATATTCTTTGCAGCCAAAGATGAAAAAGCTCTATACAGTCAGCAAAAACAAGACTGGGAGCTGACTATGGCTCAGATCATGAGCTCCTTATTGCCAAATTCAAAGTTAAATTGAAGAAAGTAGTGAAAACCACTAGACCATTCAGTTATGACCTAAATCAAATCCCTTATGATATACAGTGGAAGTGAGAAATAGATTTAAGAGACTAGATCTGATAGATAGAGTGCCTGAGGAACTATGGACCGAGGTTTGTGACATTGTACAGGAGACAGGGATCAAGACCATCCCCAATGGCAAAGAAATATAAGAAAGCAAAATGGCTGTCTGGGGAGCCTTACAAATAGCTGTGAAAAGAAGAGAAGTGAAAAGCAAAGGAGAAAAGGAAAGATATAAGCATCTGAATGCAGAGTTCCAAAGAAAAGCAAAGAGAGATAAGAAAGCCTTCCTCAGTGATCAATGCAAAGAAATAGAGGAAAAAAACAGAATGGGAAAGACTAGAGATCTCTTCAAGAAAATTAGGGATACCAAGGGAACATTTAATGCAAAGATGGGCTCGATAAAGGACAGAAATGGTCTGGACCTAACAGAAGAAGATATTAAGAAGAGGTGGCAAGAACACAGAACTATACAAAAAAGATCTTCATGACCCAGATAATCACGATGGTGGGATCACTCACCTAGAGCCAGACATCCTGGAATGTGAAGTCAAGTGGCCTTAGAAAGCATCACTACGAAGAAAGCTAGTGGAGGTGATAGAATTCCAGTTGAGCTCTTTCAAATCCTGAAAGATGATGCTATGAAAGTGCTGCACTCAATATACCAGCAAATTTGAAAATCTCAGCAATGGCCACAGGACTGGAAAAGGTCAGTTTTCATTCCAATCCAAAGAAAGGCAATGCCAAAGAATGCTCAAACTACTGCACAATTACACTCATCTCACACACTAGTAAAGTAATGCTCAAAATTCTCCAAGCCAAGCTTCAGCAATATGTGAACTGTGAACTTCCAGATGTTCAAGCTGGTTTTAGAAAAGGCAGAGGAACCAGAGATCAAATTGCCAACATCCGCTGGATCATGGAAAAAGCAAGAGAGTTCCAGAAAAATATCTATTTCTGCTTTATTGACTATGCCAAAGCTATTGACTGTGTGGATCACAATAAACTGTGGAAAATTCTGAAAGAGATGGGAATACCAGACCACCTGACCTGCCTCTTGAGAAATCTGTATGCAGGTCTGGAAGCAACAGATCAAACTGGACACGGAACAACAAACTGGTTCCAAATAGGAAAAGGAGTACGTCAAGGCTGTATATTGTCACCCTGCTAATTTAACTTATATGCAGAGTACATAATGAGAAACACTGGGCTGAAAGAAGCACAAGCTGGAATCAAGATTGCTGGGAGAACTTTCAATAACCTCAGATATGCAGATGACACCACCCTTATGGCAGAAAGTGAAGAGGAACTAAAGAGCCTTTTGATGAAAGTGAATATAGGAGAGTGAAAAAGTTGGCTTAAAGCTCAACATTCAGAAAACGAAGATCATGGCATCTGGTCTCATCACTTCATGGGAAATAGATGGGGAAACAATGGACACAGTGTCAGACTTTATTTTGGGGGGGGTCCAAAATCACTGCAGATGGTGATTGCAGCCATGAAATTAAAAGATGCTTACTCCTTGGAAGAAAAGTTATGACTAACCTAGATAACATATTGAAAAGCGGAGACATTACTTTGCCAACAGAGGTCCGTCTAGTCAAGGCTATGGTTTTTCCAGTGGTCATGTATGGATGTGAGAGTTGGACTGTGAAGAAGGCTGAGCACCGAAGAATTGATGCTTTTGAACTGTGGTATTGGAGAAGACTCTTGAGAGTCCCTTGGACTGCAAGGAGATCCAACCAGTCCATTCTAAAGGAGATCAGCCCTTGGTGTTCTTTGGAAGGGTTGATGCTAAAGCTGAAACTCTAGTATTTTGGCCACCCTGATGCTGGGTGGGATTGGGGGCAGGAGGAGAAGGAGAAGACAGAGGATGAGATGGCTGGATGGCATCACCGACTTGATGGATGTGAGTTTGTGTGAACTCTGGGAGTTGGTGATAGACAGGGAGGCCTGGCATGCTGCAGTTCATGGGGTTGCAAAGGGTTGGACTTGACTGAGTGACTGAACTGAACTGCAACTGGGTCTCTGAAAAGCTATGTTATCTGTCCATTCTCCTTTCACTCTTCCCCTTCCTTCTAAAACATGGGCTGATAAGTTTTCCCTCAGGATGTTTCTCTTCTTTAAAGATAAATCTGACTTGATCTAGGACTCTTCGACATTTTCACCCAGGGCTCTTATACAGTATTTTGGCCAATGTTGGATTAGTCACCTACTGTGTCATTGACACAGAGCACTTGGGGATTTTTGAATATATAGTTTGGACTTCAAAATGTTGAGTTCTACAGGATAATGCCACAAGGGTAGCGGTGGGTCAAAATATAGTTTGATTATGCCAAAAAACTTTCCATAGATGCCTTAAGCAGACAATGGGCTATTAGTAGGATGTATATAAGCCTACCAAGTCATGTCAACTGACATTGGTTTGTTTGCCTAGCATTCTTTACCTTGATTATTGCTCTTTATCTACCAAACATGATCTACAGGCATTGGGGTACGTGACGCAGTGACAAGTTGGGCATGTAGCCAAGCCGTCATATTTGGACACTTTTCTGTATAATTCAGCAAATAAGTTAATACTTACACAGTGACCTGTGACTCTGCTACTGAACAAAATTTTTCTTTGGCATTTGAGGAGCAATAGTTCCCACTTGTCATCTCTGAAAGCATCTTTTGTAAGAAATTAATTGGAGGCAATACATGTGAAAGATAAAGGAAATGGGAGGGGGGCTGGAATAGAAATGGAATAGGAATGTTATATAGGTCTGACACCCATAAAAGAAAAAGAAGAAAGATTGGATAAATCCAACAACACATTAAAAAGATCATACACCATGACCAAGTGGGTTTTATCCCAGGGATGCAAGGATTCTTCAATATCTACAAATCNCAAAACCTGACAAAGACACCACAAAAAAAGAAAACTACAGGCCAATATCACTGATGAACATAGATGCAAAAATCCTTAACAAAATTTTAGCGATCAGAATCCAACAACACATTAAAAAGATCATACACCATGACCAAGTGGGCTTTATCCCAGGGATGCAAGGATTCTTCAATATCCACAAATCAATCAATGTAATACACCACATTAACAAATTGAAAAATAAAAACCATATGATTATCTCAATAGATGCAGAGAAGGCCTTTGACAAAATTCAACATCCATTTATGATAATTTTTTGTAATTGTGTTTGTACTCATTTGATTAAACTGATTTCCTTGAGCACTCCCTATTATGATTTGGGTTCTCCTGGAAGCTGAATCTGAGCCATTCAAGTCAAGTAGCTTATTGGAGAGGTTATTTCAAGAAAGGTTGGTAGGGAATTAGTGAAGTTACACAAGGAAGGGAGAGACCAATAAAGAATTCATCATCAAGCCAATTACCTATCTGGAGATTCAGAGTTTTCCTACCTAAGGGCAAGGAGGCTCCAGTATTTACAAAGCAACTCCCTCCACATTGTTCATGCATGCTAAATTGCTAAGTCATGTCCAACTCTTTGCGACCCTTTGGACTGTCGTCCACCACTGTAATATTGGGGTTCTCCAAGCAAGAATACTGGAGCAGGTTGCCATTTCCTTCTCCAGGGGATCTTCCCCATCCAGGGATTGAGCCTGTGTCTCTTGCATTGGCAGGAGGATTCTTTACCACTGAGCCACCAAGGAAGACCTGTTTCCATGCTGAGCATTGCTAATTTGGGGGCACTTTGAGTTTGCTTTCTGCAACTGGCCTGGTGTACTTCCTCAGCCAGCAAAATGCCCTCAGCCACAGAGGATGGTGTGGTACCCAAGCCAGCAGCAGCAGCATCACTTGGGAACTTGTTAAAGCAGCAAGTTATCCCTCCACTTCCATCCTGAACAGCTGCATCACACAACACTGTGTTTCATTTTTCCATCCTTACTGGTTGCTCTCCAGATCTGCTGCCCAGGTTTTATTTCAGGGCAATTTTTTTGATGTTTTAATGTGTGAGGACTCAGAATTTCTTAAACCTCAGCTTTCTAGTCTTATGCTCTTTCTTTGCAAAGAACCTGCTGCAGTTTTTGCTAGGAAAGGGTATGCAGGAGATCAAGCTATTTTTGTCTTTATATGTCTGAAATACACTAGCTTATCTCAAAAATGTTAATTCAACCAGTACTCTTGTTTTATTGCATGGGTATCACATTCTAGGCCAAAAGTCTTCTTCCCTCAAAAATTTAAAAGAAATTTGAGATTTGTTTCAAAAACTTACATTATTGCTTGAAAAAAATCTAAAGCTATTCTGATTCCCATCATTTCTATAGGAGCTATTTGCTCTCTCTTTGGAAGTACATTTTCATGCTCTGAGTCACCAATTTATCAACGCCCTAAGCATTTTAAATCTAGAGTCTCAACCTTTTCCCTCTGAAATTCACAGGGAATTCTTCTTCTTTTTTCTTTCTTTTTTCTGGGAAGGGGGGTAATTTTCTCTTTTTTCTAAAATTCCTTGAGTCAGCTGTTGCATCATCTCAATTTCCTTCTAATTTTACTACTTTTTTTCCTTGTAAAAATTCTTATTTTTGAGTCCAGTCTTTCTCATGGATTTCTTATTTCAATTACAGTATTTTGGTATAGATGTGCCTTTTCACAGCAAAGTCTGTGCTACGCTGGAGAGGCAAGCAGAGGCTGCATGGCACTGGAGCAGCGGAGAGGAGATACCCCACATCCAAGGTCAGAGAAACCCCAGTAAGACAGTAGGCACTAGAGCGGCTGTGAGGAGATATCCCAAGTCCAGGGGCAAAGGAAAAGCCCCAGCAAGATGGTAGGATGAGTGAATTCGTGTTTAGAATCAAACCCCATTCCCACTAGACTCATGAAGAGGGCTCAAACAAACCTTGTGCACAGCAGGACCCAGGGACCCCAGAGAGACTGAGACAGAATTGTGTTTGAGCATCTCCTGTAGAGGTACGGGTCAGCAGTGGACCGCCACAGTCTGCTGGGTGCAGCAGACTTGGGTATGGCATAACCCTCTTTAGAGGAGGTCACCATTAACCCCACCATAGAGCCGCTGGAAGTTACACAGGACTGGGAAATAGACTCTTAAAGGGCACAAACAGAACTTAGTGCACCAGGACGGAGGAGAAAGGAGCAGTGACCCCACAGAAGACTGTCCTGGACTTGCCTGTGGGTGTCCAGGAGTCTCCAGTGAAGGCGTGGATTGGTGGTGGCCTGCTGCAGAGTTGGGGGCACTGAGTGCATGTATGGCACCTTGTGAAGGAGGTCACCATTATCTTCATTCAGTTCAGTTCAGTTCAGTTCAGTCGCTCAGTCGTGTCCAACTCTTTGCAATCCCATGAATCGCAGCACGCCAGGCTCCCTGTGCATCACCAACTCCCCGAGTTCACTCAAACTCACATCCATTGAGTTGGTGATGCCATCCAGCCATCTCATCCTCTATCGTCCCCTTCTCCTCCTGCCCCCAATCCCTCCCAGCATCAGAGTCTTTTCCAATCGGTCAACTCTTCGCATGAGGTGGCCAAAGTACTGGAGTTTCAGCTTTAGCATCATTCCTTCCAAAGAACAACCAGAACTGATCTCCTTTAGAATGGACTGGTTGGATCTCCTTGCAGTCCAAGGGACTCTCAAGAGTCTTCTCCAACATCACAGTTCAAAAGCATCAATTCTTAGGTGCTCAGCTGTCTTCACACTCCAACTCTCACATCCATACATGACCACTGGAAAAACCATAGCCTTGACTACATGGACCTTTGTTGGCAAAGTAATGTCTCTGCTTTTGAATATACTATCTAGGTTGGTCATAACTTTTCTTCCAAGGAGTAAGCGTCTTTTAATGTCATGGCTGCAATCACCATCTGCAGTGATTCTGGAGCCCAAAAAATTAAGTCTGACACTGTTTCCACTGTTTCCCCATCTATTTGCCACGAAGTGATGGGGCCAGATGCCATGATCTTTGTTTTCTGAATGTTGAGCTTTAAGCAAACTTTTTCACTCTCTTCTACCTTGGGTGGCCCCACAGGTAATAGCTCAGTTTCATTGAGTTAGACCAGACTGTGGTCCTAGTGTGACTAGATTGACTAGTTTTCTGTGATTATGGTTTCAGTGTGTCTGCCCTCTGATGCCCATTGGCAATTCTTACCGACTTACTTGGATTTCTCTTACCTTGGACGTGGGGTATCACTTCACGGCTACTCCAGCAAAGCACAGCCACTGCTCCTTACTTTGAATGAGGGGTATCTCCTCACCACCACCCCTCCTGACCTTGAATGTAGAGTGGCTCCTCTCGGCCCTCCTGCACCCGGGCAGCCAGCCTTGTCTAATTCAATGGAACTATGAGCCATGCAATGTAGGGTCACCCGAGATGGACAGGTCATGTTGAGAGGTCTGACAGAATGTGGTCCACTGGAGAAGGGAAAGGCAAACCACTTCGGTATTCTTGCCTTGAGAACCCCATGAACAGTATGAAAAGGCAAAAAGATAGGACATTGAAAGAGGAACTCCCCAGGTCGTTAGGTGCCCAATATGCTACTGGAGATCAGTGGACAAACAACTCCAGAAAGAATGAAGGGATGGAGCCAAAGCAAAAACAATACCCAGTTGTGGATGTACTGGAGCCCAAAAAATTAAGTCTGACACTGTTTCCACTGTTTCCCCATCTATTTGCCACGAAGTGATGGGGCCAGATGCCATGATCTTTGTTTTCTGAATGTTGAGCTTTAAGCAAACTTTTTCACTCTCTTCTACCTTGGGTGGCCCCACAGGTAATAGCTCAGTTTCATTGAGTTAGACCAGACTGTGGTCCTAGTGTGACTAGATTGACTAGTTTTCTGTGATTATGGTTTCAGTGTGTCTGCCCTCTGATGCCCATTGGCAATTCTTACCGACTTACTTGGATTTCTCTTACCTTGGACGTGGGGTATCACTTCACGGCTACTCCAGCAAAGCACAGCCACTGCTCCTTACTTTGAATGAGGGGTATCTCCTCACCACCACCCCTCCTGACCTTGAATGTAGAGTGGCTCCTCTCGGCCCTCCTGCACCCGGGCAGCCAGCCTTGTCTAATTCAATGGAACTATGAGCCATGCAATGTAGGGTCACCCGAGATGGACAGGTCATGTTGGAGAGGTCTGACAGAATGTGGTCCACTGGAGAAGGGAAAGGCAAACCACTTCGGTATTCTTGCCTTGAGAACCCCATGAACAGTATGAAAAGGCAAAAAGATAGGACATTGAAAGAGGAACTCCCCAGGTCGTTAGGTGCCCAATATGCTACTGGAGATCAGTGGACAAACAACTCCAGAAAGAATGAAGGGATGGAGCCAAAGCAAAAACAATACCCAGTTGTGGATGTGACTGGTGATGGATGCAATGTATGAAGCTGTAAAGAGCAATATAGCATAGGAACCTGGAATGTTAGGTCCATGAACCAAGGCAAACTGGAAGGATAAAACAGGAGATGGCAAAATTAAACATTGACATTTTAGGAATCAGCGGACTAAAATGGACTGGAATGGGTGAATTTAACTCAAATGACCATTATATCTATTACTGTGGGCAGGAATACCTTAGAAGAAATGCAGTAGCCATCATGGTCAACGGAAGAGTCCGAAATGCAGTACTTGGATGCAATCCAAAATGACAGAATGATCTCTGTTCGTCTCCAAGGCAAACCATTCAATATCACGGTAATCCAAGACTATGCCCCAACCAGTAATGCTGAAGAAGCTGAAGTTTAATGATTCTATGAAGACTTACAAGACCTTTTAGAACTAACACCCAAAAAAGATGTCCTTTTCATTATAGGGGACTGGAATGCAAAAGTAGGAAGTCAAGAAACACTTGGAGTAACAGGCAAATTTGGCCTTGGAATACAGAATGAAGCAGGGAAAAGGCTAGATTTTTGCCAAGAGAATGCACTTGTCATAGCAAACACTCTCTTCCAACAACACAAAGGAAGACTCTACACGTGGACATCACCAGATGTCAGATTGATCATATTCTTCGCAGCCAAAGATGGAGAAGCTCTATACAGTCAGCAAAAAAAGACCAGGAGCACCATGGTGCACATAATTAACTCCTTATTGTCAAATTCAGACTTAAACTCAAGAAAGTGGAGAAAACCACTAGACCATTCAGGTATGACCTAAATCAAATCCCTTACAATTATACAGTGGAAGTGAGAAATAGATTTAAGGGACTAGATCTGATAGAGAGAGTGCCTAATGAACTATGGATGGAGGTTTGTGACATTGTACAGGAGACAGGGATTGAGACCATCCCCAAGAAAAAGAAATGCAAAAGAGCAAAATGGCTGTCTGGAGAGGACTTACAAGTATCTGTGAAAAGAAGAGATGTGAAAAGCAAAGGAGAAAAAGAAAGATATAAGCATCTGAATGCAGAGTTCCAAAGAATAGCAAGGAGAGATGAAAGCCTTCCTCAGTGATCAGTGCAAAGAAATAGAGGGAAACAACAGAATGGGAAAGACTAGAGATCTCTTCAAGAAAATCAGAGATACCAAGGGAACATTTCATGCAAAGAAGGGCTTGATAAAGGACAAAAATGGTATGGACCTAACAGAAGCAGAAGGTAGTAAGAAGATGGTAAGAATACACAGAAGAGCATACAAAAAAGATCTTCATGACCCAGATAATCAAATGGTGTGATCACTCACCTAGAGCCAGACATCCTGGAATGTGAAGTCAAGTGGGCCTTAGGAAGCATCCCTATGAACAAAGCTAGTGGAGGTGATGGAATTCCAGTGGAGCTATTTCAAATCCTGAAAGGTGATGCTGTGAAAGTGCTGTGCTCAATATGCCAGAAAATTTGGAAAGCTCAACAGTGGCCACAGGACTGGAAAAGGTCAGTTTTCATCCCAATCTCAAAGAAAGGCAAGGCCAAAGAATGCTCAAACTACCACACAATTGCACTCATCTCACATGCTAGTAAAGTAATGCTCAAAATTCTCCAAGTCAGACCTCAGCAGTATATGAATGGTGAACTTCCAGATGTTCGAGCTGGATTTAGAAAAGGCAGAGGAACCAGAGATCCAATTGCCAACATCTGCTGAATCATCGAAAAAGCAAAAGAGTTCCAGAAAAACATCTACTTCTGCTTTATTGACATGCCAAAGTGTTTGACTGTGTGGATCACAATAAACTGTAGAAAATTCTGAAAGAGATGGGAATAGCAGATCACCTGACATGCCTCTTGAGAAACCTATATGCAGGTCAGGTGCAACAGCTAGAACTGGACACAGAACAGAAGACTGGTTCCAAATAGGAAAGGAGTTCATCAAGGCTGTATATTGTCACCCTGCTTATTTAACATATATGCAGAGTACATTATGTAAAATGCCAGGCTGGATGAAGCACAAGCTGGAATCAAGATTGCTGGAGAAATATCAATAACCTCAGATATGCAGATGACATCAGCCTTATCACAGAAAGTGAAGAAGAACTAAAAAGCCTCTTGATGAAAGTGGAAGAAGAGAGTGAAAAAGTTGGCTTAAAGCTCAACATTCAGAAAACTAAGATCATGTAACCTAGTCCCATCACTTCATGGCAAATAGATGGGAAAGAGTGGAAACAGTGTCAGACTTTATTTTTAGGGGCTCCAAAATCACTGCAGATGGTGATTGCAGCCATGACATTAAAAGACTCCTAGGAAGAAAAGTAAGACCAACCTAGATAGCATATTAAAAATCAGAGACATTACTTTGCCAACAAAGGTCCGTCTAGTCAAGGCTATCGTTTTTCCAGTGGTCGTGTATGGATGTAAGAGTTGGACTGTGAAGAAAGATGAGTGTCAAAGAATTGATGCTTTTGAACTGCGGTGTTGGAGAAGACTCTTGAGAGTCCCTTGGACTGCAAGGAGATCCAACCAGTCCATCCTAAAGGAGGTCAGTCCTGAGTGTTCACTGGAAGGACTGATGTTGAAACTGAAACTCCAATACTTTGGCCACTGATGCAAAGAGCTGACTCATGTGAAAAGACCCTGATGCTGGGAAAGTTTGAAGGTGGGAGGAGAAGGAGGTGACAGAGGTTGAGATGGTTGGATTGCTTCACCAACCCAATGGACATGAGTTTGGGTAAACTCCTGGAGTTGGTGATGGACAGGGAGGCCTACCTAGCATGCTGCAGGCTATGGGTCGCAAAGAGTCGGACATGACTGAACAACTAAGCTGAACTGCCTGAACTTTCACAGCAAACCACACTTAATGGACAAAAATTCCAGCTAAATAAGCTGACTTTTATCAAGATACTAATTATAGAGAATTTTATTTGAATTTTTCTTCTGCATTTGCTTCATGTTCTATATTTTTTATATTTTTTCTATTCTCTTCCTAATAATGAGTATTTTCTCAAGTATCCATTAATTATAAAACAAAATAATAGGTATTTAAAAGCTCATCAGCAGTTCTAGGTATATGGATGAGATTGTTAGAAGAGTGTTATGATATGCAGAATAATTTTGCCTTAAACATTTTCTGGCCCTATGCCCTGGAATCTGTGAATTTGTCAGCTTACATAGAAAAATAAACTTTTCATATATGATGATGTTTAAATATCTTGAGATAAAAGACCATCCTGGATTATTGAAACAGGCCCAACATAATCACAGGGGTCCCTATTAGAGAGAGATAAATCAGAGTGGGCTTCCCTGGTGGCTCAGTGGTAAAGGACCTGCCTGCCAGTGCAGAGGCGCAGGTTCTGTCCTTGGTCTGGAAAGATTCCCTGGAGAAGGAAATGTCAACCCACTACAGTATTCTTGCCTGGAAAATCCCACAGAGGCAGGAGCCTGGCATAGTCCATGGAGTTGCAAAGAGCTGGACATGATTGAGCAACTTCACTTCGCTTCATTCTTCCTCAAACTCTGCTCCCATCCAGGCTGCCACATAATATTGAGCAAGGTTCCCTGTGCTCTGCAGTATGTCCTTGCTGTTTATCTGTTTTAAATACAGCCCTGTGTACATGTCAATCCAAATTCCTATCATAATCATTTCTCCAGAATTTTGAAGAAATGAAATGAAATAATTGTTCTATTTTTGTTTGAAAATTGTTGGGCACTGTTAAATGTAAGATTTGAAAAGACTGGTACACATAGGCATGATGAGCTCAGGGCATTGCAGTAGAATAATTTGTAATCTGTGACCTATAAGAGCAAGTATAATCTTGCTTATTGTTGCTGTTTAGTTGCTAAGTCATATCTGACTCTTTGAGAACCTATGGACTGTAGCCCACCAGGCTCCTCTGGGATTCTCTGAGGCAAAGAATACTGGAGTTGGCTGTCGTTTCCTTCTCCAGGGGATCTTCCCCGACCCCGCCACCCGAGGGATGGAACCCAGGTCTCCTGCTTTGACTGGCAGATTGTTTACCACCGAGCCACCAGGGAAGCCTCAATCTTGCTTATATTAACATTAAAAAGTAGAGAAAAGGAAAAAAATATTCCTGAAAAGTGAAAGGAAAATGGCACGGCATGTGTGTCCAATATTTTCTGAGTAAGTGTGGGGTTATTTTTGGTAAACTTTATTTTGATATCATTTCAAATTGACAAAAAATATGATAGTTGTTTCCCCCGATTGATCAGTTAATTAGTTTGTCCCTTGTGCTTGTTATTCTATTTCTGCTTCACATCACGTATAATAAAGGAGAACATGTGATACTTTCTTCTTCAAATAATTCCTGGTATATTTACACATGATGACAGAATAAACAGATCAGAAATAAATAAAATAAGACATTTTGTAATCCAGATGTTCCCAAAATTGCTGAAGATCAGAATCAGCTAATGGGACTTTAAACACAATCTCTCGATGCCAAGGTTACAAACATAGGAATTAAATCAGAATGTCTAGTGGGACATGCCTATCCGCTGGGAGCCAGGCAGATAGTATTAATAAATGAATAAATAAATCATCTAATCATAAGCATGGAAGTGATAGATCAAATCCAGGTAACTTAGGAAATGTAATTAAATCTATGTTACTGGCAGTTTCCATAAAAAAGAACATGGCATAAAACAGGGCAAGCATGCTCGAATTTAGCTGAACCATCACACAAGAAGAGAATCTTATTTTTTTTTAATTTGAAAATTAAATTTTTTCCCTTAAAAAACAGGGTGGAAGGAAGTCAGAAAATTCAGTTGGTTTGTGGTCCTTCAAGTTTGCATTCACTTTTGAAGCGCTGGGACGGTTAGCTGGAGGATTACACTGCACGTGCTGGAGCTTCTTGTCTGGTGTGTTCTACTCAGGCTTACCATCGCCTGCAGAGGCCATGCTGGCAACTGCACTCAGAGAGAGTTCACCAGAGAGGGTGTTGTGGGTGTGGATGGAGAGGGAGGGGGCAGTATGTGTGAGAGTATGCATGTGGAGAAAGATTCAGACCCTGGAAGAGCAGAGGTGCTTCCATCACTTTCAGTCCAACACCAGTCCATGAACACACACGCATGCACACACACATCTGTAAGCCCTCACTGCTTCTATTCCTTGGCTCCAAGAGGGCAGCATAACCACTAGGGTGTACTTCTTTCCTGAAATAGAACCAAATGTGCTGATCAAATTTAGCATCCACAGCCTTTCTTTGGTCAAGTTTAATGAGAAATTTGTCTGAGTTATTGGTGCATTTTATATAATCATATTGTACACAAATATAAATAAATCACATTTTTCTCCAGTCATTCACTTTGGAGCAAAATAATTCATATGTATTATATTAACATACATTGCAATTGTAATTCTACACATGGTCTTGTATGAATTACTATATTATATATTGTTGTTCAGTCACTCAGTTATGTCTGACTTTGCGACCCCATGGACTGAAGCCCACCAGGCTTTCCTATCCTTCTTCATCTCCCAGGGTTTGCTCAAACTCACGTCTATTGAGTCGGTGATGCCATCCAACCATCTCGTCCTCTGTCATCCCTTTCTCTTCCTGCCTTCAATCTTTCCCAGCATCGGGTTCTTTTCCAATGAGTTGGCTCTCTGCATCAGGTGGCCAAAGTATGGGAGCTTCAGCTTCAGGATCAGCCCTTTCAATGAATATTCAGGATTGATTTCCTTTAGGATTGACTGTTTTGAATCTCCTTGCCATCCAAAGGATGGTCAGAGTCTTCTCCAGCACCACGGTTCAAAAGCATCCTCTTCAGCACTTAGCCTTCTTTATGGTCTGACTCTCACACCCATATATGACTACTGGGAAAAACCATAACTTTGACTATATGGACCTTTGTTGGCAAGTAATGTCTCTGCTTTTAAATATGCTGTCTAACTATAAATAGTATATATAGTAATTGTCCTGAGGTTAATTTAAGGGGTACTCATCCTTTTCAAGCAAATGTTTACTAGGTTTCTCTCAGCATGATAATAAATGCTACAGTTCAAAAAACATAATTTAACACACAACTGAAGTATAAGCTCCTGGGACATTCTAATTCTGTAATGCTTAGAGGAAAGAGACAGTGAGCCCACCCATTCATTACTCATACAAGATTTATTTTAGACCCTTTTAAGCACTAGACACTGTAGCTGACAAAGTTTGCAAAAATAAAGACACTCCTTCTTCTTTCTAAGATACCAAGTGTCTACATTTAGTGGATCTGGGTGGGTACATAGATGCTACGGCACGTAAGTGCCGGGGATGAGCCATATACAATCTAGAGAGAGCAAGAATTCTGAAGATAAAGGTAAATCATGACAGTATCATGGAGCTGACCTTTAAACATGGTCATAAATGGTGACTATCACTGACTTAATGGACATGAACTGGGCAAATTCTGGGAGATGGTAAAGGACAGGGGAGCCTGGCTATAGTCCATGGGGTCGCAAAGAATCAGACATGACTTAGTGACTGAATAACAAAATTCTTTGCAGTGGGGAGCTCTCCTGGGCATTGTGGGATATTTACAAGTATTCTTGGTATCTACACACCAGTACCATCTCCCTCTCAAGCTGTGATAACGAACAAAAATGTCTTCAGATATCATCAAACATTCCCTGGGGGACAAAATCACTCCATTACATACCGGACAAAGTCTACTCTAGGAGGTGGCACTTTGAGAGACCAGCTGAGAGGAGTTCATTCATACAGAGAGAGATGGAAATCTACCCTGAATATTCATTGGAAGGACTGGTACTGAAGCTGAAGCTACAATACTATGGTCACCGGATGAAAAGAACCAAGTCATCGGAAAAGAACCTGATGCTGGGAAAGATTGAAGGCAGGAGGAGAAGGGGGAAGCAGAGGAAGAGATGGTTAGATAGCATCACTGACTCAGTGGACATGAATCTGAGGAAACTCTGGGAGTTAGTGGAGGACAGAGGAGCCTGATGTGCTGCAGTCCATGGGGTCACAAAGAATCAGACACAATTTAGGGACTGAACAAGAAAGAGATGGAACCTGAAGATACATTCTGAACAAACAATGAAAACTCACTGGAGTATTTTTTGGTTTTTTGGTTTTTTTTTAAGCTCATCTGTGGTTTCAGTGTGGAAGGGAAAACAGCTCATAAACAATTGCCCATCAAAAATGTGTTTATAGCTTCCTACATTAATATATGGGTGTGAGAGCTGGACTATAAAGAAAGCTCAGCACTGAAGAATTGATGCTTCTGAACTATGGTGTTGGAGAAGACTCTTAAGAGTCCCTTGGACTGCAAGGAGATCCAACCAGGCCATCCTAAAGGAGATCAGTCCTGAGTGTTCATTGGAAGGAATGATACTGAAGCTGAAACTCCAATACTTTGGCCACTGATGCGAAGAACCGACTCATTGGAACAGACTCTGTTGTGGGAAAGACTGAAGGCAGGAGGAGAAAGGGATGACAGAGGATGCAATGATTGGATGGCATCACTGACTCTATGGATATGAGTTTGGGTAAACTCCGGGAGTTAGTGATGGACAGGGAGGCCTGGCGTACTGCAGTCCATGGGGTTGCAAAGAGTTGGACACGACTGAGTGACTGGACTGAACTGAACTGAATGTTAATGAAGATGGTTAAATGTTAAAGTGCTGAATATATAGAATATGCTCTCTATTCCTCTAAGGATACATTAATAGATAACACCTGGGAGTGTTCCATGGGTAGATTGGTTTGGAGTACCCTGAATTGAACAGATAATTGCTGACGGACTTCTCCAGGCATTTAATATGCTAACGTGTACTATGAATTTCCAAACATGGAGCCTATTTTCCACACTTATCTGACCAGAGTTTAGGAAAATCGACCTAGAATGACATTGGTTAATTTTTATTGTTTTGGGGTCTTATCTTGAAATGCTACTTTACTGAGCAATTCCACACATGTACTTTTATTTTATACTTTAAAGAAGGACATGGTGTGGAGATTAAGCTCCAAATCAAGTCTTTCTGATTCTAGTTTTACAGCACCTTTGATGCCATGGACTCTGTACAGAATACCAATCACTATTTAGTCCTTTAATTCATCATTTTTACTTGTCTTTATTCCAATACTGCTTTCACATGTCATATAAACATTCCAAGTGCCCGGTAACCTATCAAGGCAATGTAGATAAAAAAAGTAGACATAGTACTATTATTTTTATCATTATTATTAATGTCCTATTGGTAAACTTCTTGAGACACACATGCAAATATAAACACACCTCCCCCCAGTGGTTATGGAGAAACAAAATAACAAATACCAAATGTTCTTCGAATGGAGAGGTGTGTGGAAGTACACCTGTATTTTGACTTTACAAAGAAGGAGAGGCTCTGAGGAAAACAGATTTTTCTCTCCTTCCTGGTCTTTTCCACATTTCTTTCCTCCTCCTAAAGTAGATAAATAAATAATGTTGATTCTCTCTGAATTAGTTTTAATATATTTACAATATACGTGCACTCTCTTTCAACAGAACATGTAAATCCCACCTGAAATCACATTTCGTTATCATTTGAAAGAGTATTTCCTCCCAAACTAATAAACAAATAAACAAATCAGTTTGATCTGCTGGGCAGATAATATGGAGAAGGAAACATGTTGTTTTATGAGGCAGAAATTCATTTTCGGCGTAGAAGTTCCTGCAGAAGGAGCGCGTGGAGAATTTCTGTGTCCTGTGAGCGGCTCTGAGCTCCTTTCATGTAGCACGTTTCCCTGGCTGAGAGCTAAAAGAGGGTAGAGGGAGTCTCAGTGGATCAATTAACAGAGGGACCTGTCCTTCAACAGAGGAAGATCTATTTCAGGATTTGCATATCACTGAAAAAAATTACAAAGCTGAGATAAATACAAGCCCGATAATAACTCACTGCAGACTTGGCTCCATTCCTAGATTTCCTTGGCTGTTTGTCCTAATAAAGTGTCTCCATGGCACTTAGGGTAGGAAGGTTATTAGTAGCTGTCAATCAAATGGGGGGGAGTAGGCATTCGCAGGAGGAGGAAGAGAAGAGAGGTGACATTCACCCTCTCTTCTCACTGATATTGGGTATAAAAGTCACTCAGAGCAAGTGGTTAAAAAGGGACAGGTCCCTCTTCATCCCCACGGAAAAAAGAAAAGCTGCCTTGGTTACCAACAATTTAATAATAAAACGAAATACATCAATCATCTTTTTTTCTACCTTATTGATGCCTCAACATCCATTAATTCTGAGGAAATGAAGGACATATGAAAGAGATCTTCATGGGAGACTCTTGACTTAATATTGTTTTCTTATGTTTTCATGCAATGCATACATATTGAGCTTTAAAATTAAAGAAGAAAATTTTCTCCATTATCAGACATCTCTAGGATTTTTTTTTTCTAGTGTTGAAATTTTTCTTATGGCATAACAAGGGAATGCCCAGGATAATATATATATATATATATATATATATATATATA
>SJXQ01001876.1:0-22876 GCA_006408695.1 Aepyceros melampus | reverse complement strand
CTCAGTTCGTTTAAATCAGGTGACACTGATTTTTGACTTTACCAAGTAGATGCTCCAAAACCTACCTAGATAGCAATTGATTGATAATTTAAAGGTCTTTAATTCACTGTCTATTTTCTTAATTAAAGTATATCTACTGCTTGAGCACATCCGACTCTCTATATGCGTATTTTCATAAGTAACAGAGTCCATAGAGTGCTAATTGATATCCTGGTCTCCAGACAATACTTTACTAAATGAAATGACAATTATAACCAATTAAGATTCACTTTACATCCTCTTCACCTATTTGGTATGTATTATGCATGAAGACAGAGAGCGCATTGCCTCAGTGCTCAGGAATCATGTGTGTCTTAAAAATTGATGGACAGCTTCAGAATCTTCCTTTTGGTGCATTTTTCCCCCTAAACTGGGGGTCACTTGGGGGCTTATCAGAAACCCTATATTTTGGCATTTCTTAGGTTAAAGAGAGGATAGAAGCTGCTATTTGTTACAGAACCAGGCTTTGTTGCCTGTTTGCCTCACGTACATAAGTGCACTTCTCTGCAGAACTACTCTTGTGACGAGAAGAGGCTTTTCTTTTTTGTTTTTGCTTCAGATACACTACTGTCTAATTCCCTATCCACCCTCCAACCTCCAGCAGTAAGATACCCTACATAGCCGCCATTCACATAACTCTTGATAACCTCTGAACCTGTTGCGCTTTATGTAACTGCACTTTATTTTTTTTTTCTAATTTTTTAAAGTCCTTATTGAATTTGTTACAATATTGCTTCTGTTTTATGCTTTTTTGGTGGGGGAGCTGAGAGGCATGGGAGATCCTAGCTCCCTGACCAGGAATCAAACCCACACCCCTGCACAGGAAGGTGAAATCTTAACCACTGGACTACCAGGGAAGTCCCTAGGTAACCAAACTTTAAATTTTCAGACTTGCACTGTTTGCCAAGACTGAGTTGACCTTGAACTATATCAATAGGCATACCATGTGAAAGGAGAAAGAGAGCACTCCGAATTTGCCTGTTGTTGAAGAAAAAGAATCTCCATTTCCTGTCATTTTTATTTTTGAAATTTTGAAATCAGAAATCATCTGGTAAAAAATATATTAAAAAACACAGGATATGTCGGAATTCTGGGACAAAAATAATAGTATTCTAAAATGAAGAATGGGTTTCTAAGTTTTGAATAAATATTTCATTCAAATAAATGGCCTATTCTTTTAGGAACTGCATTTGCCTGTGTCTGCCCCTCTTCAATTATTATCTGTCCTGTTGTGAAATGCATGCTGCTTTCTTATAGGAGGATAACGTCCTTTCAAAAATACTTTTTGCCTAAAAAATATTATGAAGTGAGAAGAAACATAGAGTCTGGCTGTCAGCGGTGTCATTTCACCATTTTCCTTCTCACAATAAAAATTCACAATATTTTCATAATCTTGATTTTTATTCAGCTACTTGCAAGGCTCTCAAATCCAGCTGACTAATTTCTGAGCAACAAGTGTGCTTCAATTTTCAAGAAACCCTAGG
The DNA here is from genome assembly GCA_006408695.1 of Aepyceros melampus. NCBI lineage: Eukaryota > Metazoa > Chordata > Mammalia > Artiodactyla > Bovidae > Aepyceros > Aepyceros melampus. Next base: position 21,353 of record SJXQ01001876.1, on the reverse strand, counting down.
CTTTTGAGGGCTGGAGTTGTCAACCATTTAGGTCGGAATTATTTTGCAAAAGCAGGAACAATGAAAAATTCGACACAATTGCAGATCGCTTGTAAGAATATTTTCTTGATTTTGAAATTTGAATTGCAGCCCTGACAATTATGTTTGTATTTATCTCTTTTTCAATTTTAATAGAAGGTCAGATTAATTATCCAAGAAAAAAAATCTTGTAATTTGGCCTCAGTTTGTAAAACATATGCTTTAAAAAAATAAATCTGTATTAGAAAATATCTAAATTTAGTCAGCATCTTTATTCAGTCTTGAAGGATATTTTTAGTCTGATTTAAGATTTAAAAAATCATTCTCATTTGCATCATTTTTACTCCAGAACGTTAGATTTCCACAATTATTAAGCAAGCTGCCAACATCATCTAGGATAGAAAAATAACTTTGAAATAGAGCTTTCCAATCAATTTTTTTAGTTCAAGTACAAAATGATGCCAAGTAATTGTACATATAATTGAATAAAGTGCATGTGTTATAATTAGACTTTATAATCATATTTCCATATTTACATAGATTTTTTCTTCTCTTTTTCCTTATTTACTTTCTTTCTTTGTTCCTTTCTTCTGAAAAAATTCACCTGACATTCTGAACCACAGAATTTAACAAATTATCTGTTAAAAATCTGTCTTGATATAAGGAAAATTCTTGAAAATCACTCTGTATGAGTCATTTTAACCAAACTTCCCGTTGATGTAATGCAAATACTACTGTTTGTTAGACCTTATTTTATGAACTATTATATTTGCTTTACAATTAAAAAAATACTCTTTTCCTAAAATAATCAATTTCTGCATTTTCCATCCATTTTAAGCATTTGCATTTTTTTACTTTTTGAAATACTAAATATCACAAAACATTCCTCAAGTGCAAAAACCATTCGTTATATAATATTTTTTGCAATTATCAAGATTGATTTTTCATTAAGGTTTTTTTTTTCCAGAAAAGTTGATTTGAACAGTAAGCGAAGTGCCAATGCAGACAAATGTAACCAACGCTAAGCTGGCCAATAGAACTCAACAACCGCTAAGGTCATTAATATAATTTGCTTTGGCACGGTTACATTTCCTAGTGCTACTCAGAGTAGTTTGCTGGGTACATCAATTTGTTTTCAGCTATTGTGAAATTGGATATCTTGGCTTTCGTCCAAAGCACCCTCTCAATTTGCATATCTTTGTTATCATTTCAGGTTCTCAGAACATACTGTGGACTATCACACCATCTGTACCAAGAGCCTCACATGCAAACACAAATTAAAAATGAAACTGTAAAATTTGCAAGGAAACAATACAGACCTTTTATCTCATTCTCCCTCTGTTCATTTTCAAAAGAGAAACTTGCTTGTAGCCAAGCATAGCAAAAAAGGCTTTTATTAATTGGACTGGCATCAAGCATGCATACATAAAATTGTTTATTTTTTCCCTATAAAGGGGTTGCCTGACATAAAAAGGGCCTTTGAAGATGACATTCAGATTTTGACATTTGCATGATATTGTATAAAATCAGAGGTAGGAGACTTTTCTGACAAACCAGATGGGTCAAAAAAAAAAAAAAAAAGAGAGAGAGAGAGAGAATGAAAGAGAAAGAGAGGCATTGCCATAGAAAGATATTAGTCCTTTACTTACAGAATATTAACTTATCCTCTAAACTGGGAATTATTAGGCCAAAAAAAAAAAAAAAACATATTTGTTACAAACTAGAGCTTTTATTTTTTTAAAGAGAATTTTGATCCCAGGCAAATATGAAGCTGATTTTTGAGACATATTCTATATTTCAATGAAGATTATGTAACGCCACTGAACCTTGGCCTTCTCAGTGCTGTAGTAATTCAGGTTTATTGTCGACCTCCTGACTGCTGTACAGGCTTCATTTTGATGGCAGGTTGGATGTGGGATGTTTTTGAAGGATGGAAGGGCATTCCGGGTCCTCGAATGCATCAACATCTGGATTCTGCAGGCATCACTTTTTTACTCCCCTTTGTGATTTCCAAATGCAAATGGAGGCTGGATACAGTTTCTCACAATAATGAGAGAGTCCCTTTCAACCCCCATTGGTAGATCTGTACATAAAAAAAAAAAGAAGAAGAAGAAGGAAAACCACCTAGATGGCAGTTAGGGGCAAAGGCTGGAGAAAGGGACAGACAGATGACAATGGGTTTTGCTGATGGTGTGCTTGCATATGGATTTCAAATGCCAGCAGAGGGAATATGCCCCTCTGAGTGTATAATAGAAGAGCACAAATTTGATTAGACTCCTTGACCCTTCTATCAACCAGGAATCAGACAGAGTCAGCAAGTTGTGCACAAAAGTCACTTTATACATTTGGCCTTCAGGCCCCTGCAGCTCACACCTTGATTTTCTGAGTTTTCCAGCCTCAGCATCATCTCTGTTTCTATCACGAACCTCCTGGAGACAGGTTTGCATTTTGTTCTCTGTAAGTCTTGCCTTGAATAAGAACACTCTTTACCTACTCTCTGGCTTCCCTGGTGGCTCAGATGGCAAACAACCTGCCTGCAATGCAGGAACCCAGGTTCGATCCCTGGGGAATATCCCCTGGAGATGGGAGTGACAACCTACTCCAGTATTCTTGCCTGGAGAACCCCACGAACAGAAGAGCCCGACAGGCTATATAGTCCATGGGGCTGCAAAGAGTCAGAGTCAGCCACCACTGAGTGCATACATAATTAGTAGATCACATGCTGTAGCGAGGGAAACCACATGGGTCGCAGTATCAGGCAACACTACCCCATTAGGATAAGTCCCTCCTTGGACCACCTGGTGTTCTTCCTGATGTGGCAGGTGAGAAGACTTACCTTACAACTAGACCCAGCCAGCTTCAGAGCATCACCTGGGTGGATGGACTGGGCTGCAGGCTTTCCACTGGTGTTCCAGATAGAGGAAAAGTATCGTTGAAAGTTTGCATGTCTTTAGCCCACTCTCTCCCTGTTCTCCCACTAGGGGAGCAGGCTTCTCCTGAACCATCTTTTTGTTAATGCCTACTGGCAGTTTTGGTTGGTGGCTCCAACATTGCCATGTCCAGGATGTATGGGAGCAATAAAGACACCCAGAGAGCCTGTAGCATGTCATTCCTCAAGTCTAAATGGCCCTACACCATCCATCTTCCTCTTTCCACCTTGCACAGCCTTCCTTTGCTGGTCTGCTGTGTTATCCTCAGTATTTTGGAGTTCTGAGAAGGAAGACTGTGGGGAGTTGGGGCTACTCTATCTTGGAGTGACTAGCTATCCGGTTTTTCATGCTTGGTGATTTCTGCCTCTAATTTTAGATTGTTGTATCAGTCATAGTATTGTGAATAAAAATGCACTGATGGCCCAAAATTACTGGGCGCCAGTTATTCTTTCAAATGATACACAATTCTATATCACATGTGCAGAATGATAGCTTAAAATCTTCTTTATATGTTCTATTTCTTTCTTTCTCTCCATTTTTTTTCCTTTCCCTTCCTCCTCCAGCCTTTAGTGATACCTAACTCCAGTACTGTTTTCATTGTTGATGATAATCAAGCTATAACGTCTCAACTTCTTAAACATTCCTATCAATTCTATTAATAACGAAGCTCGTTTACATCATGGCCACATAATACCCCAAATTACAGAAGCAATCAGCGTGTCATTTTTGTTAATATTGTGAACATCCAACTTCCCAGATAGCTAGAGGATGGAGACTGCATTTAATGATTATTTTACTACGTGCCAAGGACTGTATTTATTGTTGTTTCTTCTCCTTCTGAATTAGAAGTCTCTTTCTGTTGATGGGAAATTTTACCCTCTGCCATTGCCTGCTATGGAAAATAGAACTTCAGTTTTGTCTCCTAGCTATATGTACTAAGAAAAGCCATTATCACTAAGACTCTTTAAGCTTTACAACATATATACTTGGGACTCTAAGATCTTTGTGCTTAAGGAAATACCATGTGGCTGAGTTTATAGTATTTCAAAACAATAATTCCTTGGCAGTCCAGTGCTCCCTTTGTAGGGAGTGAGGTTTCAATCCCTGGTTGGGGAATTAAGATCCCACATGCTACACAGGCAGGGTTAAAGATTTTTCTAAAAAATTTTAATGAAATACTACAAAAAAACCATTTGAAAATGAAAAATTGTATCCCAAAGGTTGATTTTATTTGGTCTGCAAAACACTAAAGTAGAGGTATGAGTCTTATTCAGCTGTATATAAGAGCCATAAGTGTAATACAAATGACCCTTGACCTGTGAATGTGCAATCAACAATAATGAAAGAAACGTAACTATACTGCCATCACAAAGTTTGAGAACCTACACTAATAACAAGACAGAGGAGAATGATTGTTACGCCTACATTATGAGTGAACATGCAGGATGCTACAGCCTCCATAGAGGAGGATATACACTGGATTGTATATTTATTAAATAACATTGTATTTATAAATAGTATAATAACTGTGTTATATACATAAAAACACTGGATTGTATATTTCTTAAATAAATGATATATCTGACCTCACTAAACATGACATAACCAGGCACCCTCGGGCTACAACTGGTGGATGCAGGAGAGAGTATTTGGCACAACCAGGAGCATTTAGGGGTTGCAAAGAATTGGATATGACTGAGCGACTTTCCATTTCACTTTCACTTTTCATGGAGTATTCTTCTCCTCTTTCTAGTACATATTTGAACTTTAATCTGATAGAGTCTTTGCATCTAACTTCTAATCCACTTATATTTCTGGGATACAGAAACAAGTTAAAGGTCACCATCAAGTAGCAATTAGCTAAATCTAGAATGTGACATATTCTGCAGTACAATTGACTCCATTTCTTCAACAAGTCAGTGAGATGAAAACAAATTAACCATAAGAAAGGGGATAATATTCTCATTAAAAGTTGTTTAAAAGTGACTTGAGACAACTCTTCAAGTGGTCTCACTAGAAAATATTTTAGAAAGATTATTTTGTTAGATGTGCTAGTCACCTAAGCATTATAGAATAAAATAGTGTGTGTTTGTTTTCAGATTCACACTGAAGTCTGTGTTGGGGGTGAGGATAACATGATGTCTGTGATTTCCTTTTGAATATGTCAGGAAAGAAAAGGATGGGAGAGAAATGAGTAGAAACGTGAGGCAAAAAACAAATACAGCACATATTTTTATGGTGGTTAAGCTTGGTTCTTCACTCCTTTTATGTTTGTTTCACATAGATTTTCATAATATTGATGAAATGAATATAAAAGCAGAACATTGTAGGGAGGAGCCAGTTTGACAGCTCTATTATCGATGCTGCAAAACAAACAAACCATAAAATAGTAGTGGTATACAAAAATAAGTTAGTTCTGCGTTGCAAATAGGTCCATGGTACCATTTTTCTAGATTCCATATACATGCATTAATATAGGGTGTTTATTTTTCTCCTTTTGACTTACTTCACTCTGTATGACATTCTTTAGGTTCATCCATGTCTATGCAAAGAGCACAGTTTTGTTCCTTTTTTATGGCTGAGTAATGTTCCACTGTAGTATCACATCTTCTTAATCCATTCATCTCTTGAGGGACATTTAGGTTTCTTCCATGTCTGTTGTTGTAAATAGTGCTGCTATGAAACTGGGGTGCATGTGTCTTTTGGAATTACGGTTTTCTCCAGTATATGTCCAGGATGGGACTGCTGGGTCATATGACAGTTCTAATGTTAGCTTTTTAAGGAACCTCCTTACTGTTCTCCATAATGCCTGTATCACTTTCCATTCCCACCAACAGTGCAGGAGGGTTCCCTTTTATCCACATGCGGTACAGCGGAAATTAACACAACATTGTAAAGCAGATACACTCCAATAAAATTTTTTTAAGGAAAAAAAAATAAGTGAGCTCTCAGACTTGCTATTCTAGAGTAAGCTAGGACAGCTCTGCTCCATGAGTTTTTTCTAGGGTCTGGGGTGAAGTGGCAGCAACTACCTGGGACACAATCTTCCCGTAAGAGAAGAGAGAAATGCTGGGAGAAGCAAGCAAAGCCATCCAGTGCCTTCCTGGCCCCACTGGGAACTGGAGCTCTCACTTCCCCCACATCCATTGGCCAAAGCAAGATGTATGACCAAGGGAAACCAACACCTCGGTGAAGGACCTTCACTCCTCCCTGGGAAGCCTGAGCAAAGAGGAGACCTGGAGGAGAAGGGAGGGAGGGATAACTTGCTGAGAAACCATAGGTCTTGGGAATAAGATTCAGAATTTGAACCTAGCCATGTCTTCAGCCCAAGTGTGGGAAGAAAAGGGTGCTCAGTTGCTCAGTTCTGTCCTACTGACTCTTTTGCAATGCTATGGACTGTAGACTGCCAGGCTCCTCTGTCCATGGAATTCTGCAGGCAAGAATACTGGAGTAGGTTGCCATTTCCTACTCTAGGGGATCTTCCTGACCCAGGGATTGAACCTGAGTCTCTTTCATCTCCTGCATTGGCAGGCGAATTCTTTACCACTGAACCACCTGGGAAGCCCTAGGGAGAAAAGTAGACAGTTAAATATAAGAGTCTGGGCTTCAAGGGAGAGTTTGGGATGGAGATGGGATTTTTAATATCAATTTACTATTGCTTTCACTTGAATTGCCTGGATATTTTGGTATTAAATATTAAGAAAGATATTGGCAAGACTAATCATGGGAATTTTCCAAATCTTGATTAGAAATTGTGTAAAGAGGTTTATATAAAATAGCAGAATTCAGATGAAATACAAATAGATCTGCAAATAATTTTTCAAGGCTAACTGATTCCATTAGATGATTTTAATCCTAGTTTATCTTACTAATTTTCCAAAACACCAAACTGGCAACCAGAAAAATGCTGGAGAATTGCAGATTCAACAGGACCTAAGGCATCATATGGGTTTAAACCCTGATCAGGGCTTCTCTGGTGGCTCAGATGGTAAAGAATCTGCCTGCAATGCAGAAGACCTGAGTTCCATGGGGTCACAAAGAGTCAGACACAACTGAAGCCACTTAACACACCCATGCACCAAAGATATATTAGGTATTTGAATTGTTATAAGTTCCTCAGGTGATTCCAAAGCAGGGGTCCTCAATCCCCAGGATCTAATGCTTGATGATTCGAGGTGGAAATGATATAATAATAATAGAAATAAAGTGCACAGAAAATGGTTATGTGCTTGAATCATCCTGAAATGATACCCTGTCCTGGTCCATGGAAAACTTGTCTTTCACAAAACTAGTCCTGGTGTCGAAAAGGTTGGGGATTGCTTTTGAGGTACACTCAAGTTGAGAACCACTGGTTTCAGTTAAGTTCAGTCGCTCAGTCGTGCCCGACTCTTTGCGATCCCATGAATCACAGCACGCCAGGCCTCCCTGTCCATCACCAGCTCCCGGAGTCCAACCAAACCCATGTCCATGGAGCCGATGATGCCATCCAACCCTCTCATCCTCTGTTGTCCCCTTCTCCTCCTGCCCTCAATCTTTTCCAGCATTGGGGTCTTTTCCAATGAGTCAGTTCTTTGCATCAGGTGACCAAAGTACTGGAGTTTCAGCTTCAACATCAGTCCTTCCAAAGAACACCCAGGACTGATCTCCTTTAGGATGGACTGGTTGGATCTCCTTGCAGTCCAAAAGACTCTCAAGAGTCTTCTCCAACACCACAGTTCAAAAGCATCATTCTTGGGCACTCAGCTTTCTTCACAGTCCAACTCTCACATCCATACATGACCACTGGAAAAACCATAGCCTTGACTAGACAGACCTTTGTTGGCAAAGTAGTGTCTCTGCTTTTTAATATGGTATCTAGGTTGGTCATAACTTTCCTTCCAAGGAGTAAGCGTCTTTTAATTTCATGGCTGCAGTCACCATCTGCAGTGATTTTGGAGCTCAGAAAAATAAAGTCAGCCATTGTTTCCACTGTTTCCCCATCTATCTGCCAAGAAGTGATGGGACCAGATGCCATGATCTTAGCCTTCTGAGTGTTGAGCTTTAAGCCAACTTTTTCACTCTCCTCTTTCACTTTCATCAAGAGGCTCTTTAGTTCCTCTTCACTTTCTGCCATAAGGGTGGTGTCATCTGCATATCTGAGGTTATTGATATTTCTCCCAGCAATCTTTATTCCAGCTTGTGCTTCCTCCAGCCTAGCATTTCTCATGAAGTACTCTGCATATAAGTTAAATAAGCAGGGTGACAATATACAGCCTTGACGTACTCCGTTTCCCATTTGGAACCAGTCTGTTGTTCCATGTCCAGTTCTAACTGTTGCTTCCTGACCTGCATATACGTTTCTCAAGAGGCAGGTCAGGTGGTCTGGTATTCCCATCTCTTTCAGAATTTTCCACAGTTTATTGTGATCCACACAGTCAAAGGCTTTGACATAGTCAACAAAACAGAAATAGATGTTTTTCTGGAACCCTCTGGGATGTGAACTATTTAAAGTGGATGAATGATTGTTCTCTTAACCATCATCTCTCTCGGGGCTAAAATTTCCCATTGCCTTTAAGTCAAAGAGCTGTTTTTCCTAAAGCATCAAGTCCTCAAGCCACATTAAGAGAAAAGGGTCTGTTGGGAAAACATAAATGATAATATAAAGAGAATTGCATGGAAATCCATGGAGAAGTGACATAATAGCACTGGTCTTCTTAAAGCCTCAGGCTGGAATTTGCTTCTGGAGTCAGGGCAGCTGGGTCAATGCTCCGTTCACGAGTTCTCAAAGTTCAGCGTGCCTCAGAATTATCCTGGGGGCTTGTTAGGCATTTCCTGGGTGCTGGTCTCAGAGTTTGCCCCTCAGTGGCCTTCACCGTTGAGCCCAAGATTTTGAATTTCTAGTAAGACCCAGTGATGTTGCCACAGCTCACATGGCGGCCACACTTGGAGGACATCACGCTGGTTGTCTGCTCCTTTGGGACGTCTATGAATCTGCTTCATCTGTCAGCCTCTTCTGCTCTCCCGTTCCTTCAGTGGTTCTCGAGTCTGTATTGTGAAGCCCTCCAGATGATTCTGCAGCAAGACGGAGTGTGAGAAGCCCTTTATGTGGGTTTGGTCTCCTGGACATGACTTGATCTCCCTCGGGATTTGCCATCATCCATCACTGCTAGTGGTCCAAATCCCAGAGAAGAAGCCAGTAGACCCAGTCTATATTTCACTTCACACCTGAGGCCGCTGGTCACTGGTCAGTCTGGCTGACCATATACTCAATCAGCCATGGAAAAGGTGAACTTTCTTCCTAAAGACTTTAATTCATGAAGTCTGATGTGCAGGCAGCCTTAAGAATTTTGTCATACTGAGTGAAGTAAGTCAGACAGAAAAGGAGTGATATTGTATGACATCCTTTATTTGTGGAATCTGAAAAGAAATGATACAAATGAATTTACTTACAAAATAGAGGGACAGACTTAGAGAACGAGCTTGTGGTTGCAGGGCATGAAGGGGAGGTGGGGGAAGGAATAGTTAGGGAGTTTGGGACGGATGTGTACACACCGCTATATCTAAAATGGATCACCAACGAGGACCTGCTGTATAGCACAGGGAACTCTGCTCACCATTACGTGGCAGCCTGGATGGGAAGGAAGTTTGGAAGCTCAGCTGAGTCCCTTTGCTGTCCACCTGAAACTATCACAACATGGTTAATCGGCCTGTACTCCAGTATAAACTAAAAAAGTTTTTTTTTCCTAAAAAAAGAATTATTGCTATACAACTTGTTCTTAAAGTGGAGTCATTGGCCTATATCAAGAGCATTACCTAGGAACTAGACAGAAATACAAATTCTCTAGCTGTACCCAGGACTTCTGAATTAGAATCTCAGGGTGGGGCCTGGCAATCTGTATTCTAACAAACCCTGCCGAGGGGTGTGGCTGAATGCTGACGTTTCAGTTATTGCTGCAGAAAAATAGCACTTCAGCTCGCTGAATTCATGTATTACTTTATCTCACCTCCAACCACATATGCCAGGCTGGTGGTGAGATTTATAAAATACTTTCAAAAATATAAAATCTTGCCAGTAATTTGTACTTCTCCAAACCCCCATTTTTATAAGGTCTATGATATCCACTCCTAAAAGAGATATTTCAAAAGAATAAGGTCAATCTGTCTTTGAGACCCCACCCCACCCCCAACCCCATCACCAGATTTCTCTCCTGTCTATAGCAGAAACCTTATATAAACAACCTGGCTTCAGTTTATAATTGTGGAACCCACTGGGGTCACATTGGCAATAAAATACCCTACAACTTCTACGGCAGTGAACATCTGGTATGTAATTTTACATAAACAAATTCTACTTTGATGAAACTTAAACCTTTGAAATTTAAACAAAATGGTGTTAGGGCCGAATCCCAAAAGAAAAAGGAAAGGAATTTGGGTTTCTGTTTTTCCTTTTTTGAAACCCAGGTGCACATTAAAGTTAGTGCCAGGACAGCACACTTGTGTAACTTGGCTCAAGTGCAGGTTTTCCTGTCTCACGGCATCCGACTGGCTACATCAAAATAACCGCAGGCCTCAAGCAGAGTGCAGTGAGCCCCATCCTTCCAGGAGAAAGGAAGGAAATGCCCAGGTAGCCACCACGCTCAGTGACACCATAGCCTTCAACTTGATGCCGGTGGAAACATCAAAGGAGAATGCGTTTTCTGCTTTGGACTGAATTTCTTATGCAGCCACTCAATTCAGGAAGCTGGTTCAGGTATACCTTTAGTTGGGATGCTGCAGAACCAAATGCCAACACAATACCCTTCATCTTCGTTATAACTAATTGAAAAAAAAAAGATGACTATAACCCTCCTTTCCAACTCCTATAGTATACAATCTGTAACAATGAGATTAGGCTGTTAGATTCACAAAAATGCATTTTTTTCTGAAGCATGTTATCCTCAGCTATAAAGTCTTCATTACGGAGTGAAACATACATTTGCAGATTTAGAACTCAAACTCTTATGTTTAGTGAACTAGAATGAAGGCATCCAACAACAGTAGAACTGTGCCTTTCAATATTGTGCCTTTAAGTACATATTTGGGCTTCCCATGCTGCTCAGTGGTAAAGAATCTGTCTGACAAAGAAGGAGATGTGGGAGATTCAGGTTCGATCCCTGGGTTGGGAAGATACCCTGGAGCAGAAAAAGGTAACCCACTCCAGTATTCTTGCCTGAGAAATCCCATGGACAGAGGAGCCTGGCAGGCTACAGTCCATGGGGTCACAAAAGAGTCAGACACGACTGAGCAACTAAGTCCACACACACAAGTACGTATTTAAGTAGTCACATTTTACCTTGAAACAATATGTCAGCTCAGCTTCTGTGAACCCTGTAAAATCTCCTAAGGATCTTTCAGGACATCCCACCAGCGAGCTTGGGGTTCTCCAGGGTTTGTGATGCACTTCTGTCTGGATCCACATTCTTTTCTGCCGTTTTAAAGATTATTTTTTATTGCAGTATAATTGCTTCACAATGTTGTGCTAGTTTCTACAACAGAGTGAATCAGCTATATGGTTGTATACATACATCTCCTCTTTTTCTGATTTCCTGCCCATTTAGGTCACCACAGACTCTGAGTAGAGTTCCATGTGCTTTATAGGAGGTTCTCATTTTCGCTGTTGTTCATTCACTAAGTTGTGTCCAACTCTTTGCGACTCCAACAACTGCAGCATGCCAGGTTCCCCTGTCCTCCACTATCTCCTAGAATTTGCTCAAATTCATGTTCATTGACTCGGTGATGCTATCCAACCATCTCATCCTCTGCTGCCCGCTTCTTGTGCCTTCCGTCTTTCCCAGCACAGTCTTTTCCAGTGAGTTGGCTCTTCCCATCAGGTGGCCAAAGTATTGGAGCTTCAGCTTCAGCATTAGTCCTTCCAATGAATATTCAGGATTGATTTCCTTTAGGATTGACTGGTTTGATCTTAAGAGTCCAAGGGACTCTCAAAAGTCTTCTCTAGCACCACAGTCTCAAGTATCAATTCTTCCAGCCCCCCTTTTTTCGGCTTCTGGATGAATATCTTCTCTCTTTGTCTTTATACATTGTCTTCCCTCTTTGTGTAATTCCCTCTATGTACAAATTTCTATTTTCTTGTAGGTCATCAGTCCCATTAAAGTCAAGCCCATCACAATGATCTCACTTTAACTTGATGACCTCTGTTAAGACCCTGTCTCTATCTAGAAAGTCATATTTGGGAGGCCCGAGGGCTAGAACTTCAATATACAAATTTGGCAGGAATACAATTCAATCCATAACAATTAGAAAAATGATTACAAGTCATTTTTATGCATTAATATGGTACAAAGAATCAAATTAGGGCAAAGAAAACATGACTATGGAATTCCTATAGAGTTTGGATAAATTTAATACATATAATAAATATGGTCATTGGGGTACCAAGCAGGGGTGGGAGACATGAGAGAGTGCAGTGATTATTATGCCTCAGCTAAGAGGCAAGCAAGAGAAGATGCATTTTCTGTACAGAGTTTAAAATGAATGAAAAGTAGAAAAAAGTCATTTGTCGATCAAAATTCTAACAACTGCTGCAGTTACCTTTAAGTTTTAAGAACGTTATGTTGGCTTCAAATTTGTATATTGTCATTTCTTATCTTAAACGAATATGGTCATGCACCTGAACACCAATCTGGAAAAGTCCTAATTAATGCCTTAATTCTACGAAGTGGAAAGAGATGCATACATTTATTACATTCATTTTGAAAATAAGTACATGATGGTTGGAGCTATCTAAGTTCATTTTAGGCACAGACCTTGTGTTTCATGTCTTTGCTCCTACATTTCCCTCTATTTAACAAAAGATTTAAATAAACAAAAGTAGAGACTTCCCTGGCTGTCCAGTGGTTAAGAAGCCATGGTTCTAATGCAGGGGGTGGGGTTCAATCCTGATCTGGGAACTAAGATCTCACATGCCACGCAGTGTAGCTAAAAAAATAAAAAGATTATTGAACTGGTTACTCTGCAGTAGGAAAAATCACCACTGTGACTGAAAAAGTGTGTGCAATGGAGGCCATGTATTAAAAGTACAAAAATCTTTTAAAAATAGAATAAAATATGCAAAAGCATACTAGTACTATATTTGGAAGATAGAAATTGGATTGATTCAATTCTAAATTTCTCTTTGAGTTTTTATTTGTGTTTAAAATGTAAAACAGTGAAACAGGGTGAGAACTGCAAGGTGTAATATTTTTGTTTGGAAGTGCAAATTGTTTGTACACAAGTACAGAACGTGAAGATCTTTAAACTTAAATTCTCTTATTTTAAAACTAGTATTTTATTGTCAAAGAAAACACTGAGAAAACAATACATTTTGCCTTTTTTTTTTTTTTTACTGAATCTTTTTCATAGAGGAAACATATTAGAAATGATCCACTACAGGTGTCAAATATGCAAGACACATTACTGTGTAAAGTCCTAGAAGGCTACTAGGAAAGAAGTCAATATTTATTTCTGAACTTATTAACAGCCACCATGAAAGAAAATAGAATTGGTAAATATTTTTGCATGCTTTGGGGAAAAGAAATGAGCTTGCTGAACTGCATTGTTTTTCCTGGTGTAACCCAGTAGATGCTTCCCTCATGGGTCACCATTAATAACCATAAAGTCTTTCAATAGTGGACGGAGATGAAAAAATCCTGTGAAGATTTGCAGAGCAAGCATCGTAGGTCTGTTTTCAATAATGCCTTTCTGTGAGCATGAAAACTTAGTAAAGTTATTAATAATATTTTCAATGGCCAAAATGAAATATTCTACATAGAGAGCTTTTTGAAAAAAAAAAGAAAAAAAATTATTGGGGTGAAAGTCCCTTGGACAGCAAGGAGATCAAACCATCAATGCTAAACCAACCCTGAATATGCACCGGAAGGACTGATGCTGAAGCTCCAATACTTTGGCCACCTACTGAGAAGAGCTGACTCATTGGAAAAGAGGTTCTAGGACAGATTGCGGGCAGAGGAGAGACTGATGCTGAGAAAGACTGAAGGCAAAGGGACAAAGGGGCAGCAGAGGATGAGATGGTTGGACTGTATCATGGACTCAACGGACATGAGTTTGGCCAAACTCTGGGAGATGGGGAAGGACAGGGAAGCCTGGCATGCTATAGTCCATAGGGTCACAAAGAGTCAGACATGACTTAGCAACTGAACAACAACCAAAGTCCCATAATATAAAGCAAAATATTGTAACCGCACATACCTGTACAGTTCAGTGGCACCAAGTACATTCACATCATTGTGCAACTCTCTCCATCATCCATCTCCCGAATTTTTCACCTTGCTAAACTGAAACTCTGTCCTCATCACACACTAAATCCCCATTCTCCTCCCCAGCCTTCCAGTCCCTGGCCCCTGCCATCTACCGATGTACTTTCTGACTCTATAAATTTGATTGTTATAGGTATCTCATATAAGTGGAATCTGCCTGAACCAATGGAAAAATTGGTTCCCAAAGTGTCTTATAGGCAATACTGCTCCACCAAATGCCTCTTAGAGTTAATCGCTTGCTGTTAAACAAGCTTGGGAAAGGTGGCATCCTCCATCACCACTTCCACTCCCTGAAGATTTACACAGCATATTAGCACATGGGGCTGACTCAATGGACATGAGTTTGAGCAAGCTTTGGGAGATGGTGAAGGACGGGGAAAGCTGGCATGCTGCAGTCCGTGGTATAGCAAAGAGTCAGACACAACTGAGTGCCAGAAGAACAACAATTAGAACATTGGAAGCTCACGATACCATTGGACTAAAGGAGCTTCTTGAACTTATACGCAGGTTCCTATATTTATTTTGAAATAACTCCCTCTATTTTTCTGGGCTTCCCAGGTGGTGCTAGTGGTTAAGAATCTTTCTGCCAAGCAGGAGTGATAAGAGGCTTGGGTTTGGTCCCTGGGTCAGGAAGATTCCCTGGAGGAGGGCATGAAAATCCATTCCAGTATTCTTGCCTGGAGAATCCCATGGACAGAGGAGCCTGGGGGCTACAGTCCATAGGGTTGAAAAGAGTTGGACATGTGAGACTTTGCACACATCCCTGTTTTTCCAAAGTAGCACCCCTTAGAACTTGTATTTCTTAGAAAACACTTTGAAAATGAAAGTATTCTGTACTCTTCAAGAATCACTCCAAATTACTCTCCCTAATCTTCATAAAGCGTGACAGAAAGTCTCTGCTAACAATCAAACAAATAAGATCTAAAAATCCACAGATCTGCACTAAGGGACCCACCTGCTGTAATGCTAGCTTGGAAAAAAACATCAAAGTTGCCCTTACCAATAGGGCTACACTGCCCCCCAATTTTTGGTGATACCAATTTTATTCAAGGAAGCCTCCATACTTCTTTCCATAAGAGAAACTGTCCTATAAGCAAATCAGAAAGTCACATTTAGTAAGAAGTTTTCTTTTCCCCTTCATTCAGAAGGAAAGCTTCATTTCTGCCAGTGGTGTACCATTTATACAGAGAAGATTTCTGAAGAAAGCTACCCAAAGGAGAGACAGTGAATACACCAAGTAACAGGAAAAACTGTAAAACAGAGAGATTAGAGATGTTTTCATTATGATGGAAAAGCAGAACTCTTTCCATCAGCTGTACATCTCTAAGGAGAGGACTTATAAGGAGAAGACCCTTTTTTTTAGCAGATTAGAAATGTCCCCCAAATTACAAAATGTATGATTCAAATACACAGCCCCTTCTTTTTCATGTATCAGTGTATCATGAGAAGATTTATCATTGTGTTCTTGTTTGATGAAATCTAGGACAAAAACTTGTCAGGAAAAAGAAGCTAAGGAGAAGGGGAATAAAAGGTTCAAATGTAGTTAAAATATTCTCCAGAGGAAGTTCCAGAGTTAGAAGAAGTAATGGTCTACCAGGTGCCTAGGATTCAGCAGAAAACTGCTGAAATTTCACAAACGACAAAGTTGGATATTGTTACAGGCTTTAATGGAGACTAAAAGAAAGTCTTAATAAGATTTATAGATGTGTCGCTCAACAGCCTGGATGGCAGCAGTGGGAGGAAGAGCCCTGGCCTGGCTGGTGCACAGGCCTGGGGTTGAGGTTGGATGGAGCCAGCTCGCCTCCCGAGATCACCTAAGAGAAGGTGAGGAGGCTGCTGTAGGAGGAGACAGGATATAGGAGGAACTTCTGAGGAGCTGGGAGGGCCCAAGGGGATTGGGGGGAAAAAGGGAAAGGACAGTCTGACAGACATTCCAACCCAAGCCGTTAAGTAGCCTAATTTTCAAGTTTCACAACCTTCCGCCTAATTTGAACCCGCCATGCATAGTTGAAAGGATAAAACATAACAGAGGAACTTTCCTGGTGGTCCAGCGGTTAAGAATCTGCCTGCCAATGCAGAGGACTCAGGTTCCATCCCTGGTCCAGGAAGATTCTACATGCTACAGACAACTAGGCCCATGCACCACAACTGGAGAGGAACCTCCAGTGCTGAACCTGGAGAATTCCTGCATGGAGCAACAAGGACTCAACACGGTCAAAAATAAAACCAATAATTAGAAAAACAAAACCTAGTGGAGAATGGAAGCCAATGATTAGAAGAAAATCCCTTAGGTCACAGAATGGAGTAAGGGAAGAAAAAGAAATATTATTGTGTCCTGCCGAGAAAGGACACTGTCTAGTATGAACACTCAAGTTTAAATTCCAGCCACACCACTGTACTAGCCGTATGACCTCAGGCTGTTTATTCAATCTTTCTAATCTTAGTTTCCATAACCATAAAATGGGAATAATAATACTGTCTCCTTCTCAGGATTGTAAAAGTGTATTGGAAGTGTTTAATACTATGTCTGACCACCTGACCTGCCTCTTGAGAAATCTGTATGCAGGTCAGGAAGCAACAGTTAGAACTGGACATGGAACAACAGAATGGTTCCAAATAGGAAAAGGAGTACGTAAGGCTGTATCTTGTCACTCTGCTTATTTAACTTCTATGTAGAGTACATCATGAGAAACGCTGGACTGGAAGAAACACAAGCTGGAATCAAGATTGCTGGGAGAAATCTCAATAACCTCAGATATGCAGATGATACCACCCTTATGGCAGAAAGTGAGGAGGAGCTAAAAAGCCTCTTGTTGAAAGTGAGAGAGGAGAGTGAAAAAGTTGGCTTAAAGCTCAACATTCAGAAAACGAAGATCATGGCATCTGGCCCCATCACTTCATGGGAAATAGATGGGGAAACAGTAGAAACAGTGTCAGACTTTGTTTTTTTGGGCTCCAAAATCACTGCAGATGGTGACTGCAGCCATGAAATTAAAAGGCGCTTACTCCTTGGAAGAAAAGTTATGACCAACCTAGATAATATATTCAAAAGCAGAGACATTACTTTGCCGACTAAGGTCCGTCTAGTCAAGGCTATGGTTTTTCCTGTGGTCATGTATGGATGTGAGAGTTGGACTGTGAAGAAGGCTGAGTGCAGAAGAATTGATGCGTTTGAATTGTGGTGTTGGAGAAGACTCTTGAGAGTCCCTTGGACTGCAAGGAGATCCAACCAGTCCATTCTGAAGGAGATCAACCCTGGGATTTCTTTGGAAGGAATGATGCTAAAACTGAAGCTCCAGTATTTTGGCCACCTCATGCGAAGAGTTGACTCATTGGAAAAGACCCTGATGCTGGGAGGGATTGGGGGCAGGAGGACAAAGGGATGACAGAGGATGAGGTGGCTGGATGGCATCATGGACTCAATGGACGTGAGTCTGAGTGAACTCCGGGAGTTGGTGATGGACAGGGAGGTCTGGCGTACTGCGATTCATGGGGTTGCAAAGAGTCGGACACGACTGCGCTACTGAAATGAACTGAACTGAACTGGCACTTAGAGTCCCCTTGTTTTTAATCTTTTTAAAATATACTTTTAAAATATTTCTTTATTTTTGTGGCTGTGTTAGGTCTTAGTTGTGGCATGTGGGATCTAGTTCCATACCAGGGGTCAAACCCAGGCTCCTTATACTGGAAGCACAAATTCTTACATGCTGGATCACTAGGGAAGTTCCTCCTTTTTTTTAAATTCTTTTTTGAGCAATTAATAATCAGAAAAAAGTAAGAACTTTACCAAAGAGTGAAATCAGCTAAAATCTTCAAAGTAATCTAAACACTAAATTTTATTTTTGCTTATTTTATTTTTATTATGGTAAGAACACTTACTTCAGTTCAGTTCAGTCGCTCAGTCGTGTCCAACTCTTTGTGACCCCATGAATCGCGGCACGCCAGGCCTCCCTGTCCATCACCAACTCCCCGAGTTCACTCAGACTCGCGTCCATCGAGTCAGTGATGCCATCCAGCCATCTCATCCTCGGTCGTCCCCTTCTCCTCCTACCCCCAATCCCTCCCAGCATCAAGGTCTTTTCCAATGAGTCAACTCTTTGCATGAGGTGGCGAAAGTACTGGAGTTTCAGCTTTAGCATCATTCCTTCCAAAGAAATCCCAGGGCTGATCTCCTTCAGAATGGACTGGTTGGATCTCCTTGCAGTCCAAGGGACTCTCAAGAGTCTTCTCCAACACCACAGTTCAAAAGCATCAATTCTTCTGCACTCAGCCTTCTTCACAGCCCAGCTCTCACATCCATCATGACCACTGGACTAAGGTTTGCCTTAAACAACTTTGTTAAGTGTACTATATAGTGCTGTTATTTATATGTACTATATATATAGTCATATATATGTATATATGTTATATATGAACCATATATATGTACTAGAAAGTGAAAGTGAATTTGCTCAGTCGTGTCTGACTCTTTGCGACCCCATAGACTGTAGCCTGCCAGGCTCCTCTGTCCATGGAATTCTCCTGGCAAGAATACTGGAGTGGGTTGCCATTTCCTTCTCTAGGGGATCTTCCCAAACCAGGGATCGAACCCGGGTCTCCCGCATTGTGGGCAGATGCTTTAACCTCTATGTAGTATATAGTGCTAAAAGATGATGTTGTTAAAGCATTGACTGAATATCCAGCAAATCTGGAAAACTCAGAAGTGGCACTGGACTGGAAAAGGTCAGTTTTCATTCCAATCCCAAAGAAAGACAATGCCAAAGAATGCTCCAACTACAGCACAATTGCACTCATCTCACACACTAGCAAAGTAATACTCAAAATTCTCCAAGCCAAGATTCAACAGTACGTGAATCATGAATTTCCAGATGTTCAAGCTGGATTTAGAAAAGGCAGGGGAACCAGAGACAAAATTGCCAACATCTGTTGGATCACCAAAAAAGCATGAAAGTTCCAAAAAAACATCTACTTCTGCTTCATTGACTAGGCCAAAAACTTTGATTGTGTGGATCACAACAAACTGTGGAAAATGCTTCAAGAAATGGGAATATCAACCATCTTACCTGCCTCCTGAGAAATCTGTATGCAGCTCAAGAAGCAACAGTTAGAACCGGACATAGAACAACAGACTATTTCCAAATTGGGAAAGGAGTACAAGACTGTACACTGTCACCCTGCTTATTTAACTTATATGCAGAGTACATCATGTGAAATGCCAGAATGAATGAAGCACAAGTTGGAATCAAGATTGCTGGGAGAAATATCAATAACCTCAGATATGCAGATAATACCACCCTTATAGCAGAAAGTGAAGAAGAACTAAAGAGCCTCTTGATGAAAGTGAAAGAAGAGAGTGAAAAAGCTAGCTTAAAACTCAACATTCAAAAAGTGAAGATCATGACATCCAGTCCCATCATTTCATGGCAGATAGATGGGGAACAATGAAAACAGTTGCAGACTTTGATTGTGGGGGCTCCAAAATCACTGCAGATGGTGACTGCAGCCATGAATTTAAAAGACGCTTGTTCCTTGGAAGAAAAGCTCTGACCAATCTAGGCAGCATATTAAAAAGCAGAGACATTCTTTGCCAACAAAGGTCCGTCTAGTCAAAGCTATGGTTTTTTCCAGTTGTCATGTATGGATGTGAGAGTTGGACCACAAAAAAGGCTGAGCACTGAAGAATTGATGCTTTTTGAACTAAGTGTTGGAGAAGACTCTTGAGAGTCCTTTGGACTGCAAGCAGATCAAACCAGTCAGTCCTAAAGGAAATCAGTCCTGAATATTCATTGGAAGGACTGATGCTGAAGCTGAAACTCCAATATCTTGGCCACATGATGCAAAGAACTGATTTCTTGGAAAAGACCCTGATGCTGGGAAAGATTGAAGGCAAGAGGAGAAGGGGATGACAGAGGATGAGATGGTGCCACCAACTCAATGGACATGAGTTTGAGCAAGCTCTGGGAGTTGGTGAAGGACAGGGAAGCCTGGCATGCTGCAGTCCATGGGGTCACATAGAGAGAGACACAACTGAGAGACTGAACTGACCATTCGTACTGTTAAATACCGGCACCGTGTTTAGGGTGACTCTAAGGGGAACTTACTTGTATAACGGATAACTTATATCCATGGAACTCCATCTCAGGACTTCCCTGGTGGTCCAGTGGTCAGGGCTCCACATTTCTACTGCAGGGGGCCTGGGTTCAATCCCTGTTTTGGGAACTAGGATCCTGCATGCCATGCACAGTTTAAAAACAAAAAAAAAAGAAAGGAAGAAAGAAAAAAAAGAAAGCATGAACTACATCTTTCCATTGCTCCCTGCTCCCACTCCCTGGCAACAATCATTCTACTCTCCACCTCCACAACATAGCATCATTTACAATAGACAAGGTATGGAAATAGACTTACTCATTGAAAGATGAATGGATATAGAAAATGTGGCATACAGTGGGTTGGCCAAAAACTTCTACAGGTTTTCCCATGTTACAGAAAATCCAAATAAACTTTTTGGTCAACCCAATACATATAAAGAAATATTATCCAGCCTTAGAAAAGAAGAAAATCCTGCCATATTCAACAACATGGTTGAACCTTGAGGATGTTACACTAAGTCAAAGAAGCCAGCCATGGAAAAAGTGTACGATTCCACTTTTATAAAGTATCTAAACCAAATTTCAATTTGACTTCTGTGGACCTTTCAACCGTATATAAAAGGTATTTCAGTTATTTAGTTCAGTTGCTCAGTCATGTCCAACTCTTTGTGACCCCATGGACTGCAGCATGCCAGGCCTCCCTGTCCATCACCAACTCCTGGAGTTTTTCAAACTTATGTCCATCGAGTCAGTGATGCGATCCAACCATTTCATCCTCTGTCACCCCCTTCTCCTCTTGCCCCCAATCCCTCCCAGCATCAGGGTCTTTTCAAATGAGTCAGCTCGTCACATCAGGTGGCCAAAGTATTGGAGTTTCAGCTTCAGCATCAGTCCTTCTGATGAATATTCAGGACTGATTTCCTTTAGAATGGACTGGTTGGATCTCCTTGCAGTCCAAGGGACTCTCAAAAGTCTTCTACAACACCACAGTTCAAGAGCATCAATTCTTCAGTGCTCAACTTTCT
>SJXQ01001875.1:106324-139349 GCA_006408695.1 Aepyceros melampus | reverse complement strand
GAAGGCTTTCTTATCTTTCCTTGCTATTCTTTGAATTCTGCATTCTAATGGATATATCTTTCCTTTTCTACTTTGCCTTTCATTTCTCTTCTTTTCACAGCTATTTGTAAGGCCTCCTCAGACAGCCATTGTGCCTTTTTGCATTTCTTTTTCTTGGGGACTGTCTTAATCACTTCCTCCTGTACAATGTCACCAACTTCCCTCCATAGTTCTTCAGGCAGTCTATCAAATCTAATCCCTTGAATATATTTGTCAGTGCCAATGTATAGTCATAAGGGATATGATTCAGATCATACCTGAATAATCTAGTGGTTTTCCATAGTTTCTTCAATTTAAGTCTGAATTTGGCAATAATGAGTTCATGATCTGAGCCATAGTCAGCTCCAGGTCTTGTTTTTGCTGAGTAAATAGAGCTTCTCTATCTTTGGCTGCAGAGAATATAATCAATCTGACTTCAGTATTGACCATCTGGTGATGTCCATGTGTAGAGTCTTCTCTTGTGTTGTTGGAAGAGGGTGTTTGCTATGACCATCATGTTCTTTTGGCAAAATTCTGTTAGCCTTTTCCCTGCTTCATTCTGTACTTAAAGGGCAAATTTGTCTGTTACTCCAGGTATTTCTTGACTTCCTACTTTTGCATTCCAGTCCCGTATAATGGAAAGGACTTTTTTTTTGGGTATTAGTTCTAAAAGGTCTTATAGGTCTTCATAGAATCATTCAACTTCAGCTTCTTCTGCATTACTGTAGATTACTGTGATATTGAATGGTTTGCCTTGGAAATGAACAGAGATCATTCTGTCGTTTTTGAGACTGCATCCAAGTACTGCATTTCGGACTCTTTTGTTGACTATAATGACTATTCTATTACTTCTAAGGGATTCTTGCCCACAGTAGTAGATATAATGGTAATCTAAGTTAAATTCATTGATTCCAGTCCATTTTAGTTCGCTGATCCTAGAATGTCAATGTTCACTCTTGCCATCTCCTGTTTGACCACTTCCAATTTGCCTTGATTCATGGACCTAACATTCCAGGTTCCTAAGCAATATTGCTCTTTACAGCATCAGACTTTACTTCCATCACCAGTCACCCCCACAACTGGGTGTTGATTTTTGCTTTGGCTTTGTCTCTTTATTCTTTCTGGAGTTATTTCTCCACTGATCTCCAGTAGCATATTGGGCACCTACCGACCTGGGGAGTTCATCTTTGTGTGCCCTATCTTTTTGCCTTTTCATACTGTTCATGGGGTTCTCAAGGCAAGAGTACTGAAGTGGTTTGCCATTCCCTTCTCCAGTGGACCATGTTTTGTCAGAACTCTCCACCATGACCCATCCGTATTGGGTGGCCCCACATGGCATGGCTCATAGTTTCATTGAGTTAGACAAGGCTGGGTCCATGTGATCAGATTGGTTAGTTTTCTGTGATGTGGTTTTCAGTCTGTCTACCCTCTGATGGAGAAGGATAAGAGGCTTCCTGATGGGAGAGACTGACTGAGGGGCAAAATTGGTCTTCTTCTGATGGGTGGGGCTATTCTCAGTAAATCTTTAATCCAATTTGTTGCTGATGGATTGGGCTGTATTCCCTCCATTCCATGTTTTGTTTGACCTGAGGTGAAACTATGGTAGAGGTAATGAAGATAATGGTGATGTCCTTCAAAAAGTCCCATGCAGGCACTGCTACACTCAGTGCCCCCAACCCAGGTGCAGCAGGCCACCGCTGACCCACACCTCCACCAGAGTCTCCGGGACACTCATGGGCAAGTCTGGGTCAGTCTCTTGTGGTGTCACTGCTCCTTTCTTCTGGGTCCTGGTGCACACAGATTCTGTTTGTGCCCTCCCAGAGTCTGTTTCTTCAGTCCTGTGTAAGTTCTATGGTGGGTTGATGGTGACCTCGTCCCAGAGGGCTTATGCCATACCTGAGTCTACTGCACCCAGAGCTCCTTGCCCCTGCAGCAGTGTGCTGCTGACCCATACCTCTCAGGAGATACCCAAACACAGTTCTGTCTCAGTCTCTGTGGGGTCTCTGGGTCCTGGTGTGCACAGGTATGTTTGAGCCCTCTAAGCATCTCTGGCAGGTATGGGGTTTGATTCTAAATGTGGTTTTGCCCCTCCTACAGTCTTTCCGGGGCTTCTCCTTTGCCCTTGGACGTGGATATCTCCTCAAAGTCGCTCCAGTTCTGCACACCCGGTGCTCCAGTGCCTATCGTCTTGCTGGGGCATGTCCTTGGACATGCGGTATCTCCACACAACCACTCCAGCGCTGTGCAGCCACCGCACAGATAATCAACAAGGACCTACTATATGGCAAGGAAAATAGACTCTGTATTTTCTAGTAACCTATAGGGAAAAAGGAGAAGGCAATTGCACCCCACTCCAGTACTCTTGCCTTGTGAATCCCATGGACAGAGGAGCCTGGTGGGCTGCAGTCCATGGGGTCGCTAGGAGTCAGACACGACTGAGCGACTTCACTTTCACTTTTCACTTTCATGCCTTGGAGAAGGAAATGGCAACCCACTCCAGTGTTCTTGCCTGGAGAATCCCAGGGACAGGGGAGCCTGGTGGGCTCCCAACTCTGGGGTCACACAGAGTTGGACATGACTGAAGCAACTTAGCAGCAGCAGGAGCAACATAGGGAAAAAGAATCTAAGGAAGCTACACACACACACACACACACACACACACACACGTATGAACGTGAAAGTGAAGTTGCTCAGTCGTGTCTGACTCTGTGCAACCCCATAGACTGTAGCCTACCAGGCTCCTCCGTCCATGGGATTTTCCAGGCAATAGTACTGGAGTGGATTGCCATTTCCTTCTCCAGGGGATCTTCCCAACCCAGGGCTCGAACCCAGGTCTCCCGCATTGTAGACAGACGCTTTACCGTCTGAGACACCAGGGAAGTCTTATATACATGTATATATATATATAAACTGAGTTACTGTGCTGTACACCTGACAAGAATTCAGCTTCATAAATCAACTATACTTCAATAATACAATATGTATATTTTAAATACAGTGAGTTGTGAATTTCAATTTTATTTCAAGACTTACTGAGTACTATAGAACAGAAGACAGCCTCTCAGGTAACTCTGAGGAATTTCTTCAAAGAGATAAAGAGGTAGGTCAGTGTGTATGTGATTTTGGAAAAGGAGTATGTGCAATTAAACATACATCTCAGTCAGGAGGAACATATTATCTCTGTTAATGATTTTAGTGCTTTTCTAAGTATGGGGAGATGTAAGAATTGGGGTTCATAACATTTTCTCTTGAAAATGTCTAACTAGCAGAAGATCTATTCTGTCAATTTTCCCAGAGCACAGAGGGCTTCATTCATGATCTGTGTCCTGAATTTCTTTCAGGGTAGTTTGAAAGTCAGCAACTATAGTAGCTAATGACTTAATTCTTATAGAACTGGGTGATTAGCAACATTCTTTAATTGGTGCCTTTATTAGTATTATTACTGGCCATACAGTATGGCATGTGGGATCTTAGTTCCCTGACCAAGGATCAAACCTGTGCCCCCAGCAGAAGAAGTGTGGAATCTTAATCACTGGACTGCCAGGGAAGTCTCTAGTTGATGGCTTTAATATTTTTCTTTTTCCTTATATTTATTTTCTTTAATATTTCTCTTGCTCCTCCTAAGCAGGACTACATAATGACTTTTATAAAGTCTCTGCATTTTTGCTTTTTATGGGCTCCCTCCTCCATACAAAGTGATTTTTACATTCATATTTTACAATTGTATTTATATAAAGATATATAAACTGTGGAAAATTCTTAAAGAGGTGGGAATACCAGATCATCTGACCTGTCTCTTGAGAAACCTGTATGCAGGTCAGGAAGCAACAGTTAGAACTAGACATGGAACAACAGACTGGTTCCAAAAGGAAAAGGAGTATGTCAAGGCTGTATATCATCACCCTGCTTATTTAACTTATATGCAGAGTACATCATGAGAAATGCTGGGCTGGAGGAAGCACAAGCCGGAATCAAGATTGCTGGGAGAAATGTCAATAACTCAGATATGCAGACGACACCACCCTTATGGCAGAAAGTGAAGAGGAACTAAAAATCCTCTTGATGAAAGTGAAGGAGGTAAGTGAAAAAGTTGGCGTAAAGCTCAACATTCAGAAAAGTAAGATCATAGCATTGGTCCCATCACTTCATGGCAAATATATGGAGAAAGAGTGGAAACAGTGGCTGACTTTATTTTTCTGGGCTTCAAAATCACTGCAGATGGTGATTACAGCCATGAAATTAAAAGAGACTTACTCCTTAGAAGGAAAGTTATGGCCGACCTAGATAGCATATTGAAAAGCAGAGACATTACTTTGCCAACAGAGTCCATCTAGTCAAGGCTATGGTTTTTCCTGTGGTCATGTATGTATGTGAGAGTTGGACTGTGAAGAAAGCTGAGCACTGAAGAATGGATGCTTTTGAACTGTGGTGTTGGAGAAGACTCTTGAGAGTCCCTTGGACTGTGAGGAGATCCAACCAGTTCATCAGAAAGGAGATCAGTCCTGGATGTTCATTGGAAGGACTGATGCTGAAGCTGAAACTCCAATACTTTGGGCACCTCATGCGAAGAGTTGACTCATTGAAAAAGACCCTGATGCTGGGAGGGATTGGGGGCAGGAGGAGAAGGGGACAACAGAGGATGAGATGGCTGGATGGCATCACTGACTTGATGGACATGAGTCTGAGTGAACTCCAGGAGTTGGTGATGGACAAGGAGGCCTGGTGTGCTGTGATTCATAGGGTGGCAAAGAGTCAGATACGACTGAGCGACTGAACTGAACTGAACTGAACTGAAGGGAGGGGAGTTACAGAGTATATGACTAGCTCATGCTCAGTCATCTGACTGGTTGATGGCAAGGTAATAAGACAATGTCACAGGGGTTAACATTATCAGTCCTTAGGCCTCAATAGTTCTGGGAGCTATGTGCTCATGGTCATCAAGTAGTTAATGTATTTCATGTGGTGGGAGTTTTAGCATCTGTAAGATAACTCAGGAGATGTGCACCAGATACCGTTATCTTGTACTTCAGAGAGAAGCTCCAACAGAGGAGGGGTCTATCCTCTGCTCAGTTACATACCCGTGACAGCACTGAGGGTCACCCAGATGGTTTAGGACAATCTCCTATCTCAAAATCCTTATTTAAGGACATCAGATTCTTTTCCAAATAAGGTAGCATTTACAGGTTGCAGGGATTAGGGTATGGATATATTTTGTGTTCCCATTGATTAGCCTACCATAGATAGAAAAGGAAACTTAAAAACCTAGTAATTTAAAACCTTATGGAAGGTCATAATTAATTATCTGAGGTGGGTCTCATAGAAACAAATAAATGAATTTCAAAATAAAAATAGAATCTATTGAAGTTTATGTAAAACACACACACACACACACACACACACACACATACACACACAGCTGGAAATCAGTCTGAAAGAAGAAAAATGGCAACTCTCTTGCAGGTTTAGGACCAGCTGAAGCAAGCCACTGTCACTGAGTTGGGCTGCAAGGGAAGGAATCAGGTGAGAAGTAAATTTTGCTTAGACAAGATAGTAGGAGTCATCTTAGATGAGGGCATGCTCAGTTGCTAAGTCATGTCCAACTCCTTGCAACCCTATGGACTGTAGCCCACCAGGCTTCTCTGTCCATGGGATTTTCTAGGCAAGAATACTGGATCCATTTGCCATTTCCTTCTCCAGGGGATCTTCCTAACCCAGGGACTGAACTCCTGCATTGGCATGTGGATTCTTTACCACTGCACCACCTGGGAAGCCCAGTCTTAGATGAGTACCTACCTTAAAATAACAGTTATGATACAGTGAAGTCTTGTTAGTATGGGGAGAGGACACTATATATCAACCTGAAATATAATTTGTTTCAAAGCAGCAGTGGTAGCACAAACCATTAATCATGGTTTCCAAGTTACTGTCCAAGAATAGATGCTATATAGTTAATGCATCATTAATTAATTATGGCCTTATAGAAAGACTACTAAAACTCTAGACAATAGTGCTTGACTACACACTTATGCAAGAACTTTAATTAGTGGAATTAATTAAATTAATGATCTAATGAACATAGGGATCTTTAGAAGGACTTGCAGCCCAGCCTCCCTACCTGGAGAATAGTTGTCCCAGGAGATGCATTTGAGCACTGACCTGTCAAGGAAGGCTCGCTTGCTTGTATAGCCAAGTAATTATTCAGAGACACAGCTCTTTAAATCTAATTTACATAATCCCTTTATTCTTAATTTTCTATCATAAGAATTTAAAAAGCAGTCCATTGTTAATCATAGTAAAATCATTTTTCAAGTGATCACGAATTTGCTTTGAAAAACGGAGAAAAGATTTTTAGTGTGGATCAAGATAGACTAAAATTCAAAAAGAATCAAGGCAAAAATGCACCATAATTGCTCCTTTAGCAAAGGCTATTGATTTCTTCCTCATCATCTCATCAAATAGAGAATGAAGGGAGAAAAATACCAAGTTCAAAGGGATCAGCTACTCAGGTATTGGGCAGGAGCTTCCAGTGAAAATTTCTGCCTCATTAAAAACATTTAAAGGAAGCAGCTTGCTTCAATGTAGGAATCATTATTCTTGGTTTGAGATTATCCTCTGGAGTTTTCACCTCTTTAGAAGGGCATATTCTCTGTAATTTCTAAAAAAGTGCTATTTTAATGGGAGGGATTTATGTTAAGTTGGTTCAGGAAAGGTAGACAATTGCAGAGCCTTTTTAATGGACTACAAAAGACTGTCAAGTAATTAAATAGATTTTTTTTCTTTTTCCTTAGATGGTTCCATGGTTTTAAAAACACTCCACTGAGCATGTAAAATCAATTTCCATTACTGACCTTGACCTTTGCAATTTTATAAACATGTTCTTTCCTTGGGTTTGGAATGTGGTTCAAAAGCAATAGTAGAAGACTAGAGGATGAGACAGGTCCTTCTAATAAAAGCTGCTGCTTTTCCAGTGAAAATCTCCTTTTCCCACAGGCATTCATTCAACTGAGTATGTTAAAGATATAATTGTATAAATACTTTTCTACTTTCATATTATAGGTGTATGTGGTGTTTCTATTGGAGGCAGGATTTGTTTTTCTCAACAACAACAACAACAACAAAATTGCACTTTGTTTTCACTGCTAAGGGTTTTTTTTCCCCTTCCCATTCCAAGACAGTAGCCAAGCCATTGTGTTCCTTTGCCCCAGGGGCCTTGGGTTGCTGATGAAAAGCATATGTTGCCAGAGGCTAACTTCATTCTTTGTGTGTATTTCTCTGTGGGGGAGGGTGGGGGCGAGTGAGATTGGAAAAGTATAATCATTGAGGGGACTATGCTGTATCACCTAGAGTGGAAGGAAAGAAAGATAATGGCTTTTGAGGGGTGCTGGGATTGGAAAGAGAACTGACTACTGGCAGTAATTCCTTGAAACAGTGGGAGGAAATAGATTTGGGTGGTTTTCAAAAGAGGTAACTCACCTCTGCCCTACTTGTTAACTCCCAGTGAGTGGGTTCCTAGCAGACTCTTGGGAGGAAGGTCTCCAGAAGCCACCGCCTTGGGGATGGAGATGATAGGGACTCTGGGTCAAGATTATCCAGGTGTCCTGGACAGTGAGCCTGTCAGTGGGGACCACAGCCTTCTTTCAGTATTTCATATTGCAGAAGACAGTCCCCACCCCCAACCTTTGCATCACCTGGAAATAGGAGGGGAGGAAGAGAGTCCAGAAATGACTGAAATAGAATTTCCTGCCCCTTTGATAGCTACTTTCTTTAAGCACTTTAATCTGAAGAAATGTGATATTTCTTACACTCAGAGTTGTGGTGAAAATTTTATTGCCTTTCCTCTTTTTCCCACTTCATCTGTAAAATGACAATTATTAAACCCCTCTTGCAAAGTTCTAGCATGAAATTAAATGGTATGTATAAAGTGACTATATCACATAATATATGTTCAATAAATAATTACTAAGAAATATTTATGTGTCTCCACACCATTGAAGGAATGGAATCAGGTGTTAGGTTTTCAAAGAAGAATAAGACATGCTTTCAGTTCTCAAAAACTTTGTCATAATTAGAGATGTAGATTGAGTATAAGAACTATTTAAAAGTACTAGGTTCATAACTTTTAGCAAGAAATGCAAGCAGGTAAGATGTGTGAGAGGCCATAGGGAAATTGAGTAGAAGGATTTGGAGGCAGGGATTGTGACATTAAAAAGAGAAAACTTAGGAGAAGCTTAGAAGGGAAAACACTGGGAGTGAAAGGAATTTGTATATGATCCTATCATTGGCATGCAGCTTTGAGGTTTTTTCCCTTGTACCCTTTTCTCCTCACTTTTTAAAAAATGAAAGTTACAGGTGTACACACTTTACAGAGTAAACTAACTCAACAGGAATGTCCAAAGAAAAATTTAGTCTCATCTGCTTCTCTTTACCCATGGGAGGGGAAGTTCTCCCTACTAACCTTCTTGAGGTCTTTTGGCTGCTCTAATAATTAAATTGACACAAGACAGATTAACCAGAAGAAAAAAATTAATTCATAGGTATGGAGGCCTCATAGAAATAGGATCCTCAAAGTGATCAAAGCAGGCTGTTTATATATCATCTTTACACAGAGGAAACAATTATTTGTGAAGATTTAACAAAACAACAAGTCTTGTGCTTGGGGTAGAGACAAATGAAGAAGTAACAAATTTTGTTTATATAACTTTCTTAGTCTTGAATTCCCTAACTTTTGGTGTTGAGGATGTTTTCTATCCTCCTTGGTATACAGAAGATACCTTTACAAGGGAGATTTCTTTCTCACTTTTAGGGGGAAAGAGGAGGGTCAGAGTGTTTTAGTATCACTTTTTTTTTTTTTTTGCCAGTTGTTTCTCGACTGATTTTAATTTGAAATAATTGATACATCATTTTGGTATCTTTGAGGGTAGCTTGCCTTGAGTCCCCACAGTTTTCTCCTCTAAGACTTCCCTGGAAGTTTCACATATTAAAAGCTGAGCTGATGGATTTTTCTATTATTTCATTGAATCGGGTTCTTAGTCCTGAGCATAGGTCAGTTTAGTTAAACTAATTTCAGTAGATGGTGATACAAGTGGGCTCCCAAAGTCAGGCCTACATTCACAAGCAGTTGGGTATTTGAGAAGAGATGTATCTATGGAAACAAAGAAAAACAGAGGTTAATGATTGGAGCCAACTTTAGACAGTTTCTGAGCCCAGGAGACAGCTAGTCAAGGAGATTTTTAGATTTCAAAAGTTGAAGCATCTTTTGCAGTTTGAAATATCTCTGATGATCTTATCAAGTGTTCAGGAAAACTTTCTGAGCAGCCTGCACAACACACATGAAGAAGATTGCTTAAAAATATGAGCAATTTCTGTGATTTCTTTGAAGTTTATATCAAGTCATCTAGCTTCGATCTGCAGGGCTTCAGGAAAAAGGACAATCTTAGGCAATCATTCCAAGTAAAAAGAATGGGAGGAAAAGTTTGAAATCTGTTTCAAGAGTTGTAGCCAGATATTGGAGGATACTAGAAGAATTCAATATTTCTTCCAGTTAATGGGTAGAAAACAAAACATTGAAGACAATTAGTAAAACTATTATCTGATATCTGCAAGTGTGTTTTATAGCAGCTTCCACTGAAACATAATTTTTCTCTCTAAAAATCACTTATACTTTTACCAAAGATAGCCTTTAAGACTAATTTGTTTGCAAAATAAGTCTAGATTTAATACATCTGACATGGCTATTTATATGAGTTCTGCAAGAACAGTGATTACTATACAGGTTTTCAAGAAATCTGTTTTGCGGGCACTTTTCATAAGGAATCTTTGGATCTAACGTTTTAAAAAATCAATTAATTAATTATTGGGGGGGTGGTCTGCCCAGGTCTTTTTCGCTGTGCACAGGCTTTCTCTAGTTGCGGTGCATGGGCTTCTCATTGTGATGGTTTCTCTCGTTGGGCACAGGCTCCGGGCACAAGGCTTCAGCTGCTTTTGCACGTAGGCTCAGTAGTTGCGGCACATGGGCTCAGCTGCCCCTCAGCATGTGGAATCTTCCCAGACTAGGGATCAAACCCACATCCCATGCGTTGGCAGGCAGATTCCCAACCAATGGACTACCAAGTACATCCCAGAGCAAACTTTATAGCCTCTCAGGGCTAAGAAGCCAAGCCAAACATTTGCCATCGGATATCACCTGCAATATTGATAGATTTGAGTGAATTCCTTTCTTCTTGAGGTCCCCAAAATCTCCTGAGATTCCTGAGCCTGTCTGGGAACCAATCTTCCTTACACACCTGGTAAGGTTTCTGGGAAACCTGTAAGCAAGGTAGCGGGCTGATTTTCCAAGGGACTTTATTGGCTCCATAAAGTCAATCTTGGTTCGTCAAAGCTGTCTGGTCATATCTGAATTTGTGTTCATTCTCAAATATGAAATTCCAGCTAAAGCCTTGGCAATAAAATCAACGTTTCTAATTGTGTCCTGTTACATGAAGAGTAGATTCTTATTGAACTCATGGAAGCAACTATATTGCCATGAAAATAAGAATAATCATTGTGAGTTTTCTGAGTTGCAGAGGGATCAGTCAGGGAGAAAAAGGATAAACAGTTCTATTCTGCTTACAAAGATGAAATTTATCAAACTACTCTAAGTTGTTAAAAGAGAACAAATAAGCTCTAAGTTAGATACAGAAGTTTTTCTTAAATCTGGAGGAACAAAACATCTTTTGAAAATTAGCAATGTTTCAAGTGAAAAAATGATAAAACATTATAATCATCTTCCTTAGTACACACAGTCCCATGTAGTTAATTCTTGTTTATCTTCCTCTTCTGTTAGTTTTATTTTAGACAAAGACACAATTACTTGTGAAGATTTAACAAAACAAAAGAGCTTGTACTTGGGGTAGCAAGCTAATAAACAAAGTAACAAAATTTACTTACACAGCTTTCTTAGCCTTGAATTCCCTAACTCTTAGGATAAGGATACTTTCTATCCTCCTGTTATAGGGAGGATTCCTTCACATGGGAGATTTATTTCTCATTTTCAGCAGGACAGAGGGGAGTCAGAGTTGCTTTTTATGTCTTATTTCCCACCAGTTGTTTCTTCAGTTCAGTTCAGTTCAGTTGCTCAGTCGTGTCCGACTCTTTGCGACCCAATGAATCGTAACAGCCAGACCTCTCTGTCCATCAACAGCTCCCATAGTTCACCCAAACTCATGTGCATCAAGTCGGTGATGCCATCCAGCTATTTCATCCTCTGTTGTCCCCTTTTCCTCCTGCCCCCAATCCCTCCCAGCATCAGGGTCTTTTTCAATGAGTCAACTCTTCGCATGAGGTGGCCAGAGTATTGGAGTTTCAGCTTCAACATCAGTCCTGCCAATGAACACCCAGGACTGATCTCCTTTAGAATGGACTGGTTGGATCTCCTTGCGGTCCAAGGGACTCTCAAGAGTCTTCTCCAACACCACAGTTCAAAAGCATCAATTCTTCGGCACTCAGCTCTGTTCACAGTCCAACTCTCACATCCATACGTGACCACTGGAAAAACCATAGCCTTGACTAGATGGACTTCTGTTGGCAAAGTAATATCTCCGCTTTTTAATATGCTATCTAAGTTAGTTGTTTCTTAAGTAACTTTAATTCAGAATAATCAGTATGCCACTTAGCAAGCTTTGGTACAGCCGTTTGTGAGCCTCAACACCCAGAAGCAACCACTTTCAGCACTTTTCCCCCCACCCTTTTCTACATCATATGACATGTGGGATCTTAGTTCCTCAACTAGGGATCAAACTTGCACCCTTGCAGTAAAAATGCAATCTTAACCACTGGACCACCAGGGAAGTCCTGATTATTTATTTATTTATTTTGGCTTAGTTGCAGCATGTGAGATCTAGTTCCCTGACCGGGAATCAAACTTGGACCCCCTACATTGGGAATGCAGAGTCTCAGCCCCTGGACCACCAGGGAAGTCATCAAATCTTTTATTTGTTTTGTTCTGTATTTCCCCTTAGGTATATGATCTTATTTTTTTCTAAGTTATATAGTAATATTTCCATTCTTGATTTTTTTTAGTCATTATCTATTAATATTAATGGGCTTCTCAGGTGGGTTAGTGGTAAAGAATCCACCTGCTAATGCAGGAGACCTGGGTTTGATTCCTGGGTTGGGAAGATCCCCTAGAGAGGGAAATGCAATGCACTCCAGTGTTCTTGTCTGGGAAATCCCATGAACAGAGGAACCTGGCAGGCTACATTCCATGGGATCACAAAGAGTCAGACATGACTGAGCAACTAACACTATAACATTATAAGAACAATAAATTCATATTGACATATCTCATTCTGGAAGATGAGTTTTCTTTAGTCCTTATACTTTCACCCTGTCCCAGTACATGCATTCCTTTTTGCTCCACATCTGTCTAGTATAGTTATTTCATAATTTGTGACAGAGCAAAATTATTGCATTATTTTGATGATGTATATGTTATTCACAGCTATGCCTTATAGAATACAGTGACATATAAGTATGATCGTTTCTCTGATTCACAATCGTATTTTCTCTGGATTAAAAAATTATCCTTTAATTAAAAATAAAACAGTTTCCTATGCATGCTTAATGGAAGTGTTCTGCCAATTGCTTAAATCTCTTGATGTGTCAGACACGTCTAGTATTGTGATGTTGCATATCCCTGAAGCATTCATTCCTGAGGCATGCTAATCTGCCCTCATTTAAAAGACTGTTCTTAGTGTCCTCACATACCTGTGATCATTGAATTGCTCATGGCCAGACTTCTCTGATTCTCTCCACTTCTCTCCCTCTGTATGGTCTCACAGCTTCCTTTTCTTAAAAAAAAAAATTTATCCACTGACTTTAAGGAAGCACAGCTTCCTGAGAGAAGGCTATCTGAGAGAGGGTGCAGGTGATGTAAAACAATTGGATACCCTGGATGTCTGAAAATGCCTTTATTCTTCCCTCATGCTTAATTGATATTTAGAGTCTCTATGCTTTTAAGTGGCCAAGCCCCTGCCTCCACCAGAGACTTGCCTCTGTCTCAGTATTTTAAGATTTCATGGTGAGGTGACTTGGGTGTGGTTATTTTCAGCCATTATCTGGGTATTTTGGATTCTCTTTCAGTCTGGATACTTAGGTCATTGCACTCTGGGAAATTCACTTAAAATGCTTCTTAAATAATTATCTCCCCTCATTTTCTCTTTTGGTTTCTTGGGAGCTCCTCTGTTTGAATGTTGAACTTAAGAAATTATCTTTTGCTTTTCTGATTATTTTCTATTTTCCAGTCTGCTTTCTGAGCAGTTTCTCCAGTTTTGTCTTCTATAACATGTTTATCAAGTTTGTAAGTTATGTCATTGATTTTTAAAATATTTATTTCCTTTTTGGCTGTGCTGGGTCTTTGTTGCTGAGTGGGCTTAAGCTAGATGTGTAGAGTGGG
Source organism: Aepyceros melampus (assembly GCA_006408695.1). Classification (NCBI taxonomy): domain Eukaryota; kingdom Metazoa; phylum Chordata; class Mammalia; order Artiodactyla; family Bovidae; genus Aepyceros; species Aepyceros melampus. Next base: position 125,899 of record SJXQ01001875.1, on the reverse strand, counting down.
GGCCGCTCTCTAGTTGAGGTGCGTGGGCTTCCCTTGTTGTAGGGCACAGGCTCCAGGCACAAGGCCTTCAATAGTTGCAACACTTGAGCTCATTAGTTGTGTCTCATGGGCCCTAGAGCATGCAGACTTCAGTAGTTGTGGCTCATATACTTAGTTGCTCTGAGGCAGGTGTTTTCCTCCCTGGACCAGGGATCGAATCTGTGTCCCCTCCATTGGCAGGTGGATGATTATCCACTATACCACCAGCACTGGTCACAGCAAACACCCTCTTCCAACAACACAAAAGAAGACTCAACACATGGACATCACCAGATGGTCAACACCGAAATCAGATTGATCATATTCTTTGCAGCCAAAGATGGAGAAGCTCTATACAGTCAACAAAAACAAGACCAGGAGATGACTGTGGCTCAGATCATGAACTCCTTATTACCAAATTCAGACTCAAATTGAAAAAAGTAGGGAAAACCGCTAGACCATTCAGGTATGACCTAAATCAAATCCCTTATGATTATACAGTGGAAGTGAGAAATAGATTTAAGGGCCTAGATCTGATAGAGTGCCTGATGAACTATGGAATGAGGTTCATGACATTGTACAGGAGACAGGGATCAAGACCATCCCCATGGCAAAGAAATGCAAAAAAGCAAAATGGCTGTCTGGGGGAGGCCTTACAAATAGCTGTGAAAAGAAGAGAGGCAAAAAGCAAAGGAGAAAAGGAAAGATATAAGCATCTGAATGCAGAGTTCCAAAGAAGAGCAAGAAGAGATAAGAAAGCCTTCTTCAGTGATCAGTGCAAAGAAATAGAGGAAAAGAACAGAATGGGAAAGACTAGAGATCTCTTCAAGAAAATTAGAGACACCAAGGGAACATTTCATGCAAAGATGGGCTCGATAAAGGACAGAAATGGTCTGGACCTAACAGAAGCAGAAGATATTAAGAAGAGGTGGCAAGAATACACGGAAGAACTGTACAAAAAAGATCTTCATGACCCAGATAATCATGATGATGTGATGACTAATCTAGAGCCAGACATCTTGGAATGTGAAGTCAAGTGGGCCTTAGAAAGCATCACTACGAACAAAGCTAGTGGAGGTGATGAGGGCAGGAGGAGAAGGGGAAGACCGAGGATGAGATGCCTGGATGGCCTCACTGACTCGACGGGCATGAGTCAGAGTGAACTCCCGGAGTTGATGATGGACAGGGAGGCCTGGTGTGCTGCGATTCATGGGGTTGCAAGAGTCAGACACGACTGAGCGACTGAACTGAACTGCAGCTTTTTATTAGGACACATGTAAGAGAAACCAAGATCTCTTTAAGGAAATAGGACTTAGAGCAATAAATATTCTATTCAGCCATCTACAAGATAAAGAAAAAAATCTTTTTATTCATACAAAAGAAACATTAACTTTGAACAATAATGCTGTGATAAAGATCAAGACTTTGTCCCCACAGTATTTCATGCACATTTATGGTATTCTCACAGCCTAAATAGACTTTGTTTCAGTTGCTCTTACTTAAATCAGGTAGCATATCCTACCTTCACTTGGAAGCCCACAAAACCACCATGTTAAGCAACCTGCCTCACTACTCCTAGAGGCAGCTGGTACTTAAACTAGGAGGGAGCCTTAGGAAATGTTATAGCAGCCTTTAATCTCTATAATGACAGCACTTAGATTCTAATTATCCAGGCAAATAATTCACGCTACAACAGTGGGAGCAAAAGCCACTTTTTTTTTCCTCTCTCTTCCCAGTGTTTTCCTCAAACTAAACTTGAAGAGAAGATCTGGGCAATTATCCAGGGTGGACTTGCCGTGAAATAGAAAAATGCCTCTCTGGGGAAGTCAAGACTACCTTAAGGTTATATGATCACAGAATGGGAACAATTGTCTAAGTCTTGAAATTTAATCAAGCCTTACTAACAACTAAACAATAGTCACCTGCTTGCTATTAAAGTTCCAACTGTTAAAATCTAGTCTTCTAAAAACACAGAACATTTTAATATTAATATGTTCTTTTAAAACATAGAGCCATAGTTTTCATAAGAGACTGGGCCAGCCTAAAGACAAGAAAAGAAATACACAAGCTGTCATACCATTACATGTACAGACCAAGGGGAAAAAACCAAAAGGAAAATATCCCTGTAGTCTAGTATATATGTGAAAGATTCCATTTTAACATTTTTAATCCCCATTTCACAGATAAGTAAAGTAAGATTATGCAATTTGTTCAGGGTTACATAACTCATAAGTAAGAATTCAAACCCAAGTGTTCTGGCATGAGAATCTAGATTCACTCCATTATACTGAGCTGTCTCTCCTGAGACTGGTAGGATTTGAACTGGCCCTTAAAGAAGTATAGAATTTATCAAAGTTAAGAGAATGCAGAGCATTCCCAAAGAGAAAAATAAACTAAGGCACAGAGTAAACTGGAATGTCTTGGAAGGATATAATGAAGAGGATGGGGAGACAAGTGGAGAATTTTGCAAGAGATCAGTTAGAAAATATGAGAGCAGAAAGAGAGCCTCAAGAAAGCAATATGAAGAAAGTGGTAGGGAAACTGACCTGACAACTATGTTTTAAAATAATGTCACTTATCAAAAAACTGTGTTCCATGTAAACATTATTTCATTCAACTTTCAAGTCTTTGGAAATTTAAGCATTATTATTATTATCATCATTGTTTCTCCTGCTCTGACAGCAAACCTTCTCTGGATGTGGGAATTCCATAGTAATTCTCTAAATCTAGGCACAAAGCTATAAACTAAATAACACCACCCATAAAATGGGAACCAGTAGAAAAACCTGATGGTGATGTTGAGAAAGAGTATAGACAAAAATTGTTATATTTTTAAATAGAGCTTAAAATATCAAATTACCATCTTAAAGAACTATCATTCACAAATCTTGATGTATCCAGCATGCAATCTCAAAACTGTATGTGAATAAATTGATTTCATAAATGAAAATGATTAAATAGTATAATTAACTTTGAATGAATATGTACTTAATGAAGTATTTTATTCTAAACATACTCTTTGAGGAGAAAAATAATTATTGTGGTGACAGTTGAACCAAATTTTGTTCACATCAAGTTTATATTTATTTGATTCAATAACTCCTTAGAAGAGCTACTGTGCTAAGCATTCTCAGAGACTTTGGAAGAATCAGTCCCTCCACCAGGCCCTGTAGCACTCATTGCCATGTTTTCTGTCTCTTTGCTCCCACCCTTCTTCCTCTCCTTACTGAGGCCTTTAAATCAGGGTATACACCTGGCTCAAGAGTTGCCAATCTTTAGTCTACCTAGGAACCCATAACAAATTATGGCCTGGATATAAAATATGAACTAAAAGAATCCTCCCTTGGAAATTTGAACTAAGAAACTATGGAGAAAATTGCTAGATAGTGATAAAAGCCAAAAGATGAAGTCATGTACAGTCCATGCTAGAACAGTGTGGGCATTGTGCCATCAGATTTAGAGGAAGCTGATCTGACTTGGGAGAACATGAGACAGAAATGAGAGAGGCCATCCATCCCCTGAGGGAGAGAGAGAGATAAAAACAAAATCCTTAGTTTCTAATGTTTTCCCAGTTCCATTTCCCAAGAGTCTGATACATACTCTGGTGCCTGTATTTAGATGTCTGTGTGATTTCACCAGTTGTCCTTACAATAACCTTCTTGTTGAGTGGTTTTCAAGGCTTTTCTGTTCCCTGCCAGAAAGATATTCTTGTTTAAGTGGCCTGCTGTGATTCCAGCTCTGAACTATCATTCCAAGGATTCAAAGATGACTTAGGGAAAGTCTTGTTCCTAAAAGTCTTGCAACCAGGTAGAAAACAAATATAGGCACACATGACATATAATATGACAGACTGTATAAAAAAAGTACAAAGTACAATCACAGTACTGCGGAAAGAATTGTCTGGTTCACATTAGTTGTGTTTAAGAAGGCTTCCTGAAGAAAGTGAAATTTTCACTGGATCTTAAATAATGTTAGAATTTCAAAAGTAAGGAAAGGCAGAGAACTATCAGAACAGGGCAGTTCTTTGATGAGAAGCTATTCTGAAATGAGTTTACTGTATCATGCACATAGAATAGGAGAATTTAAGAGGAGATAAAATAAGCATGGTATATGCCATAAAATGTGTCAGGTATTATCTATCCCACAGAGACTTTAATGGAGAAATTAGTTTATTAGTATGTTTCTCATAAGCTTATAATTGAATGTTTAGTATTTACTAGGAGCAGAGGAAGGCAAGATGAGATACCAGTTTTCAGGCTAACTGATCCTTGTAGGTTTGCTCCTAGAAGGCCAAGAAGTGGCTTTCCTGAGTTAAATGTATAAGCAAGATTCAAGGAAATTTGTTTAGAAAGCAGAGTTCCACAGGTCACAGTGGAAAGGGTTGAGAAAGAAATCAGTAGCAAGAGGGTAGGCCAAGAGGAGAGGATTAACAAGGCAATGCGAAACTTAAAATATGTGAGAAAATCGGAGAAGGAAATGGCAACCCACTCCAGTCTTCTTGCCTGGAGAATCCCATGGACAGAGGAGCCTGGCAGGCTACAGTCCATGGGGTCACAAGAGTCGGACATGATTTAGCAACTAAACCACCACCATGTGAAAAATAGATATTTTGTAAATGGCTGCCAAAGATGACAGAGTTGAGAAACACAGTGAAATTAGCACTGGGGTTACAAAGGAATTCATTTTAAATTATAGCAGTTTGCATTTATCAGTGTATCATGGTGACTCAGCAAGTTAGTGAGTAACCAGACCATGACAACCAAAACACTAAACTAGATATTTAGAACTCAGCTATATTTCTAGATTCTAGGGAAATTCCTTCATAACCTGATTCTGTGAAAGGTATTAAAATCTTCCTAACCCAAGTTAAAATAAATATCAGATATTTACATTTCTACAAAGGTATTAATCCCTTCAAAGTGAAAAATATTCCTTTCCCCTTAATAGGCCATTGTAAATTTTATAAATGAATTGCAAATAGTATAAAATTTAAAATATCAATCTAGGTACCATATTATTTATGAAGTAGTCACTGGAAATCACTTCACCTCTTTCTGCCTTTCCCAAGTGACTTGAACAAGCATTTGGTGAATGTTAATGCTTAACTCACTCAGAAATTATTCAATGAACTATATCAATATGCTGTAGACTATGGGGGAATCAGATGTTGATAATGAGACAGTCATTATTAGAGACGTTCTTCTGTTCCTACCTAGCTCATTATTTCATTCTCATTAGATAAAATAGTAGTTATCGTCTGCAAAATAACCCTATGTATGAGTTGAACGGGCTTCCCTGGTAGCTCAGCTGGTAAAGAATATGCCTGCAATGCAGAAGACCCCAGTTTGATTCCTGGCTCAGGAAGATCCCCTAGAGAAGGGATAGGCTACCCACTCTAGTATTCTTGGACTTCCCTGGTAGCTCAGATGGTAAAGAATCTGTCTGCAACATGGGATACCTGGGTTTGATCCCTGGGTTGGGAAGATCCCCTGGAGGAGGACATGGCAACCCACTCCAGTATTCTCGCCTGGAGAATCCCATGGACAGAGGAGCTTGAGGGCCTATAGTCCAAGGGGTCACACAGAGTGAGACACGACAGAGTGACTAAGCACAGCACAGCACAAGAGCTGAACATTAACATCCTCATTGTGTTTTTTTGTGATGGAGAATGAGAAAAATATAATCAATGTATTACTCTTGATATTTTATATTATTTGAAATACTGTGTTCAGGATACCCAAGAAAAGCTAAAATAGCACATGGTACAAATTATTAAGAACTTGATGAACCAGGAGAATGATGAGCAAGTACTTGAATAATTCTGGGTGTTCAAAATCAAAATAAAGAAACTCCCTCTAGGATAAAATTGAGTAATAGTGGAAACTCATATTATTGTCTATGAAAAATATCTCCCTAGCCAAATCAAATATCTCCAATTGAGTACAAATTTCCCAAAATATCTTAAAGTAGGGGTCTCTGGAGGATCCATCTAGTAGTATTTCATTTAAGAAACTGAAATGAGGAAGCAGGCCTGTCAATATTGGCCATTGGAAAGTAGAAAACAGTGTCAATGTTCATGTAAGGAGATTGATAGAGCTGAGGAGATAGTTTTGGGATCACAGCTAAGATTAGACTGCCTTTTTGTTAGCTGTATAAACTTTAAGTGGCTTCATCTCACAAGTCTCCATTTCTGCTCATTAAAGAAGAAAGTATAAATATTTATATTCTTTTCACAACATTATCAAAAAGATTATTTGAGATAGATGATGCTCTATCAAATTCCTAGCACTGAATGAATACTCAAAAATACTGATTCCTTTCTTATTTCACCTACTTCAACATCATCATTTGGTCTTCTAGGATTAGGCCTACAATTATGATACTAGAATTAAGTAGATTTAGCTATGGGGAATCAATTCATGAACTATATATTGTACAAACTCTGAAAAAATCTCTGATGTATAAAATGTAGTTTTAGTTGGAAAAATGAGACACAAGATGAAGATATGATCCTTTGTGAGTAATTTGGGCAATCATTGAGTTGATTTTTACAGTAATTCACAAATAAAGTAACAATGATAAAAGAGTATTTGTTGTTTTTAATTATTTAAAACCCAAGAGGTAGCTATAGAGATGATTAAAATTGAATTGTTTCTCTGTGTTCTATAGAAGATAAGAAATAGGTATAGTCCAACCATTTTGAGAAATTCCAATTATGTTTATCCAAAATGAGAAAAATGATCACAAAAGAGTACAGATATGATTTTACACATTGCTTTGAAAATAAACATTATATAAAATAATGATACCACAACTCATCAAAGATAAATGGGCCTTGAGAAATGCACACACCTAAACCCACCTCCTGGTCACACTTAATATTTCATTTCTCTCTCTTTTTTTTTTTTTTTCCTTTGTTTCATTTTTTGTCTTTATTTTTTCCTTTTTATTGAAAGATTTTTCTTTACAGAATTTTATCTTCTGTCAAACCTCAACATGAACCATGCATAGGTATATATATATCCCATCCCTTTTGAACCTCCCTCCGCATCCCACCCCTCTAGGTTGATACAGAGTTGTTTGAGTTCCCTGAGCCATACAGCAAATTCCCATCAGTTCAGTTCAGTTCAGTCGCGCAGCCGTGTCCGACTCTTTGCGACCCCATGAATCGCAGCACGCCAGACCTCCCTGTCCATCACCAACTCCTGGAGTTCACTCANAAGAGGAGCTAAAAAGCCTCTTGTTGAAAGTGAAAGAGGAGAGTGAAAAAGTTGGCTTAAAGCTCAACATTCAGAAAACGAAGATCATGGCATCTGGCCCCATCACTTCATGGGAAATAGATGGGGAAACAGTAGAAACAGTGTCAGACTTTATTTTTGGGGGCTCCAAAATCACTGCAGATGGTGACTGCAGCCATGAAATTAAAAGACTCTTACTCCTTGGAAGAAAAGTTATGACCAACCTAGATAGTATATTCAAAAGCAGAGACATTACTTTGCCGACTAAGGTCCGTCTAGTCAAGGCAATGGTTTTTCCTGTGGTCATGTATGGATGTGAGAGTTGGACTGTGAAGAAGGCTGAGCACTGAAGAATTGATGCTTTTGAAGTGTGGTGTTGGAGAAGACTCTTGAGAGTCCCTTGGACTGCAAGGAGATCCAACCAGTCCATTCTGAAGGAGATCAACCCTGGGATTTCTTTGGAAGGCATGATGCTAAAACTGAAGCTCCAGTACTTTGGGCACCTTATGCGAAGAGTTGACTCATTGGAAAAGACCCTGATGTGGGAGGGATTGGGGGCAGGAGGAGAAAGGGACGACCGAGGATGAGATGGCTGGATTGCATCACAGACTCAATGGACGTGAGTCTGAGTGAACTCCGGGAGTTGGTGATGGACAGGGAGGCCTGGCGTACTGCGATTCATGCAAAGAGTCGGATACAACTGCGCGACTGAACTGAACTGAACCTGAGTTTCAGCTGAAGCTGAAGCTCCAGTACTTTGGCCACCTAATGCGAAGAGCTGACTCATTGGAAAAGACCCTGATGCTGGGAAAGATTGGGGGCAGGAGGAGAATGGGATGACAGAGGATGAGATGGTCGGATGGCATCACAGACACAATGGACATGAGTTTGAGTATGCTCTGGGAGTTGATGATGGACAGGGAAGACTGGTGTACTGCAGTCCATGGGGTCACAAAGAGTTGGACATGACTGGGGGACTGAACTGAACTGATCTGATCTGACTTTCAGTGCTGATTTTCCGGGACAGAGACTTTGATTAGTGTAGCTGTGGTCAGGTGGCCATTCTTGGTCCAATCAACTGAGGCCCCTTGAGGCCTAGTTATGAGGCTGTGATGGGGAGAAAGACTCTGATTGGTCTAGCAGCAGTCAGGTGGCTGCTGCTGGTCCAATCAGCTGAGGCCTGGCTGTGGGTCATGGTGGGCAGCTTTGGAGATCCAAGCAGCCTCCTCAGCATGGATACCTCACAGAGGGCCAGGCAGGGCTGGGGTGAGCAGCTATGATGGCCTCAAAGTTAACTAGTCTCCACCTTAGTAAGACTTTATAACCGTTGGCAGAGAGAGAATGACAAAAGCGCAAAGAACCACAAGTGTCCTCTTCACCATCCTGGCCCCAGAGCACCAGGGCAAGTCCTCCAAGCCTCCACCAAGCAGGTGTGGTGGTGTGGCTCTCAAGCCCCCAAGCCTGTCCCACCTTCCCTGTTTGCAGCTTCCCCATCATGTAAGTCCTGGCAACAGGTGAGTCAATGGAAAGCTGGGACCCACCCTAAACAGATTGAGAGCAGGAGAGGGGATGACAGAGAACGAGATGGTTGGATGGCATGATCGACTCAATGGACATGAGTTTGAGTAAGCTCTGGGAGTTGGTGATGGACAGGGATGCCTGGCATGCTGCAGTCCATGGGTTCACAAAGAGTCAGACACGACTGAGTGACTGGACTGAACTGATTCCAAACAGCTTCAATCCAGATTTCATCTTGGCACACAGCCAGGCAAGAGGGATGTTCCAAGCTTCTTTCCTTAGCGTATATGATTATATAACTTGTAAGAAAATTTTACCTTCCTCTATACAACTAAGAGCTTCCCTGGTGGCTCAGATGGTAAAGAATCTGCCTGCAGTGTGGGAGACCTGGGTTCAATCCCTGGGTAGGGAAGATCCCTTGGAGGAGGGCATGGCAACCCACTCCGGTATCCTTGCCTGGATAATCCCCATGGATAGAGGAGCCTGGCAGGCTACAGTCCGTGGGATCACAAAGAGTCAGACATGACTGAGCAACTAAGCGCAGCACACACAACTGAGGATGTAAGAGTGTTGATACTGCCCAGAGTTGAAACCCAACATTTCATGTTATTTATCACAAATTAATTGCCCAGCCAGGGCAGCTCAGAGGGGAATATTCAGAGGATTTTGAGAGGTTCTGAGATGCTCAAATTTTATAAAGTTTATCCTGTGTCCCTTTGGGTGTGGGGTGCCCTGATTTCTGAGTAGAATCCTCAGAAAAGAAGATGGACAAATGGAGTGAGTTCCAGCTGAGCAGGGGAAGGAAGTGTTACCCCTGGGCTCTGTTGTGGGGCTTGAGGCTCTCCAGGCTGCCCAAGCCATGAAGGACAGTGTCTGCAGGTGGGAGAGTGGAGCTGAGTGTACCCTCTTCCTGGGTTCATGTCAGAATCTCTCCATCTGAGGTTGAGATCCCCTGGTTTTCAGAGTCTACTTCCCTGATGTTCATATCAAAGAACCCCGGCAGACCGTCTTCATCCCTTTCAAGTCTGGTCTTTCTAACTTACCTCAAAGAGCCTCTGCTTTTCTACCAAATCCCATTTTCATTTCTGCCTAAATCACCGTATATACTCAGAAGCCAGAGAAGTTCATAAAAGTGGTGGTTTGTTTTCAGCATGGTATCTTTGGTACCTTTGGGTCCCAGAGTTCTCAATTCAGAAGGAAAACAGTGGTAAACCAGGGTTTGGCCCTGCCCAGCAAGGGGCTCTGGGTAGCCACGCATATCCTCTGAGCTTCACGTGCTCAGCTGGAAGATGGAATGATGACAGCACCCTCCTGAAATGCATAGACACTGCTTAGCATGCTGCAAGGCACACAGGAGATAATGTCATTTATGGTTTTATCATCATCATCACCATTGTCATTATCACTGTGGTTGAATGAATCTCCTCAAAGCTCAGTTACTGCAGATATTGAGGCAGCTCTTTAGTTTAAATGTAAGCCTTCATTTTGAAACTGCTTTGGCCAAGGGATCCATCCTTACAACAGAACACTGCTGCTGCTGCTGCTGTTGCTGCTAAGTTACTTCAGTCGTGTCCGACTCTGTGCGACCCCATAGGTGGCAGCGCAACAGGCTCCCCTGTCCCTGGGATTCTCCAGGCAAGAACACTGGAGTGGGTCAATGAAACACTAGAGGAAGCCTAATATGTGGAGAAGGTATATCCATCCATTCAAGACTGGGGCTCTGTGTTGCCCCTCTCCCAGTGGCTCCTCAACATGCTCACAGGAAACCTCAGGGTCCCAAAGGGCACCCCAAAATTCTTGTCAAACTAGCCTCCCAGAACCTGATCTCAGTTGACATTTCAGTCTCCCATGGTTCTTTCACTGACCATCATCTTGGGTTATTCCATTTAAATGGAGGGACAGCTGACCTCAGCCTGCCACCTGGGGGAATGGATCATTCTCTCCAGTATGCCTATCCTCTGACAGCTCAGATCAGACCTGTGAGTATTTTCATGGTCTGCCTCATCAGGAGTTTGCTATTTATTTGTCCGCAAGACCACCAGGGCCTTGAAAAGCATGCATGATTCATCTTTCTTTCCCAAGCAGTGCTAAACAGTGCCTTGTGTGAGAGAGGTCCTCCATCCACACTTATTAAATGAAGCATTGTTACTTTGCTTACTTGGGAAACTACCCTTCACAATTGATTCTTTTTCCCCCACAACTAACTGGAACAGCCAAGTTGAACATCTGCACTCTTCCCCTATAACTCCTTTCTAGTGTTCTAAGACAAGATTCCCAGTGGACATGTTGGTCAGTAGCCCTACATGGGAGAGGAGCTCAGTGGAAAGCTGCTGAACACAGTGGCAGTTTAGTGACTGTCACCCAGTCACAAAGGTGAACCTGGGTGAGGCAACATGTCTGCTCTGACAAGACCTCTCCAGCTAGGAGGCCAAAGCCTAAACTGAGGCCATGTCAGCTCCAGAAGCCTTTTGTTTTACCCCTGCCTTTGCTTATCTGAGGCCACCAGAAAACCCTCCTGGGGAAGGCTCATAGTGGAGATAGAAGACTTGGGAGAAACAATGCAAAGATGTTGGTGTTTCTCTCTCTGGAAGTTCCTTTGCAAAATAATCATAGAAACTGCGTTAGAATTAGGTGACTGAGAGAGAGAAAACGGTGCACTTGTCTTTCTCAATTACCTACAAAAGAACAAAACCATTTGTAGTAGTATTATTTTTTAAAGTCCTCTTTTCCCTACTTCAAACAGTGCCTTGTGTGAGAGAGGTCCTCCATCCACACTTATTAAATGAAGCATTGTTGCTTTGCTTTCTTATAGCAATGTAAGTCCTAGCTTACTGGACGTCCAGCTGATGCAATAGGACAGGAAAGGGAGTAGAAGGTCCACAGTTCAGGTCACTCGCGCAGTCGTGTCCGACTCTCTGCGACCCCGTGAACCGCAGCACGCCAGGCCTCCCTGCCCATCACCAACTCCCGCAGTTCACTCAGACTCATGTCCATCAAGTTGGTGATGCCATCCAGCCATCTCATCCTCGGTCGCCCCCTTCTCCTCCTGCCCCCAATCCCTCCCAGCATCAGGGTCTTTTCCAATGAGTCAGCTCTTCGCATGAGGTGGCCAAAGTACTGGAGCTTCAGCTTTAGCATCATTCCTTCCAAAGAAATCCCAGGGCTGATCTCCTTCAGAATGGACTGGTTGGATCTCCTTGCAGTCCAAGGGACTCTCAAGAGTCTTCTCCAACACCACAGTTCAAATGCATCAATTCTTCAGCGCTCAGCCTTCTTTACAGTCCAACTCTCACATCCATACATGACCACAGGAAAAACCATAGCCTTGACTAGACGGACCTTAGTTGGCAAAGTAATATCTCTGCTTTTTAATATGCTATCTAGGTTGGCCATAACTTTTCTTCCAAGGAGTAAGAGTCTTTTAATTTCATGGCTGCAGTCACCATCTGCAGTGATTTTGGAGCCCCCCCCCCCAAAAGTCTGACACTGTTTCCACTGTTTCCCCATATATTTCCCATGAAGTGATGCGACCAGATGCCATGATCTTCCTTTTCTGAATTTTGAGCTTTAAGCCAACTTTTTCACTCTCCTCTTTCACTTTCATCAAGAGGCTTTTTAGTTCCTCTTCACTTTCTGCCATAGATTGAGAAAAAGAAAACTATGTTTGCTGGGGAAAAAGAAAAATATCTTTGTTTGCAGATGGCATAATAATCTGTGTAGAATATCCAAAAGAGTCAACAGAAAACAAAAAACCTCCTGGATTATAACAAGGTTGCAGGATACAACATGTACAAAAGGCAGTCACTTCCTTATATCATAGCAATGAGCAAGTGGAGTTTGAAATTAAAAACACAATGCCAGGGACTTCCCTGGCAGTCTAATGGTTAAGACTCTGCTTCCCCTACAGTGGGCATGGGTCCAATCCCTGGTCAAGGAACTAAGATCTTGCATGACATGCCTCACAGCCAAGAAGTAAAAGGAACACTACTGAAATTCTTAAAATAAAAACACGATGCTGTTTACATTAGCACCCCCAAAATGAAATAATCAGGTTTAAATCTAACAAAATATGTATAAGATCTGTATGAGGAAAGCTACAAAACTCTTGATGAATGAAATAAAACAATTATATAAATGGGAAAATATTCCATGTCAGTGGAAAGATATCAAGATGCCAGTTCTTTCCAGTTTGATCTATAAATTAAGTAATCCTGGTCAAAATACCAGCAGGCCATTTGGGGGCTATCAACAAACTGATTCTGAAGTTTATACCAAAAGATGAAAATATTTACCAAGTCCTTCTGTGAGGCAGATCCTGGAACTGACCAAAGATGAAAGTTTGGCTCCTTGTCCTCCAAGGGCTCCAATTTCCATCAGTTCTTTAATCTAAAGGTAATTTGCAATCCACCCCTTTCAAACTTACGTAGCAAAAGGACTCACCTTTTAAGAAATCCCAGATAGTAGGATTAGAGGGCTCTAATGGAGGTATGTGCAAAGTGCAGGTGGAGATTGCAAGTCAGAGGTGGCATGAGAAGAGAGGGCTCTGGAGTAGAAGCTTCTGGGGTGCCAGAAATATTCCAGAAAGCTAAGTGTGTGGAGGAATTTCCGGGCAGAGAGAACAGTCTAGGTAAAGGTGTGAGATCATGGCATGTTCTGGAAGCTCATTTGGTCTAGCAGCAGCAGCAGCAGAAATCAGGGTTTCCATCGTGCCTGGGGAAATGGCTCTTACAAGTTGTCCTAGAGACTCATGTGTCCCCTTTCTGTTCCTTATTCCTACACCATTTCTTCCAGGACCCTCTTGCTGCATAGCACAGCCCCGCAGCTTTTATCCAGTGGCTGAGGAGCACTAAAACTTCAGCAAAAGCGCTACTCTGGAGACACCCCAGGGCCGTTCCTCTTGCTGGGAGGCTGCCTCCTCCCCCTTCCCCACCCCAGGCCCACCCTTGGTACATATTCAACTTGCTTAGAGGTTAGCACTCCACAAAATGTTTGTTCAGCCTGCTATTTTTAGTACTTTAAGGAAAAAGAAATACTGTATCTTTGCAAAGGATAAAGAAAACAATGTGAAGAAAAGCCCACAGTGCTCTCACCTGCCTGTCATTTCCCTGAGTCAGAGGAGGGTCTTTTTCCATTTTGTGGGTCACGTGTTCCAAGGGGTGGGTGCAGCGTGTGCCCTGTACCTATGACCTCGGTCCCATGCCAACTTCTCGTCTCTTGGACTGGCCTGTGCCTACAAGCATCTGCACCCCACCTGGCGCCCAAGGCCCTTCCCACGTCAATGTCCACCCCTTTCCCTCCTCAGATAAGCCATGTGAACTCTACTGCTCACCCCTCGGGAAGGAGTCCCCTCTGCTGGTGGCCGATAGAGTCCTGGATGGCACGCCCTGCGGGCCCTACGAGACGGATCTCTGCGTGCATGGCAGGTGCCAGGTGATGTGTTTTCCTTGTGTCCTTGGCAGGGTTTTGGAGGGGAGGCTCCCTCCAGGGGGAGCCTGGGGTGGCAGAGGCCTCAGGAGGCCTGGGTGAGTGGACTTTCTCAAGAAGGCATCCCGCGGGTGGTGTTGCCTCCTGCAGCCTGGCACCCCTCCCTCCCTCAGCAGTGACTGAGCCAACCAAGGGTTGAGGTGCTGAAAGAGCAGTGGCAACACGGTCATCGCAAACATCTTAGAGTAACTGGACATCATGACAAAGGAAGAGCAGGTAGGCTCCTAGGTGGACTGGAGGATGTATATAAATGTGCATTTGGGGGCAAGCTTTGCTTGTTTAGCTATCAAAGATATAGTACAGCTGAGCTGATGCCTTCACAGGTGGTACCTAGGGAGGTGAATATGCCTGGCTTTGGGGCTCCACCCATGGGAATATGATCCACAAACCCATCCTGGTGTTAGATATCTGTGATCCACTAGGGTGATGAAAGATGTCATTTAAGAAGGCAAAAAGAGAAAGGAGAGAGGGTGCCAATCATTTTAACCCTAGTGGATTTTTTTCCCCTTGCAAAGTCCAAGCTAGTCCAAGACAGGGAAAAACTTGACAATGTCCAGATTCCTTTGGCACTGCATGGCTTTGTTATCAAATATAAATATGTGGGGGCGATAGACACTTGGTGCCCCAGGGAAGGAGGGATGATGGGCCCTCGGGGCTGCCATGTTGTAGCAAAGCCTCGGGCAGTGTGAGCCAGGATCTTATCATTATCGCTGAAATGAGAAACTGCTGATGGTTCTGCTTCTTGGTAAACCTGCTAACAAGTCAAGTGCGAGATTTGTTTCCATCCTAAATTACAACATACACTTGCAGGGACCACAGTGCGGCCCAAGTATGTATGTTCCTTTAGCAAACATATCCCAAGTTAAAAGCACGTGTGTTCTTTAAAGCAGCACCAGCTGAGCCACCTCCAGCCTCTCAGCAGCATTTTCTGCAGTATTCTTACCAATGTGGAAACGATTCTAAGCATCCTGACATTTTCTGGCCAGCGGGGTCCATGTTAAAAGGCCATTCATGATTTCTAGGCAGAGAGTGCCAGTGTGACCTTTCCACAATCTTAGTTCTTATTGCCGCCTTTTCAATTAGAGAGGCTCCCCTGTGCCATGACAGCAAAACTCTCAGCCCTTTTGTGAGTACAGCTGGGTGTTCATGAGGCCACCCAAAGTATTGTAATAGCTTTAAGTCTATGCTCATGAGGGTACCATTGAGCCAGAGCCTGGCTTGCACTTGAGGTGACAGGGATGCCGTGTGTACACTTACCTTTCTGCTCCTACCTCTATCCCGTTACCACCTCTGAGTCCATCTCAAATGGCTCTCCCACCATCTCCACCATTATATTTACTCACCCTGTGCTGAGACTAGCGCTAACCAGCACAGCCCCTCCAGGCAGGGGCACTGGGGAGCGCAGAGGCACAGACAGTGGCCCCTTTCACAGTGCACTACAATGGATGGGGTTCATGATCCTTGGAGCCTCACCCTGACAGTGGGGAGACCCATGCTTGTTCTTGGAAGTACCATCACCTCTACATGGATGCCCCCCAGTGACCCACTGCCTCCAGGCAGCCCACCAGTCCTAGCAGAAGGCCACTGTCCTGGCAGGTAGCATCAGCACCTACCAGCAAGAGAGAAACTGGCTTTCTGAAGGAAGTTAAATCCCATTTGTAATTTTTCTAACAGTGCTCATTCTTCAGAGGGACTCTGTGAAGGTTTACTTTTGCCCATGGTTAACTCAATACTCACAGAAATTCAAATTAGTAATGTCAGAGTTAATGAAGTTTTATAATACCATTGAGCATGTTTAAGTAAGACTGTAAGAAATTAAATACAAATATAGTATTTATGCTTAGTTATAGTGATTGCCAAAAGTGGAAAGTTCTGGATTTCTGTGGTCCTTGTAAATGAGTCAGGCAAGAAATGTTGGTTAAAGAGAAGAGTATTATTAATAAAAAGAAACCTCAGGGGGTTTGTGAGCAGAGGGTCTGACCTGTTCATCGATGCCATCACCTGATTATAGTGGATAAAAGGTAGAAATCTTCCATACTTTATGTAAGACAGCACTACGGAAATGTTGCTGTGGTTTACTTGTTAGCTTTTCCCGCTGTTCTCTGCAGCTGTAAATTTTGCTATTTTAGGGTAGCGGAAGGAGTTCTGGGAAATTCTGAGAAGCCTGGTAACTAGTTGGTGGGGAACGGCATGGACAAGAGGCTCCAAAATGGTCTTTTGAGAAGATTCCACTGAGCTCCAAATAGCATGCGATTCAAACCATAACATGAAACATGGAAATACCATTTTACTCTGTTTTATGAGGACCAAGTTGAGTTTCATTTCAGTGAGTCACAAATTACTTAACATGCTAAAATGAAACTTAACAGCGCTCATAAAAGTGGGAGTGAGTTGGGGGAAGAAACACAAACATTGTCTATTTTTCAGCAAGTCCCTATAAATCAGGAGTCCCATCATTAATGATTCCTCCTGTTGGCCTCCAGAAGCAAAGAAATCAAGTTAATATGCCTCTAATATGCAACTTGCCTCAAAGCTGCTGACCGTAAGGGGTGAGTCAAACAGCTGAACACGTCTGGGACCAGATGTGTTTGGCTTCATCAGCTTATGTACACTTGCAGCCAAGGTACTCTAACTATAGTCACATTTCCTTGGGACCCTAGCTCGTTATGGATCCCTTGTTTGATGAACAGCAAAACACCTTCAGGGCCTGTAAGCTTCTTCAGTGAAGGGATGGTGTCTGATAATCTGTGTCCTCCAAAGAGCTATCTTGAAGGACAGACAGTCTCTGATTACATTTCACAAAGAATAAAAGACTGGGTGGGTCACTGGCTCTTAGGGACTTAAGTGATTCTGGAACCTAGAGCCCATTTCAATGGACCATTTTCAATGTCCAGAATTTATTTATCTCTTATTTTGTGTACGGTGGTTTTCTATTAGGCAAGTAGAATTACTGATGGGATTTTGGAGATTTATAAGACACTCTGACTTCAGAGTCCCCTTGTGTAAAGAAGGGGTCACAAGCATGCAGGAAGCTCTCAGTTGAGTTCAGTTCAGTTATTCAGCCATGTCCAACTCTTTGCAACCCCATGGACTGCAACACGTCAGGCTTCCCCATCCATCACCAGCTCCCGGAGCTTGCTCCAACTCATGTCCATTGAGTCAGTGATGCCATCCAAATATATCATCCTCTGTCGTCCCCTTCTCCTCCTGCCTTCAATCTTGCCCAGCATCAGGGTCTTTTCCAATGGGTCAGTTCTCATCAGGTGGCCACAGATTGGAGTTTCAGCTTCAGCATCAGTTCTTCCAATGACTATTCAGGACTGATTTCCTTTAGGATGGACTGGTTGGATCTCCTTGCAGGAAGCTCTACTGTGTGTTTATGTATAAGTAGGCCTGTGTTTCAGTATGCCCACCTGGTTGCTGCTTTTCACCCTTTAGCTGACACCCTGAAGTGTGTGATTATTGGTACCGGACCTTTATCCAAAGCAGTGCTTACACCTCTGATGTCATACCCTGCATCCCTTTCACCTGATTAACCTCCCATAGCAACTTTCGGATTAAGCCTGTAGACGAAGCCACATGGTCACCCCTCTTCCATCCCAGGACTCCGTTAACCCAATGGTTAAGGCAGCATAGCACACACCATGGTGGTGAAGAAAAGCAGAGGCCATCCTTTGACAAGAAGGCAGAAGTGGATGGAAGTTTTACTGAAGGAACAGAGGCCAAAGCTGGAGCAGATGGAGAGTCACAATCAAAAAGAAAGCAAGAAGCTTGAGGAAGTCTAGGACTTGGGAGTGGAGAGTGGAAGTGAGGAGCTGGCTGAAAACAGTGAGTCATGGTTGGTGACCATGCCTGGCCAGGACTTGGAGCTTGACGAGCTGTTAGGGAATTATCTTCAAGCTTTTCCCCAAAGTCATGTGATAAGCTGTTCGAGGACAGCTGGAGCAAGGAAGGGACCTCAGTGCTCCAGCGCAATGCCCACCCCTGGGACTAAGGGCAGAGTCCAGCTTCCCTCCTGCCTGGCCTGAATGGAAGCCTGCCACCCTGCATCCAAAGTGGTCCGTCACTTGGCCATCTGTGCCACATTCTCAAATACAAGTGGTCAGCCAGAGATCATCAGCTCCCTGAAGAAAACCAGCAGCAGGAATGAGAAAAGACCAAGAAAAACAAACAGGAAAACTTACCCTGGCAAAAAAATTGAGATAATTACAGAATTCTGTATGCAGCCAAAGGATCAACCAAGCATGTAGGCAAAATAATTTTGGGACATGGAAGAACTCAGAAATCTTATTTTCATGCATCCTTCTGAAGAAATGAGGTGCAGTTTAGCAGGATAAGGGTGAAGGCCAGAAGGAGGAAGACAAGCCCAGCAGGACTTGGTGGAGCAACCTGGGAGCCCAGGAGAGGCCAGGAGGGGTCAGCATCGCTGGCTGAAAGCAGCAATTAAATTTAAAATAAGAAGTCAGTGATGTCCCTCTAACAACAGAGAGAGAGGGCTAGTGGTTGGAAGATAGCTATTAAGCTGAAGAAAGGAAGTGCTTCTCCTCTCAGCCAGGAACATGAACACAAACGAGGACCGCTGAAATCTGTGTGAGGAAGTCCCAGTTCAAAAATGAGAAGGTGAAACGGCATGGTGGAGGGAACGCACTGTGCTGTCTGGTGGTGGAGCAGAAGAGAAGGCAGAGGGCTTGGTCTGAAAACCGAAGCTTCCTGTTCCCCCAGCTTGATGGGAGGTCGGCATTGGTGTGCTTTTATTGAACATGCGTTCTGTGCTCCCTACCACGCAGGCCACTGTGTTTGGGGTGAGGACAAGAATACAGGTTCATAAGACGCCCTCTTTGCTGGGCTTATGGTCCATCTGTGGGAAGATAAGACCTACTCATGTGAAAGCCTAACAACCACAGGTGAAGGTATGATCAAGAGCCGGTGAGAGACTGGGTTTAGAAAGAGCAGAAAGAACATTCCAGGCGCTGGGTGGTGTGCTGGGCGTGCAGTGCTCGGCAGAACCAAGAGGGTCCGTGTCCCCACACACGGTGCAGACGAGGAACATGTACACTCACAGACCTGGTCATCCCCTCAGCCTGGCCCACATGAGGAGGGAAATGGGGTCATGGAAAGTAAGCTGTGGGCGTCATGGCCGGGCCCTGTGAAGAGACAGAGCCGGCCGGTGGAGACTTGGGGCGGGGCCAGTGCTCCTTGCAGAAGGCAGAGGGGAGGCCGGGCCTTCCAGAAACAGGGGTGGGTGGAGGGAGGCGCCAGGGCCCAGGCTGTGCAGGGCCTGGCTGGTGGCGGTGGGGCTCCAGGTTTCTTCTGACGG
>SJXQ01001875.1:34679-106026 GCA_006408695.1 Aepyceros melampus | reverse complement strand
GTCAGTCCCGGTGCAGAAGAGAGAAAACCAGTGTGATCAGCCCTTTGCTGAGTAATCAGGCCTCACCTGGGTAGTGGCCATGAGCACAGGCAAGAAACAGACACTGGAGGGGTCGTAGGGGACCAAGCTGTGAGCCGGCACCTGAGTGAGTGTATCAAGAGGACTGGAAGCGGCCTGGAGGGCTCGGGTCGGGGCTGGGAAGGCGGCCACATCTACGAGTTCCAGGAGGGCGGGCGGAGGTGTCCTGAACTGAGAAGTCCGGGGCTGGCAGCTATGGAGGAGGAGCCGGTGTCTCAGGGTGGCCACACTGAGGTCAGTGTCCTGGCCGGAGAGTCAGGGGGAGTACAGATTGTAGCAGACCAGCCCCCATGAGCCTGGGTTGGGGGGCAAATATAAGGTTTAAGAGACGTCTGCACATGAGTGATGGTTGCGGCTTAAGGAGAAGGTGACATTACCAAGGAAAATCAGGAGCAGAAGGGTCACAAGAGCTACCCACTTCTGCAGAGTCCAGGGCAAGAGAGGAAGGGGCAGAGCCATCCACGGGGCCCGGGAGAAGCACACAAGAGTCTGCCCCCTTCACGGCCTCTGTCTTAGCATCTTTATTCCCAGTCTGGCACATAAGAGGCACGTGACCATGCTTTGGGCGAATGAATCAATGCACACCACAGATGGGGAGTCAGATGCTAAAGAGTGACTGGCCAAAGATGAGGATGGAGACATGGTCAGTGGATGTGGTGACCAGGAGGTTATCTGTGGCTGGTGATCGTCCATCGACAGGGGCAGGATGCTGGGGAAAGCATTCAGGTTTTCCAGCACTGAAGTGGATATTGCTCACTTCTCTGCTGTTCATGGTCCATCCTTCCCCTTTCTCCAGAACACAGCACTGAGTACTAATGCTCTCCTAGGCTTTTTGCTTGTTCCATAGGAACTGTCTTTACTGAAAGAACTTGTGCCTTTCCCGCCAGGTCCCAACCATCCTGAACCTTCGATTAAGTACACCCGGGACAGTGTCCTCCCCTTGGTGTCACACGCGCCCTGGCTCGTCAGCAGAACAGGGCTCTGACCAACAGATGCTGACTAGCAACTGCTTTGAAAGCTTAAAAATGGGTAGCAGGGGTTTTCCTAGTGTATGTGGAAAAGTGATCCCTGGGATAAATGGGAAGATGCAAGAGTGAATTGTTTGGCGTTTCCTTGGATTTTGTCATCTTGTCCTCTAGAACACCAAGCCTCATAAACACAGTCATTAAATCTCCTGTGACAGTCAGCATCTGGGTTGGGGGCGGGGGGAGCGGAGAATCCAGCCTCTTCCAAGTATATCATGTGTTTCTTGAACTACGCTGTAGCAGAGGGAGGAAATACCACTGTTGGCAGATTAGTTTGGCTGTTGCCCCTTGGTTTTCAGATTCACTGCTGTTCAGAGACATGCATGCCCTGCGTGTTCTGCCTTTAAATGCAATTGTCATCTAAAATAATACCAGGCAGAGAGCACAGCACGCCAAACTGTCCCAGCCCCTGGGTGCCCCGAAGGATTAACTTACAGGGTGACCCTGCCCGCATCCCTGTGTGTACCTGACCTGAGAATCCCACGGGGACAGACCACGCCCTGCTGCAGGTGGGGCTGCTCCACATTGCAGGAGAGCCCGCCTGCGCGCGGGCCTCTGCACTTGGCTCGTGTGCAGAGAGGGAAGGTGCAGTCCCGCATGCCTTCTCCTTCCCCTCTGCCTTTTCGGGAGAGGAGGGAGTGTGTGGCAGAAAAGGGGGAGATGACAATTCCCTGTTGAGCCCTACTCTGCTCAGATTAGAGAAGGGGGAGCTTGTCCTGCAGCCCCGTAGAAGGAAGGTGGCTCAGGAGCAGGCTCCATCCATCCCAACAGGGCCCACCTCTCATCTGGGCCTGAGAGGTGAGCTTGGGTTTCTCCAACCAGAACAGAGGTAATTTTTGCAGCAACCCTCAGAGACTGAGGTTAATACTCTCATTTTTAGAATGGGAAAACTGAGGCTCGTATCCAAATGTGTAACTCTCCTCAGTTCCCACATTAGCGTTAGCACAGCATTTTCAGAAGAGAAGCTGACTGCCCACCTGCCAGGTAGCTTTGCCCTAATCCAGAAGCCAGCTGGCTACAATCTGAAGTCATGTCTGAGGACACTTCGGTTCTGAGAGGTGAAGTTTTAACAAAAGAAGCTAGTTTTTAAGGTTAAAGCAGAATGCTGGGTAAGGAAAGAAGAGAAAATCACGGAGAACCTTCCCCCTGTATCCCGCCTTTGACAGTTTGACACGGAAGATGCTGTGAGTCCTACAGACAAGGCTGTTGAAGGTTCCAGATCCGGGTCTCTGCTTCCTGGGTGGAGACCTGGGAGTCGGAAGTTCTGAACAGCCATAAACCGGCATCGGATGATCTGTGAGGCCCTCACCAAAGCGTTTTGGGATTTATAACCAGATGTTCTGTCATGATGGAGCTTCCCATAGGTTCTTTACTTGACCTGACCTCCACTGTAAGTGCACCCTATTTCCGAGAACAGAGGGAGGCCCCCATATCCATCGAGGGGTCCTCAGCCCAGAACTGCTTTGGCTCAGGGGCACAGCTCCAGTGGGAGCTCCAGACTCAGGACCTTTCCCGACGGGAAGGGACGCTTCTTCAGGACACAAGGCTGGGGTTTCTCAGCAGTGGCTGTCTCCAAGAAGGTCCCTCTCTGAGCTCCAAACCTAGCCCACTGGTCTTCCACAAGGCCCTGGGCCTGCAGCCTCACCTGGGAATTCAGCAGCAACACAAATCCTTCGGCAATGGATGACCTACCCATGCCTCCAGGTGACTGCAGTGTGCTAAAGTTTGGTGAGCTTGTGTTCCCGGGCCCAGGAGGTCATCTCTCTGTTCTGGACATTGACCACAACTGGTCAGACCAGGAGGCATTGTTCCTTTAGCAGGTGCTGAGTGAGGACTGTGTGGAAGGGCATCCATCTTGATAGACTAATTTTAGCCCTCAAGAGTCATCACTCCAATGAAAAACTAAGCAGGGGCTTTATTTTTGGGGGCTCCAAAATCACTGCAGATGGTGACTGCAGCCATGAAATTAAGACACTTACTCCTTGGAAGAAAAGTTATGAGCAACCTAGATAGTATATTCAAAAGCAGAGACATTACTTTGCCGACTAAGGTCCGTCTAGTCAAGGCTATGGTTTTTCCTGTGATCATGTATGGATGTGAGAGTTGGACTGTGAAGAAGGCTGAGCGCCAAAGAATTGATGCTTTTGAAGTGTGGTGTTGGAGAAGACTCTTGATAGTCCCTTGGACTGCAAGGAGATCCAACCAGTCCATTCTGAAGGAGATCAACCCTGGGCTTTCTTTGGAAGGAATGATGCTAAAGCTGAAGCTCCAGTACTTTGGCCACCTCATGCAAAGAGTTGACTCATTGGAAAAGACCCTGATGCTGGGAGGGATTGGGGGCAGGAGGAGAAGGGGACGACCAAGAATGAGATGGCTGGATGGCATCACGGACTCAATGGACGTGAGTCTGAGTGAACTCCAGGAGTTGGTTATAGACAGGGAGGCCTGGCATGCTGCGATTCATGGGGTCACAAAGAGTCGGACACGACTGAGCGGCTGAACTGAACTGAACTATGTTTTGGAAAGGATGGTACAGTACCTCCTGAGAGAAACAGATGCTAACAGTGGGCCCCTGGACTTACCGGTGAATAACCTGGACTCTCAGAAAAGAGGCGAGGGCTGGCTCCTTGCAGTCCAAGCATACCCAAGTATTGCAAAGCTGCAGGGGGCCCAGCAGTCCTGTGGACAGTCTCGTCTCACCAGGCCCCCAACTGATGGTGACTTCATCCCTGAAGAAACAGCAATCAATTCCAAACATTGCATATTCTTAAACATTGGATCCCATGAGGTCTAACTCAATGTCAGTTGGGGCCTGCTACTGAGCAAGCGTGCACACATTCTTTATGTTATGTTTTAGGAGCAATGGTGAGAACACAGTGGGTCTCACCGTGGGCCCCCCACCTGCCTCTGCTTGTCTGGAGCAGCAGTGTCTCCTGTCAGGGGAAGGGGCCCCTGCGGACACCTGGTGCTGCTCTGGCTATGCAGGGGCTTTGCGAGCATTCATTTGCACTGCTGCCCATCCTCATTCTCTCTCCCCCGACCCCAAGATCCTTCTTTCAGGGGACGCTTGGGAGGGAAAGTGGTTTGCTCATCTAGGAAAGTAGTGCCCTTCTTCCCAGTGACTCCCTTGTCCTGCTCCTCCCAGAAGCTCCTCCCATGCCTGTCCATCTTGCATCCAGGTGAATTCTTAGTCTGGCAGATTTGAAATGCAGACTTCGCCTCCTAGCTGTGTCTTACCAGGAAAATCCATGGACAGTGGAGCCTGAGCGACTGAGCACATATGCACGCACACACGTGCACACGCGCGTGCACACAGCCACACACACACGATCTCAGCCAGACAACAAGTAGCCTTTTGAAATTCCAGCATGGATTCTCCCCCAACATCTCCTCTGCCCAAAGGTAGTGTTTCTGGTGTTCTTTTAGCTTCCCTATTCTGAGCATTTCAAAATTCTCACAAACCCATCATGCTCTGGGGAGAGGCCTGACCTTGTCCAGAAGTTCTTACAGTGGTCTCAGTCCCAGGCTGGCGACATCAGGGTTCCCCAGCCAGCCTGGGGCCAGGAGGCAGGAGGTGAAGGACTGCTCCGGGCCCTGCCAGACACTCACTATGTGGCCTCTAGGTTTGCCAGGTGCCTTCGCTGGGCTGGGGAAAGCTGTCCAGACCAGGAGGGCTGTTAGCTTAGAGTATCCAGAAAACTTTTATCCAGACACCCTGACTGAGATATCAGCGGTACCTGCTCAAATCAGAGACCCACTACTGCTGAGCCACAGTGTGATTAAAAGAGTAATAGAAAACCAGTGCGAGGGGAGTCTAGAGCTGAGAGTACCTGGAGACGGGGAAGCCACGTGGGGACAGGTCAGGGTGACGTGAAAGAGGCAGGGTGCAGGGGCAGCTCGGCGGTCTTGGCACTGTGGCAGTACTGGAAACAGGCTAGGGACAAGGACGTTGGACTCTGGGACAGGAGACACGAAATTGGGCAGCGCACGCGTGGCACACAGATTTGACCACAGGGAGCTTGCAGAGGCTGCCGGTTGAGAATTTTGGATCTTGGATGCCTTGTTTTCTTATTGCCTGTAATTTTGTGTTAAGCCTCTCCCCAGGAATTAGCGAGCAGTCCAGATCGTGAACCCAGGCAGCTCCTGCCACATGCTCCGGCTTGCCTACCTCCAGGCCTCACGGGGTGGGCTGCCCTGGCAAGGTGTGGCGGTCAATGCCGCTTACCAGTCTGGGTCTCCATTCGTCACTGATTCACCCCTTCACTCACTTTCTCTGTTCACACCTTGCCTGGTCTCTGGCTGCCGAAGCCCCTGATCTCGCCCTGTAGCTGTTTGTATACTAACTTTGGACACATTGGAGTTTCTTTGTTTTGAATGTATTGCCCTTTTTCAGTTTTCATGTCATTTGGGGACCAAATTTGCTTTGACCTTAGCATATCTTCAAGTCTTCACTGAAATACATTCAATAGTGACGATATCATTTTTGGACACATGATAGTAAGTTCTCACTAATTCTTTCCCAAAGAAAGAAAAGTGTCCAAGGCTTCAACTGTTCTGTATGAAGCCTCATTTGTGCTTCGTGTAGCATGCCACGGTGCCAGGGTTCTCTGAGTGTGGTCCTGGCCAGCAGCCACAGCAGCACTCGGGAACTTCACAGAAAGAGAGATACTCAGGTCCATTCAGGCCTGCTGGATCAGAAACTCTGGGAGTGGATCTTGCATCTGTGTTTTCACAGCTCCCCTGGTGAGGTGGATGCACTTTGATGTTTAAGAATCACTGCCCTTATGAAACAGAGGGTTCCGGTTCAGTGGGTGAGCTGCGGGGCCAAGCCTTCACCTCCAGGAGGTTTGCGGTGTGGCTGGCTCTATTCCGTGCCCTGCCCCCATGGGAGCGGGGACACAGAGGGAGGAAGGGGTCAGTCACCTGGGCCTGGCTTGTCTGGATTAGAAGCCTGATGCAGGGTACAGGGCAGTGGAGACTCAGTTCTTGTTCTGGAATTCTTTACTCTAGGGAAGAAGGGTGGAGAGACATTTTAGCAATTTAACTAGCAAATAATTAAACACACCAGTGTTTACCGTAACATAAACTCAGGTATGTTATTTTGCAGACCATAAAAGTCTCATGAATTTTTTTTTTAAAGGAGAAACAGGAATTCACAACCTTTTCCCACTTTTTATGAACTGACTGTGCTTCCCTGGGGCCAGCCAGGTCAGGGTGACCCTCTTCTGCCCTCAGACAGGCCTCCTTGAGAACATTTGAGCAGCACGGCATCTTCTTGGGCTAAATCCCCCTGACTGAGGACTAGGGGCCTCAAGCCCAGCCGGCCCGAGTGAGCTCTGGGCTTCCGGACCCCAGCAGAAAGTCACTATGGTGTCTGCCGTGTCTTCTGAGACTGCTGACTATTCCAGCCAAGATAGGATCACGGACTCATGCAGCTCCAAGGGGACATGGGCCTTGTGAAACTGTGGCCGTGCCAGGAGGTGTGGGAACTGGCTCCCCTTCTCCCCACGGCCCCACCTTTGCGGCTCTGGAAGGGCCTGGCCCAGGCCCCAGTGTGAGTTCAGGCCCCTGGGCCTCTACAGATCCCTCCTCCCTAACAGACATTAACGCAGGTATTTGATGACTATGTGGTGTAAGGGCAAATGTAATACAAGCTGGATTGTATTCTTTTTCTCTCCTGGTTTTAAAATATTTGCTTGGGCCCCTGGAGGTGTTGTGAGCCCTCCCGCACCAGCCTGCGGGGTCTCATGGAGAGTCAGCCCTGCAGGGTGTGCCTCTGAGGGCTACACTCAGAATAACCCAGCACTCTGCTTGTTTAGAAAATCGGCTGTGATGGCATCATCGGGTCTGCGGCCAAAGAAGACCGGTGTGGGGTCTGCAGCGGGGACGGCAAGACCTGCCGCGTGGTCAAGGGCGACTTCAGCCACGCTCGGGGCACGGTGAGCTCGGGCCTCGGGAAAGGTGACCCCGGCCACTGAGAGCAGACAGGTGAGCATGGGCCCCGAGGCGTTGCTGCAGCAACCAGACAGCCTACAAGTGCTGTGTATTTTATTGCCCCAAAGCCAATCTTACTGGATCCTCTCTTGCCCAGAGTCAATGATCCCTTGCCTTCCTTGCATCTTACATGTAAGGACTAGTTAATAATAGTTAGGGGGGTTTCCCAAGTGGCACAGCAGTAACGAATCTTCCTGCCATTGCAAGAGATGCAAGAGACGCAGGTTCGATCCCTGGGTCGGGAAGATTCCCCTGGAGAAGGAAATGGCAATCCACTCCAGGATTCTTGCCTGGAGAATCCCCATGGACAGAGGAGCTTAGGAGCTTGGCGGGCTACAGTCCACAGAGTTGCAAAGAATTGGACACAACTGAGTGACTGAGCATGCACCCACAGTAGTATTTAGGGCACCCTGCCCTTTAGTCTTAGGATTTCTGAAAGGCAGAGAGAAACATTATAGCCAGAATGGCATGTTTAGGTTCTTTGACGTGAACAGCCCACCCCAGTGCTGTGGGTTGGCCCCCGAGTCCATTCTCATGCAGCGGCTCCCTGTCCCCCCACCCCCGCCCCCCTCAGCGCGGGCCGGCTCGTCTGTCTGTCCCTCGTACAAAGGTGACAACAAAGACACTTGTCCACATCGTTTTTACCCACGTGAAATGATGAGCTTCTCTTCTGTCTCTGAATTTTCCCTCAATGAGAGGATAGCATTTACACACATCCCTAAACACGCCTGAAGCCCCATGTTCTGGGACGTCCGTGATGCGGCTGCTGGCTGGGGCTGCAGAGTCCCTGTGACTCCCATGTCCCAGATGTAGCCCGGCCCCTGCCCTGGGCCTGGAAAAGTCACAGGGTTCAGCTGATGGGCGGCACAGTCTTTCCGCTGGAACCGTCTCCACAGCCTGTGTGGGGGGGCTGCCTTGCCCAGAGGTGGGAGAGTTTCTGATCGCCTGCCTGGTGGCTGCCAACTTCAATGTCCAGGGAAATAGCTGCTTGACACCACTCAGCGAGAGGAGCACGAGGCGGGCAAGTCACCTAGAGGGCGAGTGAGTGTCCCTTCCCCTGATACCACCGAGGATGACGGTACCAGGATAACTCGCTGAGTGGAGCTGAGCTGAGAAGCTTCTAATTCCCAGAGCTGCTTTGGATGAAGGCTTTTCAGGCATGTTCCCTCGGTACGGGGACAGGATCACAGTTGTTTCCCGTCCCACAGAGCGAGCAGAGAGGAGAATCCATGCACGGCCCCCTTTCTCTACTGGGATAGGAGCCCTGGTCTGGAGCAAAGGCTGCTTCTAGACCCCTCACAGAAAGGGCTCCTACTACACAGACACTCTGCAGAATCCTGACAGCCAAACCAGAGCCACACGCAAGTGAGAATTACACTTCCGGCTCAGTAAGGGCTGGTTTCTGGACTTTGAAGATGGGTGCCCAGGCCGTGGAACAGGCCTCTGGAGGGAACGTCTGCCTCCTGCCTGGCTCTGACGAAAGCCAAAGAAGCTGCCGCTGGAACGAGTCGGTGTGGGGGAGGCACCCCCCAAAGCTGCACCATCCAGGGCAGTCGCCACAGGCCACCAACGTCCATTCACATTTTCAATATTATTAGTTTAAATTAAACCAACATAAAACTTCAGTCCTCAGTCCCGTGAGCCACATTTCAATGCCCCGTTGCCACGTGTGACAGGGAGCTCCCGCGTTGAATGTCACAGAGAGACGTGCTCCTTCCTTGCAGAAAGTTCAATTGGACAGCAGCGCTCTGCACCTTTGGGGACATCTGCTCTCTGTTTTGTCTGATGCCACTGTCCCTGTTTGAACTCCAGCTCCAGTTTGCCATGAGAGCGACCTTGCTTCCTGCTTCACCTGAGCAGCAGGGCTGCTTAAGAACAGACCTCAGCCACTGGCAAGTGTTTGTTACTGACTTTTTTTTTTTTTTAAGTCAGCATTAGAACCCTTTATGTTTATAAACTGAATGTTGTGCTGAGCTCCAGTAAGCTGACTGTGCAATTGCTCCATCCTGTGGAAGGCAGTCGAGCATAGCTGTGCCCACTTCTGCCCCCAGGCAGTTCTCAGAGCCCTAAGGAAGGTTCTACCATAGTCCTTTATAAACGACCACTGTGCACCGCAGAGCTGCCAACCTCAAGAGCGCTTAGATCAGGACAGAAGCACTGTCTTTCCCCACAGGCTGTAACGCACTTGTTGGCCTTTGGTCTTGACACGGGCACATCCATTTCTCCTATGACGGCAGCATCCTTCCCTGCTTCCCCCATTCTCCACCCCAGCCTGTGCCTGGCCCCCTGCACACGCAGAAGGCGGGTGGACAGGAAGCCTCTGGAGGAGAGCGGTCCCCACCCTGACATGCGACCTAGTGCTCCTTCACTGGAGTCTTAGCAAACCTTCAGAGCAAGATAAGCTCAGTTAGCTTCACCCACCTCTAAAAGTTCTTTCTGTCCTGAATGCTTGCCAAATGTTACACCTTTGTTTTGAAGTCTAAAACTGTCTTTAACAAATCCTAGGGACTGGGGTCTGTGAGCATCAAGCTCATGTCAGTGTGGATTCTGTTTACTGAAGATGTGTGTAGAATGCTCGCTCACGCATGGATGAGTCGCTAATTCAAGTTTCATCAGACACAAACCTATAGTCCAGGTCTGGCGTTCTGGAATGCACGTTCAAGAGATAATGCACATGGCCACCTGTGAGCCCACTCACCCTATGAACGTTTGTTCAGCACTGCTACATTTTAAGCTTGAGTTGCAGAAATAAAACTGTCACGGAGTTGGTCACAGTCAAGGCAGGAGACCCTCGGGCAAACAGCTTGAGCCCACATGTGAGGTGGAGGGGGCGGTGGTGGAGGGGGCTTCACTCGGCTCTAGGTGTACCGTGGGGCCCTAAGTCCTGGTGGGGCTGGCTCCTCGCCCAGCCCTGCAGACAGATGAGGGTGGCCTCCACACCCTAAAGGATAAGTAGGAATTAAATGACAGTGGAGGTCTGGGAAGGACATTTCAGGCTGCAGGAAAAACCAGCTTAGAAATGGCATAAAGCCCCCGGGTCATATAACGTCTAGGTGACTCCAAGGGCAGCTGGATGAATTCAGAATCCTGTCAGTTTAGATACGAAGGTAACTTTCATCTCTGCCCAACTCTAAAGACAGGAGAGAGGAGGAATGCCTTATCACCCTGAGGGTGAATATCAAAGAAAATACCATACCCAAAAGATAAAGCGGAATCAAATGGAGGATTTTTGCCCAATTATATGAAGTCTTGACCCTTGCCTGAACTCTTCTGGGTCCTTAACCCACATACTTGAGCTAAGGATCCCTAACAGACCTACACAGGGAGAGTGTCCACGACCCCAGGATGCCCTCCTTGGGTGTCCTGGAAAGGTCCCAGCGCAGTATCCTGAGTTGAGTGTTTTATTGCTCTCTGACCTCTTGCCTTCCGACTTTGAACGGATGAGGTCTTGGGCCACTTGGCTCTAGGGGAACCCACTTGAATTGGCTATCATATTACTTTTCTGATGGATGGGCTTCAGAATGCACAAGCCTTGGATTGAGTTGAAACAGCTGAGCTTTTTTAAATTTAGAAACTTAAAAGTTCTTGATAGGATGCTTTCCTTTCATTCATTAAATTGTCATTTGCACATTATTCCATGCTGCTCCTTGACACTTGAAAGGTGTCTGATGTCCATGGACACCCAGTCCAGGACATCTCTGGACTCAAGTCCCCACCAAGAGCTGGCCATGATGCCCCGTGGGCTCTGAATCCCTTTGCACTGTGTTCTTGAAGAGAACCTTCTCAAACTATCAGTTCTTGAAAAGGAGAGTGATGTGATCTCTCCCTATTGAGTGTGGCTTGGATCCCCGTGTTACACGTTTGTTCAATAGTTACCTTTAGAACCTGTGCCTCATGCCAAGTTCTGAGCTCCAGTGTCTAGGTGTGGGGTGGGAGGTGCCATGGGGAAATTTACCACTCTGTGATGGCGACACAGGCCACTTCCCTGCACTGGCTGTGAACTATAGTATCAGTTCCTGCAATATGCATGTAACCAATTACCATGTCTTTCTTTTTTTCAGTCAGGAATAATCTTTGTACCAAAGTGTCCACATGTGTGATGGCAAAGGCCATTCCCTGGTGTTTCTCATGTATGATTCCGGCTATTCCGAGCAGAACTGGTGGTGATATGCCTGGTGTGGGGCTCTTACCTCGCTTATGTGCCTGAATGTTTGCTAAGTGGAGTCAGTGGGAGTGAGTCATGTATGAAGCCATGGATAAATACATATCGCTTATGTGTAATTGATGTATAAGACTGATGACCTAAAAGAAAAGCTACAGAATAAAATCAATTCTAAGTCTATAAAAGATAAAGATTCATCAGATTAGGGGCTGTACAGAAATACATGTCAGTATGCCAGGGACACGTCTTCACTCTCCTCAGCCTCACCTGGCACTTTGGCAGAAAATGCTAAGATTGCCAGAGAATGGAAGTTTCTGTATTACATAGCTGGGCTTCCCAAAAGGCAGAGGACACTTGACAAGACCCTCCTGGTCTTCGTGCTGGAGATAAAGGCCATGGCCTTGTTCAGCCCACCTGCACTGACCTCACATTCTGAGAACTGAGCCAGAATATTAGTCAGACTCCTGGGCTTCCCAAATCATTTTCAACTGAAACCAGAAAAACCATTAAGAATAAGCATAAAGACAGTTTAATACTCTGACAAACAACTTTTGTAAACAGCAAAAACTTAAAAACTTACACAAATGCCTCCCCATGCATTTTTAAAGATTATACCCCTCCCAAAAGAAAAAAAAAAAAACTGATTTTTTTAATTTTTTTGGTACATGTTTGATACAATCATTTGAAAGTGTCCCAGTCAGTATAGCCAGGGTATTACCTATGTTCCATCATGGCACCTTATCAACTCAATGGTTTTCTTCCAAAGAAAGTTAATGCTGCTGAAACCTGTAACAAGGGAAAAATATGATCTAAATAATTTACACGTAAAGTTCAGACAAAAGGTATTTTTCAGGGAAATGTGCTTATAGCCTTGTGATATTAATTATTCAGCAATTTGAGGCAGGTTGAAGATCAACATCATTTTAAGGTCAACATCATTTTGAAGTTCCTCCTGACTACTTGTCCTTGTGGCTAAAATTACATGTTCTCCTAGAATAATGGCAACAGTATTAACTTTTATCCATGGCTTCCTCATGACACTAAATTGTGTCCCTCTAACTGGATTTCTCCTGCTTAATGGCAGAGACTAGAATGGAAAATTAAAGATAGTCTTGTGTCTTCCCTAAAGTGTGACTCTATCTTGTGAATTCCTGGAGTAAACCCCTCGCCTCCATTTCACGCCATCAACAGAGTGATATCTGGCATCTGCAGAGGGGAGACATCTGGTATGAGGAATGACAAGGTGCTCTGGGGCTTGGTAATGGGACTCTTTCCCTGGCTGGTCACTCTTCATGCCAACCTTGGGATGGGCTTTGGGCTCTGTCGGGGACAGTGCATGAGAGATGGTTTCCTTGGTTTGTGGACAGAGGCCCTGCTTTTCACTTCAGGGATTTTCTCTTTCATTATTTCATTACTCATGTAATGAATTAATGAATGTAATGTATTTCATTACTCATTGCTTCATGTCATGAGCAGAGAAGCTCATCTTAGAAGGAAAGGTTAGCAGAGCCCAAGCACAGCAATGCCCTGCCCCATTATTCAGGGATTACCTTTATTCAGACACAACTGTGCCGTGTGTCTGTCCTGAGCTCTTTACTCCCCATCAGCCTCTGTCCACTAGGGTACTTGAGAACGGAAAGGAAACAGGCGCCTTTTCAGTGCTACTACATGTGCCAATCTAAGCTCAAAAATAGGCTGGTGAGCACACATTTAGTGCAGATGCCTCTTGCTGTGGAATGTAGAAATTTAACTGATTTGGACCTTAGCAAATATGTCTGTTCCCTTTGGTTCTGCTGGTGATGCTAACACCAAGATTTGTTAGGCACAAAATAGGAAAAGTCTATGTAACAGCAGCAATTTTCAGAGATCTTGTTACTAGGTTAGTTAAATGATTTAAATGGAAATTTCTCCAAAAAGGTTTTAATCACCACCAACCCTGAACAATTTTGTGTTCATTTTTGATACTTCACTATCTTCTATGCCTGGAATCCAGTGAGTCTTCAAACTCCCCAAGAAGGAATACTTTTCTCTAAGAGAGATTTGTGATATAAAATCCATTGCTGTGATCCTCAAATATTTTTTTTTTTTGTGTTCCTGAAGCAAAAATCGTTTTTAATCAAAAACCTTGCCTCATACTATGAGGCTCAGCGGTAAAGAATGCAGGAAACATGGGTTCAATCCCTGGGTTGGGAAGATCTCCTGGGGAAAGAAATGGCAACCCACTCCAGTATTCTTGCCTGGGAAGTCCCATGGACAGAGGAGCCTGGTTGTCTACAGTTTATGGGGTTGCAAAGAGTCAGACTCAGCTTAGCGAATGTACAACAAGAACACGCTGAAAGGACTGGAAAGTGGAGGGGCTCTGCCTGCAAGTTGGTGCTGCTGCCCTTAAGTGAGAGGCGGTTGGAGGGAATCAACTGGAGGACCATACTCCCGCCTGGTTCAAGAAGTCATCCTGCCTGCCTGGGAGTCAGGGAGGATCAGGGCACAAGAAGTAGACCACTCATACCGGACTATGGTAATATCCGTGCAGGCTTCCTAAGCATAAAACATTTATTTGTAGGCATCCAAGACTGGATCTTTAGTAACAATGCCAAAATACTTGCTATCAAGACTCAAGGGCTCCGCTAAACTTTCCATCTAGGATGGCTGGTTGAACACAGGTGTTTATCTCCTTGGCTTCTCATGATCACCTTAAAATGAATGAGCAGGAACTTATTAAAAGGTCTAGGGAGAGCAAGCTCATATCAAGTGGATGTTCATATGTTATTTGAGAATAAATAGATTTGGTTTAGATCTAGTAAATAAGCAAACAAGCAACACACACCCTGCCACAGTTACCTTGGAGGAAAAAGGGAACCCGGCAGAGCAGGTCCTGATACTCTTATACACACCACTGTCACTCACATTTTAAGGGTCAAAATAAGTTACATGATCACTAATTTTAGGAGGTCAAGGAATGGCATTCCTATCATGATTCCAGAGAGAGACCTGACAATATTTGGTGGCCAGCCCCATGACACAGCACCTCTAGCAAACTTCTCTGCCTTCCGGTATTTTGGTTGCCAACACGTGATATCATTCCCTGGCCCCTAACTGAAAGCCAGTCCTGATAAGCAGCAAACACCATCCATGTACAGTAGACTCCCTCATCCCTGGGGGGTATCTTTCAATACCCCCAGTGGACGACTGAAAGCATAAATGGTATGGGGCCCTATATATATTGGGTTGGCCAAAAGGTTCCTTCAGGTTTCTACATAACGTCTTATGGAAAAACCCAAATGAATTTTTTGGTTATCCCAATACTATGCTTTTTTCCCTACAAATACACAACCTGAGATAAAGTCTAATATAAATTAGGCACAGTAAGAGATTAATAATAACTAATAATAAAATAGAACGATTGCAATACTATCCTGTAATATGAACTATGTAAACGTGGTCTTTCTCTCTCAAAATATCTTACTGTACAAATTTAAT
This sequence comes from Aepyceros melampus, assembly GCA_006408695.1. Taxonomy (NCBI): domain Eukaryota; kingdom Metazoa; phylum Chordata; class Mammalia; order Artiodactyla; family Bovidae; genus Aepyceros; species Aepyceros melampus. Next base: position 91,290 of record SJXQ01001875.1, on the reverse strand, counting down.
GCCTTTTCCATTTTAATTAAGCACTTAGCATGCACTGTGGCCATAAACTTTTGCAGTTGAAGATGTGACAGCAAATTTCTTTTTACCTTGTGCATAGTTTTATAAATGGAAGATTTATTCTTACCATAGATCTTAGCAACCTAAGCATATGATTTCTTTTCCCCTTTCTTTGTTAAGTCTAGAACTTCCACCTTTTCACTTAAAGAAGAACTTTACAGCTTCTCTTTGGCATGTGCAAATTGCCAGCATCACTACTCTGGTGCCTTGGGGCCATTATAAAGTAAAATAAAGATCACTTGACTGTTGTGAAACCTCAACAGTCAGTCTGATAAGAGATGGCTACTAAGTGACTAGTAGGCAGGTTATGGTTAACAAAGGGATAATTCACATTCTGGGCAGGACGGAGTGGGACTGTGTGAGATGTCATCATGTTAGTCAAATGGCATGCAATTTTAAACATTGCTATTTCTGGAATCTTCCATTAATATTTTTAGACTACAATTAATTGCAGGTAGCTAAAACTACAGAAAGTTACACTGCAGATAAGGAGGTTACTATATGTAGAGGCAACTCATCTGTGGCATCCTTCTCGGAAGAGTCTGCAACAAATGGGAGAGACCAAGATAACTGAAATGTGAAAAATAAGATAACTCAAATAATAGAAGCTCCAGATCTCTAATAACTATTCCTAGAAATGTTCGAGAAGTGATTTTACTCAAAAAACCAGTACAGAGTGCCATGAGAAGAAGCAATCAGAAAACAAAAAGGACATCTCAATTATTAAAACTATGACTATCATATTAAAACCTTGGAATAAAAAGCACCATACATAAATAAATGACAAATGACAGACAGAAAAAAATGTATGCAATTCTAGTTAAGAGTTTCACTCCAAAATATATTAAATACACATTAATAGATATAAAATATATTTTCACAGCTCTTGCTTATCAAAGAAAAACAACAAGCCAGTAGAAGAATGGACAACACTTGTGAATACGGTAAACCGAAGAGAAAACACAAGAGACCAATAACTATATGCTAAGATGCAGAGCCACACTGATAATGAGGGAAATGCAAATTACATCTATAATATCGTACTTGTTCACATCTCAGACCAGCAAATATCAAGAGGATTGATAATATCAAGTATCTGAACATGTAGACAACATGTATTCTCCTACAGAATTGGCTAACTTCTATATTAGTTAAGCCATTATGGAGAGCAATTTAATGTACATTTAACATTTAAACTGCATGTATATTTTTTCAGTAGACAGATTTATTATTGACCTCTGTGTTGAATAGAATGCAGGTGAGTCAAGACATTCTAGGTTTTGTTATTTTTAGTTTTAGGCTAAAACTGTCAATATCTGATCACTTTTGATCTATAGTAAAAGTCAATAGTTACACTTCCCCACAGTGGTAATGATGTCATCTTCACTCTAATGTGCAATTAGTAAACAAGCTTCTTTCTCTAAAGGTGACTTCTTGGAAACAGTCTAGGACTTAACACAAAGCAGTAACTTTTACTTAAGAAATGCTCAATTTGCATGTATGTTGAACAGTTGAACAGTTCAGCGGTTCAGTGAAGACCTACAAGACCTTCTAGAGATAACACCCAAAAAAGATGTCCTTTTCATTATAGGGGACTGGAATGCAAAAGTAGGAAGTCAAGAAACACCTGGAGTAACAGGCAGATTTGGCCTTGGAGTACAGAATGAAGCAGAGCAAAGGCTAATAGAGTTTTGCCAAGAAAACACACTGGTCATAGCAAACACCTTCTTCCAGCAACACAAGAGAAGACTCCACACATGGACATCAACAGATGGTCAACACCAAAATCAGATTGATTACATTCTTTGCAGCCAAAGATGGAGAAGCTTTATACAGTCAGCAAAAACAAGACTGGGAGCTGACTGTGGCTCAGATCATGAACTCCTTATTGCCAAATTCAGACTTAATTGAATAAAGTAGGGAAAACCACTAGACCATTCAGGTATGACCTAAATCAAATCCCTTAGATAGTGAAAGTGACAAATAGATTCAAGGGTCTAGATCTGATAGATAGAGTGCCTGAAGAACTATGGACGGATGTTTGTGACACTGTGCAGGAGGCCGTGATGAAGACCATCCCCAAGAAAAAGAAAAGCAAAAAGGCAAAATGGTTGTCTAAGGAGGACTTACAGATAGCTGAGAAAAGAGAAATGAAAGGCAAAGGAGAAAAGGAAAGATATACCCATTTGAATGCAGAGTTCCAAAGAAGAGCAAGGAGAGAGAAGAAAACCTTCCTCAGTGATCAGTGCAAAGAAGTAGAGGAAAACAATAGAATGGGAAAAACTAGAGATCTCTTAAAAAAATTAGAGATACCAAGGGAAGTTTTCATGCAAAGATGGGCACAATAAAGGATAGAAATGGTATGAACCTAACAGAAGCAGAAGATATTAAGAAGAGGTGGCAAGAATACACAGAAGAACTGTACAAAAGAGATCTTCATGACCAAGATAATGACGACGGTGTGATCACCACCTAGAGCCAGACATCCTGGAATGTGAAGTCAAGTGGGCCTTAGAAAGCATCACTACGAACAAAGCTAGTGGAGGTGATGGCATTCCAGTTGAGCTATTTCAAATCCTGAAAGATGATGCTGTTGAAGTGCTGCACTCAATGTACCAGCAAATTTGGAAAATGCAGCAGTGATCACAGGACTGGAAAATGTCAGTTTTCATTCCAATCCCAAAGAAAGGCAATGCCAAAGAATGCTCAAACTACTGGACAATTGTGCTCATCTCACATGCTAGCGAAGTCATGCTCAAAATTCTCCAAGCCAGGCTTCAGCAATACGTGAACCATGAACTTTCAGATGTTCAAGCTGGATTTAGAAAAAGCAGAGGAACCAGAAATCAAATTGCCAACATCTGTTGGACCACAGAAAAAGCAAGAGAGTGCCAGAAAAACATCTATTTCTGCTTTATTGACTATGCCAAAGCCTTTGACTGTGTGGATCACAACAAACTGGAAAATTCTTAAAGAAATGGGAAAACCAGACCACCTTACCTGCCTCCTGAGAAATCCGTATGCAGGTCAGGAAGCAATAGTCAGAACTGGACATGAAACAACGTACTGGTTCCAAATTCGGAAAGGAATACTTCAAGGCTATGTATTGTCACCCTGCTTATTTAACTTATATGAAGAGTACATCATAAGAAATGCTGAACTGTGATGAAGCACAAGCTGGAATCAAGATTGTTGGGAGAAGTATCAATAACTTCAGATATGCAGATGACACTACCCTTATGGCAAAAAACGAAGAAGAACTAAGGACCTTCTTGATGAAAGTGAAAGAGGAGAGTGAAAAAGTTGGCTTAAAACTCAATATTCAGAAAACTAAGATCATGACATCTGGTCCCATCACTTCATGGCAAATAGATAGGGACAAAGTGGAAACAGTGAGAGACTTTATTTTGGGGGGGCTCCAAAATCACTGCAGACAGTGACTGCAGCCATGAAATCAAAAGACGCTTGCTCCTTCAAATAAAAGTTATGACAACCTAGACAGCTTATTAAAAAGCAGAGATATCACTTTGCCAACAAACGTCCATCTAGTCAAAGCTATGGTTTTTCCAGTAGTCATGTATGGATGTGAGAGTTGGACCATAAAGAGAGCTGAGTGCTGAAGAATTGATGCTTTTGAACTGTGGTGTTGGAGAAGACTGTGGTGTTGAGAGTCCCTTGGACTGCAAGGAGATCCAAACAGCCCATCCTAAAGGAAATCTGTCCTGAATATTCACTGGAAGGGCTGATGATGAAGCTGAAACTCCAGTACTTTGGCCACTTGATGCAGAGAACTGACTCATTTGAAAAGACCCTAATGCTGGGAAAGATTGAAGGCAGGAGGAGAAAGGGACAACAGAGGATGAGATGGTTGGATGGCATCACCGACTCAATAGACATGAATTTGAGTAAACTCCAGGAGTTGGTGATGGACAGGGAGGCCTGACGTGCTGCGGTCCATGGGGTCACAAAGAGTCGGATATGACTGAACGACTGAGCTGAACTGAACTGCAGGTATGTTTGACCCAGCAATTCTCACAGCTGATGTGTGTGACATTGTTTATATGCATAGAGACATGCAAAGCTGTTCATTGCAATTTATGATTTTTTAGTGCTTTTGCAGAGGTTTAATTCACATACCATAAAATTCATCCATTTAAGGTGTACAATTCAAAGGGCTTTAGTAAATGTACAATGTTCTTCAGCCATGACCACAGTCATCACAGAAAGAAACCCCACACCCGTTAGCAGTCATTCCCCATCTCCCTCCTCCTACCCCAGCCTTAGGCAGCTACTTTTGTGTCTATGTCTGTTCTGGACATTTCCTATAAATGGCATCATACAATATGTGATCTTTGTGACTGGCCTTAGTAATTTAGTATAGCATTTTCAAGTTTCTTCCATATTGTATCATCTATCAGTGTTTCATATTTTTTTTGCTAAATCATACCCATTGTAAAAATGGATTTCATATTTTTTAAATGTGAATGTAAAAATACATTCATTACTTGGTGGCATTTGAGTTTTTTCCTGCTTTTTTGGTTATAATGAATAATGTTGATATAAAATGTGTGTATAAGTTTTTATATGGACATATGTTTTCATTCTTCTTGGGTATATAATACATAGGAGTAGAATTGGTAGGTTTTATGGCTTGGAGAATCCAGGGACGGGGGAGCTTGGTGGGCTGCCGTCTGTGGGGTCGCACAGAGTCGGACACGACTGAAGCGACTTAGCAGCAGCAGCAGCAGCATGGTAATTCTATTTTTCCTGTTTTGAGGAGCTATCAAACTCTTCTCCAGTATTCCTGTACCATTTTACATTCCTACTAGCAGTAAGTGAGGGGTTCAAATTCTCCACGTTCTCTCCAGCACGTGTTATTGTTTTTCATTTTTATTATAGGCATCCTAGTGAGTAGGAGGTGTGTCACCGTTGTTTTGACTTGTATTTCTTTAATTGCTAATGATGCTGAGCCTCTTTTCATGTGCCTTTTGGCCTTTCATGCATCTTCTTTGGAGAAATGTCTATTAAAACCCTTTGCCCATTTTTAAATTGGATTATTTGCCACTTTATTATTCAGTTGTAAGGTTTCTTTATATACCCTGGACATAGTTCTTTTATCAAAATGATTTGCAAACATTTTCTCCCAGTGTATGAGTTTGCCGTTTCACTTTCTTGATGGTGTCCTTTGAAGCACAAAGTTTAAAATTTTAATAATGATCCATTTTCTTTTTTTCCTTCTGTTGCTTGTGCGTTGCCAAAACTCAGCCTCTGTTCACCGGTGCTGAATAGAAATGCAGACCCAGAGTTTTGGATGAAGTAGAAAGGAGTGGATTTTATTGCTTTGCCAGGCAAAGGGGGCCACAGTGGGCTACTGCCCTCAAGACTGTATGACCCACCCTGGAGGGGATGGTGAGAAATTTCTCAGTGTTCAAGGAACAGGGCATGATCAGCCTGTGGACAATTCTTGGATTGGTTGGCATCAGGGTGAAGTTTCAAACATCATCAGTTTTCTGGTTTCAACCAGTCTAGAGTCTTGTTCTTGTTGATAAGCAGTTTTCATCTGGAGGGGTGTGTTTCCCAGACAACTTAGGAATGTGTGTCAAGCCTTTATCTGTGCCATTCAGGGAAGTGGGAGTTCAGTGATTCTGCTGTGTGGCAGAATTATAGTCTGAATTGTTACCAGTTCCCTAGCCCAACATCCATTCTTCATTTTTGCCTCTTCACATTTCTCAGCCATTAACTCTTGAGTCAGCATTGTACTTCAAAAGACAAGAATACAGGGACTTGTACAGTTTCACTTTTGCTATCTAAACTAGTGCCTAATCCAAGGATACAAAGATTTCTTTCAATGTTTTCTTCTAGGAATTTTATAGTTTTAGATCTAAGATTTAGGTCTATGACCAATTTTAGTTAGGTTTTTATTACAGTTTGAGGTAAAAGTCCCTCTTCATTCCTTTGTATGTAAATATACAGTCATCCCAACGCTGTTGAAAATAATGTTCTTTCTCCATTGAATATTCTTGGCACTTTTGTTTTAAGAAATCAATAACGGACTTATTTCTAGAGTCTCAATTGTATTTCATTAATAGAAATATCTGTCCTTATGCTAGTACCACGTTGTCCTGATTATAGGAGCTGACTAGAACTTTGAAAGCAAGAATTGTCAGTCCTCCAGCTTTATTCTTTTTAAATATTGTTTCGGCTATTCTGGATCCCTTGCATTTGCATATGAATTTGAGAATCACCTTGTCATTTTGGGGGAAAAAAAAGCTGAAATTTAAGTAAGGATTTTGTTTAATCTGTAAATCAATTTTTAGGTATTCCCACCTTAACAATGTTAAGTCTTCTGAACATGTAGTGTCATTCCAGTTATTTATATTTTCTTTAATATCTTTCAACAAGTTTTCTGTAGTCTTTGGTGTAGCTATCTTATACATCTTTTATTAAATTTATTCCTAAGTGTTTGTTTTTAATATTAAGTCAAACGTTTTTCTTAATTTAATTTGGAAATGTTTAACCCTAATGAATACAAATGCAGTTAATTTTTGTATATTGACGCATATCTTGCAACCTTGCTGAACCTGTTCTATCATATTTTAATGGCTTCCCTAGTATTTTTCTACATATAAAGTCTTGACATCTGCAGATAGAGATAATTTTACTTCTTCCTTTCCAATTTGAATGCCTTTTGAAAATCTTTTTCTTGCCTTTTGAAAATCTTTTTCTTGCCTAATTGACAGAGAGAGAACTTTTAGTACAGTTTTGAATAGAACTGGCAAGAGCATTTCCTGAACGTCCTTCTCCTCTTCCTGATCTTAAAAGTAAACCATTAAATATTTTACCATTAAGTTTGATGTTAGCTGTGGGGTTTTTATAAATGTTCTTTATCAGGCTGAAGAAGTTTCCTTTTATTCCTAGTTTGTTAAGTATTTTCATCATGGAATACTATTAAGTTTGCCAAATGCTTTCTCTATATCCATTGAAATGAAAAAGTGTTTTCTCTTTTTTCAGATAAATTACATTGGTTGATTTTTATATGTTGAACCAACCTTGAATTCCTAGGATGAATTATCTTTGACCATGGCGTATAATCTCTTTTTATGTTGTTGAAATAGGTTGCTAGTATTTCATTGAGGTGTCTTGTGTGCATATTCATATATGATATAGCATATTTTCTAAAAGTGACAATTTTGAAATAACCTTAATGTCCTAATGACAATTTTAAAATAACCTAAATCAGCATACATGGATAGAAGACATAACCTACTTTTCTTTAAAAAATGTGGTATAATACAATACTCATGATGCTTTTCGTAACACATATAAATATAGACAAAACATATACTGTGTGATATTTTCACATTTGTATTTGTGTAGACATTGGTATAAGCAGTAAAATATCTGAATGACTATACATCAGACTGATAGTGGCAGTTTCCACAGGGGATCTGAGTGGGATTTACTGTATTAAAATTTTTATAATGGGGAAATATAACTGTGTATTTCTGTAAATTTAAAATGCATAAATGTTTGCAAACATAAAAATTAACTCATTGATACATATAAACCCATGTCTTACAAATTTTACCGTAAACTAAGGGAAGCTTCTGTTAGCCCACAACACAGTCCTATTATTACCACACAAACATCGATGCAGTTGGTACAATTAAAACTGTGTCAGCTAAAAATTGGTAATAAATTTAGAAAGAGAATTAGTATAGGATCAACACAGATACACTGCAATAGGAAAAGGAGGAAAGGGACAAGAGCAAATGACCAGTGTAAAGAAAAAAAAAAACTCACCAGCAAAATATTACCAAGGAGAAGCTGAAAATTATCATCAAACATTATTGCTATAAATTCCAAAAACTGATTAAGTAATAGCCTAAATGAAAGAAGAACTCATTGGTAATACCTGAGAGCTCAAGGAACAGCCAGTGAAGTAACAGAAATAAAATGAGACTCAGCTTAGGAAAAGGGCAGAGGAAGAAAATGAGTCCATTAGAGAGAGCATGTCTGCATGGATTCAAAGGAATGGGACACTACTGAGAACACAGTGACAAACGTGGAGGACAGAACTGAGAAAAAGGAGCAAAGCAAAATGGAAACAAAGAATCAGAAGGGTAAGAAACTGAATGAGCATTATGGAAGAAAAAGGGGGTCAAACATAAATAATCTGGTATTCCTGAAGAAAGAACACTAACAAATTGATTTTATATATATATATATATATATATATATATATATAAAATCAGTGGCAGAGGCAATATATTTCCTTCTCCAAAGATGTTCACAACCCAGGAATCGAACCTGCATCTCCTAAATTTCAGGCGGACTCTACCACTGAGCACCTGGTCCATCCCATGGACAAAGGAACCAGGCGAGCTGTAGTCCACAGGATCACAAAAGCTGGACATGACTTAGCAACTTAACAACCACATATATACACATATACATATATATAGAAACCCAGCTAAAACACACAAGTTATTATAAATGATAAGTGGAGTCCTTTGGGTTGTCTATGTAGAGGATCATGTCATCTGCAAACAGTGAGAGTTTTACTTCTTCTTTTCCAATTTGGATTACTTTTATTTCTTTTTCTGCTCTGATTGCTGTGGCCAAAACTTCCAGAACTATGTTGAATAGTAGTGGTGAAAGTGGGCACCCTTGTCTTGTTCCTGACTTTAGGGGAAATGCTTTCAATTTTTCACCATTGAGGATAATGTTTGCTGTGGGTTTGTCATATATAGCTTTTATTATGTTGAGGCATGTTCCTTCTATTCCTGGAGAGTTTTTATCATAAATGGATGTTGAATTTTGTCAAAGGCCTTCTCTGCATCTATTGAGATAATCATATGGCTTTTATTTTTCAATTTGTTAATGTGGTGAATTACATTGATTGATTTGCAGATATTGAAGAATCCTTGCATCCCTGGAATAAAGCCCACTTGGTCATGGTGTATGATCTTTTTAATGTGTTGTTGGATTCTGATTGCTAGAATTTTGTTGAGGATTTTTGCATCTATGTTCATTAGTGATATTGGCCTGTAGTTTTCTTTTTTTGTGGCATCTTTGTCAGATGTTGGTATTAGNGAATGTTTGCTGTGGGTTTGTCATATATAGCTTTTATTATGTTGAGGTATGTTCCTTCTATTCCTGCTTTCTGGAGAGTTTTTATCATAAATGGATGTTGAATTTTGTCGAAGGCCTTCTCTGCATCTATTGAGATAATCATATGGTTTTTATTTTTCAATTTGTTAATGTGGTGAATTACATTGATTGATTTGCAGATATTGAAGAATCCTTGCATCCCTGGGATAAAGCCCACTTGGTCATGGTGTATGATCTTTTTAATGTGTTGTTGGATTCTGATTGCTAAAATTTTGTTAAGGATTTTTGCATCTATGTTACACTGTTATAGTTAAAATAGGTAACCAACAAGGGCTTATTGTATAGCAGAGTGAACTCTGTTCAATATTCTGTAATAAACTGAATGGGAAAAGAATTTGAAAAAGAATAGATACATGTATATGTGTAACTGAATCACTTTGCTATACACCTGAAACTATGTGCTCAGTTGCTCAGTTGCATCTGACTCTTTGCAACCCCATGGACTATAGCCCACCAGACTACTCTATCCATGGAATTTTCCAGGCAAGAATATTGGAGTGGGTTGCTATTTCCTCCTCCAGGGGGTCTTCTTGACCCAGGGGTGTAAACCATGTCTCTCATGGTATCTATTATATTCTAACATAAAATAAAAACATAAAACAGATGTTTTCATTATTTCAAGTATAAAGCTCTGTTCTAGGTTCTACATAAAGCAAATTTATTTAAGGTTTGCCCAGAGAATAAAGTCATGTCTCCCGCTAGAAGGTGGGAGACAATAATCACTAGGTTAAAGCCAGTCTTTTTGCACATCACCATGTTTGAAATATAGCTTTCTATTTCTTCATAGCCTGTCTGGATTTTTCTTTCCCAACATAGTACTGGCTGTAATATTGATATATGCGATATATTTAAATATATAGTTTTCTTTTTTTCTTTCCTAATTCACTCAAAACTTTTGATTTGTAATAAGAATCAGTATTGGATAGAATGCTGGAGACTGTATAAATTATTTCAAAATGGAACAACAGACTGGTTCCAAATAGGAAAAAGAGTACGTCAAGGCTGTATATTGTCACCCTGCTTATTTAACTTCTATGCAGAGTACATCATGAGAAAGTCTGGACTGGAAGAAACAAAAGCTGGAATCAAGATTGCTGGGAGAAATAGCAATAATCTCAGATATGCAGATGACACCACCCTTATGGCAGAAAGTGAAGAGGAGCTAAAAAGCCTCTTGTTGAAAGTGAGAGAGGAGAGTGAAAAAGTTGGCTTAAAGCTCAACATTCAGAAAACGAAGATCATGGCATCTGGCCCCAATACTTCATGGGAAATAGATGGGGAAACAGTAGAAACAGTGTCAGATTTTGTTTTCTTGGGGCTCCAAAATCACTGCAGATGGTGACTGCAGCCATGAAATTAAAAGGCGCTTACTCCTTGGAAGAAAAGTTATGACCAACCTAGATAGTATGTTCAAAAGCAGAGACATTACTTTGCCGACTAAGGTCCGTCTAGTCAAGGCTATGGTTTTTCCTGTGGTCATGTATGGATGTGAGAGTTGGACTGTGAAGAAGGCTGAGCGCAGAAGAATTGATGCTTTTGAACTGTGGTGTTGGAGAAGACTCATGAGAGTCCCTTGGACTGCAAGGAGATCCAAACAGTCCATTCTGAGGGAGATCAACCCTGGGATTTCTTTGGAAGGAATGATACTAAAACTGAAGCTCCAGTACTTTGGCCACCTTATGCGAAGAGTTGAGCTAAAAAGCCTCTTGTTGAAAGTGAGAGAGGAGAGTGAAAAAGTTGGCTTAAAGCTCAACATTCAGAAAACGAAGATCATGGCATCTGGCCCCAATACTTCATGGGAAATAGATGGGGAAACAGTAGAAACAGTGTCAGATTTTGTTTTCTTGGGGCTCCAAAATCACTGCAGATGGTGACTGCAGCCATGAAATTAAAAGGCGCTTACTCCTTGGAAGAAAAGTTATGACCAACCTAGATAGTATGTTCAAAAGCAGAGACATTACTTTGCCGACTAAGGTCCGTCTAGTCAAGGCTATGGTTTTTCCTGTGGTCATGTATGGATGTGAGAGTTGGACTGTGAAGAAGGCTGAGCGCAGAAGAATTGATGCTTTTGAACTGTGGTGTTGGAGAAGACTCATGAGAGTCCCTTGGACTGCAAGGAGATCCAAACAGTCCATTCTGAGGGAGATCAACCCTGGGATTTCTTTGGAAGGAATGATACTAAAACTGAAGCTCCAGTACTTTGGCCACCTTATGCGAAGAGTTGACTCATTGGAAAAGACCCTGATGCTAGGAGGGATTGGGGGCAGGAGGAGAAGGGGACGACCGAGGATGAGATGGCTGGATGGCATCATGGACTCAATGGACGTGAGTCTGAGTGAACTCCGGGAGTTGGTGATGGACAGGGAGGCCTGGCGTGCTGCGATTCATGGGGTCGCAAAGAGTCGGACACGACTGCGCGACTGAACTGAACTGAAATTTCAATAAGCACATACACCTTGGTACATAATTCTTATCCTCATTTATGTCACCTTTGGTATCCATAGTTGATAATAACACCAAAATCAATGGATTTGCGTTAAGTAAGTATAGCTTGTTGTTGTTCAGCTGCTCAGCCATGTCTGATTCTTTGTGACCCCATGGACTGCAGCATGTCAGGCTTCCACGTCCTTCACCAACTCCTGGAGCTTGCTCAGACTCATGTCCATCGAGTCAGTGATGTCATCCAACCATCTTATCCTCTGTTGTCCCTTTCTCCTGCCTTCAATCTTTACCAACATCAGGGTCTTTTCTAATGTGTCAACTCTTCACATCAGGTGGCCAAAGTATTGGAACTTCAGCATCAGTCCTTTCAATAAATAGTTATGGTTGATTTCCTTTAGGATTGACTGGTTTGATCTCCTTGCTATCCCAGGGACTCTCAAGAATCTTCTCCAACACCACTGTTCAAAAGTATCAATTCTTTGGCACTCAGCCTTCTTTATGCTCCAACTTTCACATCCATACATGAATACTGAAAAAACCATAGCTTTAACTAGACAGATCTTCATTAGCAAAGTCATGTCTCTGCTTTTTAATATGCTGTCTAGGTTTGTCATAGCTTTTTTTCCAAGGAGCAAGCATCTTTGAATTTCATGGCTGCAGTCACCCTCAGCAGTAATTTTTGAGCCCAAGAAAATGAAGTCTGTCATAAGTATAGGTATATGGGTGAATTCATTGATTCAATATCAGTTTATTACTACCCTAAATAGTAACCAGCCTGGTGGGTGAGACAGCCACTGTGTTATGCTGGAGCTAGTTCAGACCAGCTCATACTGGCTCCCAAGAGCTAATTCTTTGAGTGGCTCCCTAATTCAACCTCAGTGACATCAACTTTAGTAGCTTGAAATCAGCCATGATGAAAGTCCTTACATTATGGAAACTGCAAATACTATAAATCTGGGCTTTTTGTTAAACATTTTCCAGTGCACCATGGCAATACATAAACATAGCTTAATAATGTGCTAAGTGCTAAAGATATACATGAGATGTAATAGAAACACTAAGAAGGGGAGTTGAATCTAGTTGGGAGGGGTAACTGAAGGCTTCCCTCTGGGGACTTAACTCAAATACCACCTCCTCTGAAAGGTCTCCACATACACCAACATAAAGCAACCCTGCTCCTAATTACCTTCAATAAACTATACATGTCTTTCAAAGTGTAGTTGCTCAGTAGTGTCCAACTCTTTGTGACCCCATGGACTGTAGCCCACCAGGCTTCTCTGTCCATGGAATTATCTAGGCAAGAATGCTGGAGCAATTGCCATATCCTCCTCCAGGAGATCTTTCCAACAAAGGGACTGAACCTGGGTCTCCTGTATTGCAGGCAGATTCTTTACCATCTGAGCCACCAGGGAAGCCCTCTTTCAAAGTAGTTGTCACAATTATTTTTCACTTATTTGTACTTGTTTCTATGTGTGCCTTGGAGAAGGAAATGGTAACCCACTCCAGTACTCTTGCCTGGAAAATCCCATGGACGGAGGAGCCTGGTAGGCTACAGTCCATGGGGTCGCGAAGAGTTGAACGTGACTGAGTGACTTCACTTTCACTTTTCACTTTCATGCATTGGAGAAGGAAATGGCAGTCCACTCCAGTGTTCTTGCCTGGAGAATCCCAGGGACGGGGGAGCCTGGTGGGCTGCCGTCTATGGGGTCACACAGAGTCAGACACGACTGAAGTGACTTAGCAGCAGCTATGTGTGCCTTACTAGAATTTTACATTCTTATCTGTCTTGTATCATTGGCAAACAATAGGCACTCAGAAATTTTTGTTTGAAAACCAATAACAGAGTTTCAGTAGCGTCTTAAAAGATGAATAGGAATCAGCCAGGCAAAGAATGAAGGGTAGAATATTTTGATCATGGAAAGCAGAAATAGAAACAGCATGTGCAGGAAACAAAAGGTCCAATCAGGAATGGCCAGTGTAGTGCTGAAAGACATTCAGGCCATGTGGAACTCCTAAACTACCCATGTGAACCATAGCAACCTATAAAGGCCGCTATTCAACTTCCATCACCAAAAGATGAATATGGGCATGGTTAATTCCAAGGAGATCCAACCAGTCCATTCTGAAGGAGATCAACCCTGGGATTTCTTTGGAGGGAATGATGCTGAAGCTGAAACTCCAGTACTTTGGCCATCTTATGCGAAGAGTTGACTCATTGGAAAAGACTCTGATGCTGGGAGGGATTGGGTGCAGGAGGAGAAGGGAACAACCAAGGATGAGATGGCTGGATGGCATCACTGACTCGATGGACATGAGTCTGAGTGAACTCTGGGAGTTGGTGATGGACAGGGAGGCCTGGCTTGCTGCGATTCATGGGGTCGCAAAGAGTCGGACACAACTGTGCAACTGAACTGAACTGAACTGAGTTCCAAGTTATGACAGACCCTGAAGAAGACTGCTAGATCTCCCCTAATTTAGAGTACTCAATGTGTTAAGCACTGGGTACCATTTAAATGAAAACAAAAAAAGAGCAAGGTGAAAGGGCAAGGTTAGTTTCTACAATGTGCACTTTTAAAATCCTTCTGCATATGATGGTGGTCCCTTGGCAGTACACCATACACTCAATATTCTGAAAAATACATTGGAGAGATTATTTGTATAAAAGAAGAAGCAGAGGACTCTGTTCCTAAGAAGTTAAACTAATTTGATTACAGATATTGAGCAGTTACTCCTCAGAGAGCTTTGGGTCAGTGCCTCCCCAATTCCCATGTTGCCCAGAGTCTATTAGTTGAGGAGGTAGGCTCTCCAACTGAATGAAAAAGGGTTACCAAGTCCAAACAACAGAGTGACTAACTCTGCTGGGCAGAATTAAGAAAGGTTCCAAGGAAGGTAATGTTTGGGTTGGCCCTGGAAGATGAGTAGGACTTCAATAGGCAAAGAAACAGTGAGGGGGACACTTCAAACAGAAAGAACACTCTGGTCCAGCCACAGGGGTCTGAAATCTGGGTGTATGTATATTTAAAGGTTCATGGAACAGCCACACATAGGGCAACTTACACAACTCTGAACAGAACAACTGCCAATGTGCTTTTGCAAAATAACATTCTAATTTTACTTTGGTTTTCATAATGACAAAGTGATTCACTAGTTCCTATTACACATGGCAATTTCAAAACGATAAAACACTGAGAACCCTTTCTTAATTATAACAACTCAAAAAAGGAGAACTTGAACAAAATCCACTCTTCTATTTTGCAAATATGTGACCACAAGAGATTCTTGGCTGCCCTGTACACAGCATCCATTGAGCATTGTTTGAACAAGCTTAATAATAAGAGCATCTCTGCTTTATAAATACAGTGAATCCTCATACATGCACCATAACTTACTTTACGGATTTAGATTCCAATTCAATGTATGCCTGCCAAGATACAATCAACTACAATTGTTAAAAGCACAGTGCAGGTAAATTTACTTGAAGAAAACTCAAAATGCAAAAATAACTGATTTCCAAAAGTAATATATTAAAGAGGCAATTGTTTTACATTCATTTCACCATTCAGTTCAGCTCAGTTCAGTCGCTCAGTTGTGTCTCTTTGTGACCCCATGGACTGTAGCACGGCAGGCCTTCCTGTCCATCACCAACTCCCAGAGTTTACTCAAACTCATGCCCATTGAGTCAGTGATGCCATCTAACCATCTCATCCTCTGTCATCCCCTTCTCCTCCCGCTTTCAATCTTTCCTAGCATTTCACCATTAGTTTCACTTAAATTATGAGTTTTTAAATGGAGTTTAACTTATCATACTGGTTTTAATTTCATACTGAAATATATTTTATGTATAGAGTAAAGCATCCCAGAGGTTTTTTGGTGGCCAGCAACAGAGAGTGATTCTGGCTAGCTTAAGCTGAAAATGAAATTCTCATAAGAATAATGTGCAAATCACCAGATAAAAGAGAAAGTTGGAAACAGATCTTGAAAAAACAGAGGTCATGTCCTAGAATCCGATAGCAGGCACTGATAAAAAAAAAAAAATGCCACTGCTGATTATTTTTCTGACCTTATTCACTTACCTCAAGCTTCAAAGTTTCAAGATAAAAGATGTGATTAAACCAATTCAGGACAGTTGCCCAGAGGAAGCCAAATACCTTAAATTGTAGGTCTGAAGAGGTTCACAGACTCAGAGAGAATGGTTTCCACAATAGAAATTGATGCAGTTAAAATGGATGTTGGTAGCCTGAAGACAAGAACTATCCATGAGAATCCCCAAGGATACTCTGTGATTGGTCCTGACTCACTGTACCAATTTAATACAGAGCTTCCACTGAGTTTTGTCTTTGTCCCTCACACTTCTGTGATCTTCTTTTTTCTGAAGACATCACTTGCAACTTTTAGAATCTGTTTCACTGAGGAATCTTCTGGAAACACAGTTGTTGGTTCTTATGTGATGCACTTTTTGCACAAAGCAGTTTACTTACCTCTCTACATGTTGCATGAATAGTGTCTGGCTGCAAAACATGAGTGGCTCAGCTGGTAAAGAATTTGCCTGCAATTTGGGAGACCTGGATTCAATCCCTGGGTTGGGAAGATCCCCTGGAGAAGGGGAAGGCTACCCACTCCAGTATTCTGGCTTGGAGAATTCAGTCCATGGTGTTGCAAAGAGTTGGACATGACTGAGGGACTTTCACTTTATTTTCTTTCACAAAGCATGAACAAATAAACAGAAATTTATTTCAACTGTTTTTTTCTTATGTTAAGGTGATACTCCCATTATACTAATCAGATAGTTTAAATATATCCAGAGCATGCAGAATGTTTTTAAAGTAAATTTTTTAAAGTTTTAAAAGAGAAAGCATTAAAAAAAAAAAAGGCTTTTGGTCTTTGGTATCAAACACTGCAATATGCTGTGCTATGCTAAGTTGCTTCAGCTGTGTTTGACTCTGCAACCCTATGGACTGTAGCTCACCAGGCTCCCCTGCCCATGTGATTTTCCAGACAAGAATACTGGAGTGGGTTGCCATTTCCTACCCAGGGGATCTTCCCAACCCACGGATCAAACTTGTATCTCTTGTGTCTCCTGCATTGGCAGGCAGTCTCTTTACTTTTTCACTTAAGTTACTGGTAGTTTCAAGCATTGTGTAAATATATCTCAACCCTCTATATGAATACAGTTTTTCATTAGGAACCTATAGTACATACGATATGTTGTCTTTTTATGTAGAAAATAAATTAGTCCTGTCAATATGGGCAACTGAGCTGAAGTAGAATGACTTCAACCACAAGTACATAGAAATGCTAGATAAAAAGTTTTAAAAGATGACAATTTTTCTGAAGGCCCTGCTGAGCTCATCAGAAATAAAGAGGACTTCCAAGAGCACAGAAATGAAGAGGGGTCAGAAAGGCTGAGAATGTACAAAACAGTACTCCCTGGGAAGGGAGGTGTGGAAGAACTGACATCAGACTGAGAAATAGGTCCTGCTACCTCCACACAAGGACAGGATGTGAGGCCCTGGGACTGAACAAGGAGGGCAGCTGCAACTGAGACCTTTTCATGAAGCTGGAACCCTAAAGTGCTACAGTCTCAGTGTAAAGGAACCAGACAAAGTACATGTCTCAACCCAGGCATACAGCAGTGAGACTTGTCTCTGCCCTAGAATCTGGGTGAGCAAAGAACAATTTCCTACACCCTTGACACTCCAAGCCCATGCCACACCTAGGTATGGAGTCTGACTCTACACTTTCCTTGGGATATGGGATTCCCCAGTTTGAGACTGATACAGGCACTGCTTCTGGGCCAATTTCAGAGTTCCTTGAAGAAACAAATGCAAAGCTTCTCTAGCAGTAAATCCACTGGGAATACCATAAGGAACTCCCACAGAGTTTATTTTCCCACAGAAGGAAAATAAAGCTGCTAAAGATAAGGTTTGCTGTTGTTGTTGAGTCACTCAGTCGTGCCCGACTGTGACCTCATGGACTATAGCCCGCCAGGCTCCTCTGTCCATGGGATTTCCCAGGCAAAATTACTGGAGTGCATTGCCATTTATTTCCCTGGGTATCTTCCTGACCCAAGGATCGAACCCACATTCCCTGCATTGGCAGGAGATTCTATACCACGGAGTCACCCGGGAAACTGCAAAGATAAGGTTACAATTTGTAAACTATGTAATATATGAAATAAGGATCTAACATGATTGAGGGTCCAAAGGTCCCTCAGAAAAGTCCCATAAGAAAGCAAATATTACTTCTAAATAACTTTATGGTCTCGGCAGTTTAAATGACTTAAAGGAATGAAAAAAAAATAGGAAGGAATAAAATCCATGATGAAAGAACAAGATACTATGACAAAAATACATGCACAATTAAAAACATCAAATATAAATCTGGAAACAAAAGATAAAAATCTAAAAATTCAGTGGATTGGTTAAACAACAGACTGGATCCTGATGAAGGGAAAATTAGCCAACTAGGAAAAAAAAAATCTGAGGATACATTATTTTTAACATAGCATGCAGAGACATTTTTTAAAGGCAAAAGCTAAAAAGCCCAAAAATAAGATGGAAGTTAGACTGGGAAGTCCAAAATCTATTTAATAAAATTTTTAGAAAGGTTCATAAATAAAATAAAGAAGATTCAGAGGTAATATTTGGAAATGAAAAATAATGCAAAAACTCACACAAAAGATACACAAGATTTGTCCCTCAGTTCACTTCAGTTCAGTCGCTCAGTCATGTCCCACTCTTTGCAACCCCATGAATCCCAGCACACCAGGCCTCCCTGTCCATCACCAACTCCCAGAGTTCACTCAGACTCACGTCCATTGAGTCGGTGATGCCATCCAGCCATCTCATCCTTGATCATCCCCTTCTCCTCCTGCCCCCAATCCCTCCCAGCGTCAGAGTCTTTTCCAACGAGTCAACTCTTCACATGAGGTGGCCAAAGTATTGGAGTTTCAGCTTTAGCATCATTCCTTCCAAAGAAATCCCAGGGCTGATCTCCTTCAGAATGGACTGGTTGGATCTCCTTGCAGTCCAAGGGACTCTCAAGAGTCATCTCCAACACCACAGTTCAAAAGATCAATTCTTTGGCGCTCTAGAAGGGGATAAATATAAGTTAGTCTCCACTTGGATGAATTGTAGCACAATTAGAGAAAATCTTAAAATCGAGGAGGGAAATGAATATTTATTAAAAAAAAAAAAAAGAAATAGAACTGACAGCAGACTTCTTACCAGCAACAACAGAGGCCAGAAGAAAATGAAATCATATCTTCAAATAGGCAAGAGAAAATAATCTTCAACCTAGCATACTTTGCCAAGTTAAACTGTCATTTCAGAAAGAAGCCAAAATTAAATATTATGACCAACAAAGAATGAGAAATACTATATAACAAGGAGAAATCAAGGAGTGAATGGGAATAAGAACTGTTAAGCAAAGTTGGTTAAAAAAAAAAAAGTGTGTGTGTAAATTTAAATAAATGCTGAATGTAAAAATATTTTTAAATTTCGTTTGGAGCATTTAAAAATAAGGTAGATCTAAAACATCAGATGTGAAAAATATGACTAGTTATGATCAAAAGTTACTAGGATCTTTTTATTGGTCAGAAGGGTTAGTTTTAGACTATGTAATTCAAGAATGTGTGTCAAAAATTACTGATAACTACTAAAACAGAAAAAAAGAGTAGAAGTGAAATGCAGAAGAATGTAAAACCCATAAATTAGTACGAGAAAAGTAGAAATAAAGAAAATTGGATAAATCCAATCGAAAGAGATGAAAGGAAATAAAAACATAGAACCCATTTTTAAATCAAATGTGTTAGAATCATATCTGTAGATTAGAAATAACTTAATTTTCAGAAAAAATGAGATTATAAAATACATTATGTTAATAATCATTAAAAATGTGATAAAGTTAACTATTTATTAAGAGATAGAGCTCTTATGATTGGATTTAAAGTAGTCAAAATAATAATCAAGGTGAATACTTCTTCCAGAAGATTCATAAGGACATGAAAGGCAGAAAATAAAGGATTGGAACAATACATTCCAGGCAAATTCCAAACAAGAGAAAACTAATCTATTGATACACACAGAATGCAGAAGCAGTATTTTGAGAACTGAAGAAGGCCATTGTGCTGTGCTGTGCTTGTTGCCCAGTCATGTCCAACACTTTGCAACCCCACGGACAGTAGCCCATCAGGCTCCTCTGCCCACGGGGATTCTCCAGGCAAGAAAACAGGCCATGCCCTCCTGTGGGGATCTTCCCAACCCAGGGATCGAGTCCAGGTCTTCCACATTGCAGGTGGATTCTTTACTATCTGAGCCACCAGGGGAGCTGATTGCCTACTAATAAAGATAATAATAAATATAATAAAATAATAGCAATAAATAATAAGAAGAAAAAGAAAATAAATAAAAAGAAGTTTTTACTTAATAATAAAAAATAATAAATCTCCAGGGAAATGTCATAATTCTGTGCATGCTTTGTTCAACATCTTAGTTTCAAAAATATAAAACAAAAATTAAAATACCAAGAGAAGTTGATGAATACAAGGCCATGCTAACATATTTTAATGCCTCTCTCTCTCAGAAAGATTTGATCTCTCTATCCAGATTGAAAGATTTAAAAAAAAATTCATGAGTATAGAGATGATTTGAACAAAACAATGGATATGATTGAGCAAATGGAAATAGATAGAACCCTACTGCAACAATTAGATTATAAACATTATTTTCAAGAACAAATAGCACAGAATTAAAAATTAGACTAGGCAACAAAGCAAATCTCAAGAAATATCAAAGAATTGGTATCACGTGGACTACATTCTCTGACAGCAATGTCATCAAAAGAAAGCTTAATAAATCACAAACATTTGGTAAATTTGAAATTTCTGAATATGAGTCAGAAAATAACTCTAATGGAAAATTAAAATGCAAAGAAATGGTTAATGATGAATATTGCAGCTTTAATATTGTATTTTATTTTTTGTATTGTATTTTTGCTTTATTGTATCTTTAATATTTTCAGGTTTTTTTATAAGTAAGAGATCTGAAACAAGCATAACAAAGCATTAGGAGTTTTTAAAACTGGATGCTAGATTCATGAATACCTGTTATATTATTTCCACATATTTGAAATATTTCATATTTCTCTTTAACTTAAAAATAAAGCTACTTATTCTGTTTCACACAAATGTTGTTTGTACTTCAATCAATAGAAAAATTGGTTTTGGTTTGGTTTTGACTTTGTTTTCCATGTGGTATGTACAGAACCTAGAAAAAATGCTTCCCTCAATGAACACAAGGCATGACCCAATCTGGGGCACCTCATTGTCCCCAGTCTCCATGTCACATCATCACCAGGAGCTCAAGGCCAGCTGCTCCCAGCCTGGACTCTGAGGTCACCTTCAAGTCTGTCAAAAATAATTCCTGCTGATGAGTAGAAAAGGCTGCAAAGCCCATCATTTGAAAAGAGAACATATTGCTAAAATAACCCACGTATAGTCAATCCAGAGAAGGCGATGGCACCTCACTGCAGTACTCTTGCCTGGAAAATCCCATGGATGGAGGAGCCTGGTAGGCTACAGTCCACGGGGTCGCTGAGGGTCGGCCTCGACTGAGCAACTTCACTTTCACTTTTCACTTTCATGCATTGGAGAAGGAAATGGCAGCCCACTCCAGTGTTCTTGCCTGGAGAATCCCAGGGACGGGGGAGTCTGGTGGGCTGCCGTCTATGGGGTTGCACAGAGTCGGGCACAACTGAAGCGACTCAGCAGCAGCAGCAACAGAGTCAATCATTGGGGCAGATCATGTGGTTGACCACAGCTATACTGACCCCTCTTAAAAATATTTTATTAAATACTTCTGATATAAAAGCAAAATCTGCCTAGGAGTTGGAGTTTTGGTAAACAGTCCTTTTTTCAAGTGTGTATTTAAAAGAGCTGTTCTAAGCAAGATTGAGAGCTCCCTACTCCCTATGACTCAGAGCTTAAGCAACCTTCACATTCTCTTTCCCAGTTCCCCCAATTAAATCCTGGGTGATTCCTGTTATCAGAATTTTATACCATTACTGTCCAACTTGAGTGTGTCCTTTTTTTAGAGGAAAAACATTCTCACAAGGCCCTAATTTTGACAAAAGACTTTCATAAGATGTTATATATATAAATTATATATATTAATATATATGTATATATATATATATGCTGCTGCTGCTGCTAAGTCGCTTCAGTCGTGTCCAACTCTGTGCAACCCCATAGACAGCAGCCCACCAGGCTCACCCGTCCCTGGGATTCTCCAGGCAAGAACACTGGAGTGGGTTGCCATTTCCTTCTCCAATGCATGAAAGTGAAGTCGCTCAGTCATGTCTGACTCTTTGCAATCCCATGGGCTATAGTCTACCAGGCTCCTCCTTCCATGGGATTTTCCAAGGCAAGAGTACTGGAGTGGGTTGCCATTGCCTTCTCCGATATATATATATATATACACACACACAAATGAAAAAGTAGATATAAACTCATTATGCTAAACAACCATAACACCAAAACAGATTTACAAATAGAGATAAAAGTACCAAACCAAAAAAGTTCAAATTGACAAGTTTAATGTGACAGTTTGCTTTGTGCTAAAATTGCGTTGCAGGTAGAGACAACTGACTTCCTGCTAGTCCTGTTAGTTTCAGTCAATGGAAGACACTAGAAGCCACATAGGGAGACAAAAGGAAGGAAGAAGTCAAGCTATTTGTTCCTCCTCTTTCCTGATTCTGATCAAACAAAAAAGCTCTTCCCTCCGTTGTCCCACCTCCTGCTGCTAGTTTCCACCATGGTTACTGTCTGCATCCAGCAGCCCTCGTTTCCTGCCCCTGATAACACTACCTCCCCTTCCTCTCAGAGAGGAAGAGAACTAAAATAGTCAACATTTAATGTTTCCCATAGAAATGAACAGACCACAGAACATTCCTTGTCCATCCCTCTTCAGATCAGCAGGACATGGGAGATTTAGCTTTTAACTGGACCGATGAGTTCTCAACCCCACATGCACTTCAGAATCATTGCAGGGACTTTTGAGAAATGCTGCCATTTCTTATTTCAGATCTATCCTGGTAGTAGCTTGCTGCTCTCACTAACCCCTGTGTCACCTCTTTATCCCCATCTGATCTTTTTCATCTCTTCAACATCACATTTTTAAGATAGTCCCCCATATTAAATTCCCTTTATTAAATGTAAAAGTGAAAATGTTGGCCCCTCAGTCATGTTCGACTCTTTGCAACTCCATGGACTGTAGCTCGCTAGGCTCCTCTGCTCGTGGAATTCTCCAGGCAAGAATACTGAGATTGGGTTGCTATTCCCTTCTTTACTAAATGACCTGGCACGAGTTCTCTTTTCCTGGCTGTCCCTGTGGATACATAGATGATAACAGCTGGAGAGAGTTCGAGAATAATCAGATTTCTTTTTTGTCCACTTGTTTTTTATACCAGTTATACTTTTAACTTCCCTCCATTTTACATTCAAAAAAGTTCCTAAGTATAAGCTCCATGGAGAAATCCCCCCAAAAGTTAATGCTATTGCTTCATGTAGAAATTATTTCTGTTCTCCAAATTTCCGGTGACTCCATAAATCATCAGGGATTCAACAGGAATATGTTTATTCCATGAAGGAAGAACACCAAATGATGGATGAGGTCTGTCTGCAGACTCCAATTTGAGAAGAATGGCTAAACTATCTCAAATATGTCAACTCCATCATCTCTAAAGCAACCAAAAGTGTAAAAGAAAAATCCAGACATGTATTTACTTTGAAAAATGGCAGATAAATTGAGATAACCAAGTCTTTTTTCCTTTCTAGAGTTCCCCCAACATTACACAATTCATCACTATTTTGCTTTGCTGAGTTGCCCTATGAGAACAAGGAAGATGGTAATGCCCACGCTCAAGGATGCAAGAAAGAGAGGAGGGGTTTTAAGTCAGAAAGTTTCTCTCCAGGGGGTCAGGATGACAGAACATCATTTCTTGATAGGATGACTAATATGTCTTCTTCCGAATGCCAAGTTTCTTGCTTTGTCAAATGTAGTTTTTAAGTTAGCTCAGTGCCAGCTCCTACTTTTGTCAGTTCTCAAGGGCCCGGGATATTCAACTAGTTGAGAAAAATATGTTTTCTCCTGAGATTCAGAGAGGAGGAGAGCTGGAATATTCAAATTTAATGTTTCCCACAGAAATGAATCAACCATAAGGAATTTTTCACCGATTTCAGACCAGCAGGACATGGAGGTTGAGTTTTTAAAGGCCTCAGCTAGTGGTCCTCAGACCCACAGGCACATCAGAATCACCAAAGGGAGTTTTGAGAAACGCTGACACCAGGTTCCATGCCAGACAATTAAAATGGAATATCTGAGGAATAGGTCCCTAGTATTGATATTTTTTGAAATCTCTAACATGATTTTAATGAAGAGTGAAGACAGAGAACCACTGGCCTTCACCAAGAATTAGGAGTTAATCCTAAATTATATTACTCTATGTAAGTATGTAATTGATATATGTAGTTGTTATATATAAATAAATTTTTAAAAGTGTTAGCTGTTCATTCATATCTGACTCTTTTCAACCCTACGCCATGGACTGCAGCCCTCCAGGATCTTCTGTCCATGGACTCCACAAGAATACTGGAGTGGATAGCCATTCCCTTCTCTAGGGTATCTTCCTGACCCAGGGATCAAACCCAAGTCTCCTTGCAAGCAAATTCTTTACTGACTGAGCCTATATAAGTATGCAATTGATATATACATAGTTGTGTATAATTGAATATAAAACTTTCATTGAAGTCAGTATTCTCTATAGGGGTTTGTCCAGTTACTTCCTCATTATGCTTTTGAATGAATTTCTTAGTGATACTAGAGATTACGATCAACCTGAGATTTTGTTTTGCTTGACAAGTGATAAAAGAAACAAAAGAGGAAGTGTGCAAGTTCTTTCAGAGGTGAGTTCTGATTATGGTGAACCTGCTAGAATCTGTGGATGTCTGGACTATGTGACTCTCACCCCGAAAGTGGCTTTCAAAAGGCCATGTATGCAGTCCACTATCAGTCGTCCATGTTGTCTTTTCTCCATTCTTGATAGCACCAGCCTGTTACCAAATGATATCAGACACAACCATGCCTTTCTCTGTCATGTTAGGAAAGCTCCACTTTATATATTGTCCAGAATCCAAGGTTCTATGGAGTGAAATCTTATCACTCACTACAACATAGCACATTATATATATATATATATATATATATATATATATCTCCTTAAACAAAAATTATCTGGCATAGAATAGACAATGGCTTAACCCAGGGGTACCCTAAAATTTTTTGATAGCACCCCCCAGTGTAAAATATCAAGCATTCCTAATAGAAATTTAACATTTTTTCCTATAACCCAATGGATCCTGTTACTCCCTCCCTGAAAGTAAAAGTTGCTTAGTCATGTACGACTCTTTGTGACCCCATGAACTATACAGTCCATGGAATTCTCCAGTCCAGAATACTGGAGTGGATAGCCTTTCCCTTCAGGGGATCTTCCCAACCCAGGGATCAAACTCGGGTCTCCCGCATTGCAGGCAGATTGTTTACCAGCTGAGCCTCAAGGGAAGCCCAAGAATACTGAAGTGGGTAGCCTATCCCTTCTCCAGTGGATCTTCCTGACCCAGGAATCAAACTGGGGTCTCCTGCACTGCAGGTGGATTCTTGACTAACCAAGCTATCAGAGAAGCCCACTCCCTATTCCCCCTCAAAATCCTAAACTCCAGAAACCATTGATTTAGTCTACTGTATAGTGCTGCCTGACAAAAAGTTATTACTTTTGTGATTTGAGTTATCCCAGAGTATAAATATTATATCTGAAGTTCTTACTGAGGATTGCAGAGCAGTATATACAAAGTAAATAGCTAATTCCTCATTATCACCATAAGTGACTTCATGAGTCTAAGGAAATAGATTGGTACCAAATGTTTCCCGTTACCATCAAAGTCAAGCCTCTGGGGCTTCCGAGGCTCTAGTCAGATTTTGCTGAGAAATTTTGTTGTTGTTAAATCACTAAGTCATGTCCAACTCCTTGCAACCTCATAGACTGCAGCACACGAGGCTTCCCTGTCCTTCACCATATCCCGAAGTTTGCTCAAACTCACGTCCATTGAGCCAGTGAAGGAATACAACCATCTCATCTTCTGTTGCCCCCTTCTCTTCCTGCCCTCAATCTTTCCAGCGTCAGGTTCTTTTTCAATGAGCTGGCTCTTTGCATCAGGTGGCCAAAGTACTGGAGCTTTAGCCTAAGTCATTTTTTGATCTTTTGGTACCCAGTTCCACAATTTGTTCAGTGGCTCCTATGAACCAGAAAAGCAGCCTCTAAGAGATCTTTCTTAATGAGATGTTCTTCAAAAGAAAACACTAGGGAAACTCTGGCCATAATCTCAAAGCAGATTCTCTCTCCACTATAAATGGGCGAGAAAAGGTAAATGTTCTTAATGAGGTGTAATTTACAGGAAAAAAATAAAATAAAATGAAAAAGAATAGCAAAGTCTTTGGCAAGTGCATTGATGTTTAGAAAACAGGCACGTAAAGATTTTCTCTGGGTCACTGAAAGTGGGGAAAGAGCCTGGAATGAGCAAGTGCAGGGAGGCAAGGCATGGCATCCCAAGATCACGCAGTTCTAGTCTGGTTTGGCCAAGGAGGAACCAGATCTGCCCAGGGTCACACAGCAGTTTCGTGATAAAGCTGAAAACAGATGGTGGAATCCAGGCTCACTGTCCTTTCTTTGAATCCATCATATAATCACTCCCTTAATTACTTATCTCCCTTCCTCTTTTCTCTATCTTAGACAGGAAGGTCCAAACAGCTCCCTTGACATCTTGCAAGTCATCCTCACTTCACAAGGACTACTGCCTTCCCATGGGGTGTTTCTCTTTCCCTTCCTGTTCACTTCCCAAAGGAACAGGCCCTATGCTCCCAACTGCAGGGCTGCCTTCTGTCTCATAGAACAGTCCTTTTATCATTTCAGTGTGTGGGCTGCATGCATCTAAAAATAAAATTCCATTTATTTGATTGGTACAAGGAAAATCAATTATGGTACAGTTCTCATTGTTAAAATATTCTCAAGCAATATTTTAACTGACTCCCAAGTTCTATTTTAAAACATCATAATCACAGAAGCATAAGATGCTGGAGATGAACAAGACTGCATAGTTTATCCAGTGTGGTGCTTTACCATTTGGGGATCATGAAACCCTTTTGGGAATATGATGACTGCTATCAGAAACTCTCCCTGGAAAAATGTACATACAATGATATATATGCAGAAATATGACAAAAGTCATTAAAAAATCTGCATCTAACATAGTGCATGGACCCAGAGGCCAATCCCTGGTTTAGATCCCCCTTTCCTTGACTTACAAGGAAACTGAGTCCCTAAGAGAAAAATCATCTGCTAGGAGTAAAAGCTAATTAGTGGAAACAAGACTACGAGAATGTAGGCCTCCTCTTCCTAGACCAGAGGTGCAGTGTATTATGACATGAAAACACGGCGACTAATATGTAAACCAGGGCATTTTTAGAAGTGGAAAGGTGCTCTGTGAACAATCAGGCTAAGACAGCACGTGTAAGCTGGAACCATCTGGAGCAGACCAGAACATGTGGTCACTCCCATCACACCAAAGCAAAAAGTCTCTTGAGCCCAACACTTTTGTGTCAAAGGACCAGAATCTCCCAGGAAAAAAGAAAACATGAACTTCTTGCAATATAGCCTTGGAATTTCTATTCTGCAGCATTTTGAAAAACACCTACCCTCCACCCTCTGATCTGAGTTTTCATTAAATGTATATCACACGTTTCATGAATATGACATACAAAGGAAATTATTATAACACTTCATAACAACAAGGCTTAGGTTTTCTTGAGACCTCTCCAGGGGCATCTCAATCAATTTTAGTTTTATCAGCAACACAGTAGCGAATGTCAGAACTTTTTCATGGCTGCTGTTTGTAAAGTCAGTTTTACTCTAGAGGTTTGACCATTTCAGTCTGACCATGCAGAGAAAGGATAAGGAAAATTGATTCCATTGTAGAGTCTCCCTAAAGTTCTAAATAATTCATATTAGTCTCAACCTTCAGACATTATCCCAAACAGTAAGCATATTCTGAAAGATTCCATGCTTCCAGCAAATCCCCTGGTCAAACAAAGTCTCCCTCACCCCCACCCCTTCACTGTGCTCATTGGCTGGCCTTGCATCTGAAGGGTCAGGCACCTGTGTCACTCATCTCGTTGTGCTTAGTATGTTAATTTCAAGACTTTTTCTTTTTGAGTGTTGTTTTTAACTAAGTGACACTTCATCTTAGCAGAGTCTTCAGTTCCAAATTACTATACTATAGTCTGTTGGGGACCCAGACCAGTGGCTCTGAGTATTAAAACTATGTAGACAGCTTTTCAAAAAAAAAAAAAACTCCCATGCTTTGGCTCCACGCCTAGATTCTGATGCATTGATTGGGGGCTAGGCCTAGACATGGTCATTTTTTTCCCAAATCTTTCCTTGTGATTCTAATATACAACTGATGATGAGAACTACTGCCTTAGAGAAAACCCAATGTGTGTTCCATGGTCAAGTGAGTTACTTCTTTTATCCTAAGGCTAAGAGACTACACAGGGACCTGCTGCTGGCTTGTATGGGTGACGAGCAGGTAGGAGGAGGAGATGGCTTACAGAACTAACGGACAGCCCCTTAGGAGCTCAAGTATATAGGCATTCCTGTCCACAAACAACCTGGTTCACCCCAAGATTTAATATGTCCCGGGCATTAACAGTGAGGATCCTTGAGAAAGTTTTCTCCTTGACTCTAGGGTACAAGAAATACCACATTTCTTCATTTTCTAAGTCATTTTGTGAATGACTCAGCCACATCTTCCCATATCAATGGGGAATTTAACTTTAATCTTTTTTTTTTTTTCATACAACGTTTCCCTGTCTCTTCCTGCCCATACTCCCTCGAATATACCTATAAGTAATCAGCCTCAAGGAAGACATTGTCCAAGAAAATTGAGATGGGCTTTTTTCCTCCCACTCCCCTGTATGTCATTACCATCATCCCTGATGTTCATTGACAAGTCCAGTGGTGAAACAAGTCAGTTATCACTTCATACCCAACAAAGAATCACAGAGTAGTGATTGGTGGTGTCCTAGAGACTGATTTATCTATGGGATGAGGTAGGAGACCAGGAACCTAGAGTATTGGTTGGTGGGAACAATGGTGGAAGAAAAGAAAACATTGAGAGATGTATTAAACTGGATATTCAGAAAAGAAACATTTCTGTTTCTTATGAGCTTGCCCTCTTCTTTTTGTAAGTATCCGCCCATGAACTATACTGTGTCAATGCCACAGATACAATTTGTTCAGTTATGTGGGCATCCTTTCTCATAAAATGTTGGAGATAGGCATTTTGAAAGTCAGTCTGGATCCTCTCTTAAAGAAAGACAGTGGATGAAAGGACCAAAAATTTCACATACTCTCAAGCTCCATTTATGGGAAAATAGACAATGGATGAGATATGCATTAGTTATTGAGAGAAAAATGACCTCAAAATGAAGAGCCTTAATATAACATTTATTATCTCAGGGTTTTTGAAGATCAGGAATCTAGATCCTGGCTTACCTAGATTCTCTGCTTCAAGATCCCTCACAGACTGCAGCCAATGTGTTAACCAGGGGCTGTGGTCATGTCTGGGCTTGGCAGACAGGGCGAGATCCACCCCCAGACTCACTCATGTGGTTATTTGCAGGATAAATTTCCTTGAAGGCTGTTGGGCTGTAAGTCCCAGCTTCTTGCTGGTTGCTGGCTGAAGGCTACCTCAATTCCTTATCATGAAGACCTCTCCTTAGGGTAACTCACAACACGGCAGCTGACTTCATCAGAGGAGATAAGCAAGAAGACACAAAGAGAGGGAGAGAGAGAGAGTAAGCAAGGCAGAAGTCACAGAAGACTGTTGTAACCTGTGATGTTTAATTTATGTGTCAATTTAACTTGGCCAAGGGGTCCCAGATATTTGGCCAAACATCATTTTGGGTGGCTCTGTGATGGTGTTTTCAGATGAGATTAAATCCAAGGTCGGGGCACCAGCCGAGAGGAGCTACCCCACGTCTAAGAAGCAGCAGCTGCGCAGGCCACAGGAGGGCTGAGAGGAGCTACTCCACATTCAAGGTCAGGAGGGACGGCCGTGAGGAGATATCCCTCGCCCAAAGTAAGGAGCAGCGGCTGTGCTTTGCTGGAGCAGCCATAAAGAGATATCTCACGTCCAAGGTAAGAGAACCCAAGTAAGATGGTAGGTGTTTCGAGAGGGAATCAGAGGGCAGACCCACTGAAACCATAATCACAGAAAACTAGTCAATCTGATCACACAGACCACAGCCTATCTAACTCAACGAAACTAAGCCATGTCATGTGGGGACATCTAAGACAGGTGAGTCATGGTGGAGAGGTCTGACAGAATGTGCTCCACTGGAGAAGGGAATGGCAAACCACTTCAGTATTCTTGCCTTGAGAACCCCATGAACAGTATGAAAAGGCAAAATGATAGGATACTGAAAGAGGAACCCCCAACCCCAGGTCAGTAGCTGCCCAATATGCTACTGGAGGTCAGTGGAGAAATAACTCCAGAAAGAGTGAAGGGATGGAGCCAAAACAAAAACAATACCCAGTTGTGAATGTGACTGGTGAGAGAAGCAAGGTCCGATGCTGTAAAGAGCAATATTGCATAGGAACTTGGAATGTCAGGTCCATGAATCAAGGCAAATTGGAAGTGGTCAAACAGGAGATGGCAAGGGTGAACGTCGACATTCTAGGAATCAGCAAACTAAAATGGACTGGAATGGGTGAGTTTAACTCAGATGACCATTATATCTACTACTATGGACTGGAATCTCTTAGAAGAAATGCAGTAGCCATCACGGTCAACAAAAGAGTCTGAAATGCGGTACTTGGATGCAATCTCAAAAATGACAGAATGATCTCTGTTCGTCTCCAAGGCCAACCGTTCAATATCACAGTAATCCAAGCCTATGCCCCAACCAGTAATGCTGAAGAAGCTGAAGTTGAACGGTTTTATGAAAACCTACAAGACCTTTTAGAACTAACACCCAAAAAAGATGTCCTTTTTATTATAGGGAAATGGAATGCAAAAGTAGGAAGTCAAGAAACACCTGGAGTAACAGGCAAATTTGGCCTTGGA
Source organism: Aepyceros melampus (assembly GCA_006408695.1). Classification (NCBI taxonomy): domain Eukaryota; kingdom Metazoa; phylum Chordata; class Mammalia; order Artiodactyla; family Bovidae; genus Aepyceros; species Aepyceros melampus. The sequence goes on along the minus strand of SJXQ01001875.1, from coordinate 60,383 downwards.
ATACAGAATGAAGCAGGGCAAAGGCTAATAGAGTTTTGCCAAGAGAATGCATTGGTCATAGCAAACACCCTCTTCCAACAACACAAGAGAAGACTCTACACAGGACATCACCGGATGGTCAACACCAAAATCAGATTGATTATATTCTTTGCAGCCAAATATGGAGAAGCTCTATAAGTCAACAAAAACAACACTGAGAGCTCACTGTGGCTCAGATCATGAACTCCTTATTTCCAAATTCAGACTTAAATTGAAGAAAGTAGGGAAATCACTAGACCATTCAGGTATGGCCTAAATCAAATCCCTTATGATTATACAGTGAAAGTGAGAAATAGATTTAAGGGACTAGATCTGATAGACAGAGTGCCTAATGAACTATGAACAATAGATGAACTATTCGAGACCATCCTCAAGAAAAAGAAATGCAAAAAAGCAAAATGGCTGTCTAGGGAGGCCTTACAAATAGCTGTGGAAAGAAAAGAAGTGAAAAGCAAAGGAGAAAAAGAAAGATATAAGCATCTGAATGCAGAGTTCCAAAGAATAGCAAGAAGAGATAAGAAAGCCTTCCTCAGTGATCAGTGCAAAGAAATAGAGGAAAAGAACAGAATGGGAAAGACTAGAGATCTCTTCAAGAAAATTAGAGATACCAAGGGAATATTTCACGCAAAGATGGGTTCAGTAAAGGACAGAAATGGTATTGACCTAAGAGAAGCAAAAGATATTAGGAAGAGTTGGCAAGAATACACAGAAGAACTGAACAGAAAAGATCTTCTTGACCAAGATAATCAGGATGATGTGATCACTCACCTAGAGCCAGACATTCTGGAATGTGAAGTCAAGTGGGCCTTAGATAGCATCACTCTGAACAAAACTGGAAAAAGCAAGAGAGTTCCAGAAAAACATCTATTTCTGCTTTATTGACTAAAGCCTTTGACTGTGTGGATCACAATAAACTGTGGAAAATTCTGAAAGAGATGGGAATACCAGACCACCTGACCTGCCTCCTATATACAGGTCAGGAAGCAACAGTTAGAACTGGACATGGAACAACAGACTGGTTCCAAATAGGAAAAGGAGTACGTCAAGGCTGTATATTGTCACCCTGCTTATTTAACTTCTATGCAAGTACATCATGAGAAACACTAGGCTGGAAGAAGCTGGAATCAAGATTGCCGGGAAAAATATCAATCACCTCAGATATGCAGATGACACCACCCTTATGGCAGGAAGTGAAGAGGAACTCAAAAGCCTCTTGATGAAAGTGAAAGAGGAGAGTAAAAAAGTTGGCCTAAAGCTCAACATTCAGAAAATGAAGATCATGGCATCTGGTCCCATCATTTCATGGGAAATAGATGGGGAAACAGTGGAAACAGTGTCAGACTTTATTTGGGGGGGGCTCCAAAATCACTGCAGATGGTGATTGCAGCCATGAAATAAAAAGACACTTACTCCTTGGAAGGGAATTTATGATCAACATAGATAGCATATTGAAAAGCAGAGAATTACTTTGGCAACAAAGGTCCATCTAGTCAAGGCTATGGTTTTTCCAGTGGTCACGTATGGATCTGAGAGTTGGACTATGAAGAAAGCTGAGAGCCAAAGAATTGATGTTTTTGAACTGTGGTGTTGGAGAAGACTCTTGAGAGTCATTTGGACTGCAAGGAGATCCAACCAGTCCATTCCAAAGGAGATCAGTCCTGGGTGTTCTTTGGAAGGAATGATACTCTAATACTTTGGCCACCTCATGCAAAGTGTTGACTCATTGGAAAAGACTCTGATGATGGAAGGGTTTGGGGGCAGGAGGAGAAGGGGATGACAGAAGATGAGATGGCTGGATGACATCACCAACTCAATGAACATGAGTTTGAGTGAACTCTGGGAGTTGGTGATGGACAGGGAGGTCTGGCATGCTGGGATTCGAGGGTTCTCAAAGAGTCGGACATGACTGAGCGACTGAACTGAACTGAACTGAACTGAATATTTAAATTAATAGACTAGGGTCTCCTTAGTGGTTAAGAATCTGCCTTGCAATGCAGGGAATACAGATTCGATATCTGGTTAGGGAAATGGGATCCCACCTGCTGTGGAGCAATTAAGCCTGTACACCATAACTACTGAGCCCTCACTCTCTGGAACCTGTGGGCCAAACTAGAGAGTGAAGGATCCCGCATGATGCAATAAAGATCCCACGTGCTTCAACTAAGACCCGATGCAGCTAAACAAATAAATAAATATTTAAAAGAAATAAAGTGGTAGACTAAGTAAAACAAGTCACTCTCCCTATTGTGGGTGGGCCTCATCCAACTGGTTGAACAAAAAGACTGGCTCTCACCCAAATAAGAGAAGGCCTTCAAACTGGGACACTGGTTTTTCCCTTCTTTGGACTTGAACTGAAATATTGGCCTCTTCCTAGGTCATGAGCCTGCAAGACTTCATACAGTAACCACACTATTGGCTCTCCTGAGTCTCTGGCATTGGATCTGGCTGAGAACCAGAATCCAGGAAGTCGGTGTCCCAGAAGTATTTGGTAAGTCTCAGAGCTGGTGATCAAGGCATGGCAGGAAGAGGCCTGGACTTGGACTCAGAGGAACCATGTTCAAAGCTCTGCAGACGCACTTGCTGCCTGGGTAGATTTGGGTCATGCTACCCAGTCTCTCTGAGATGAACCTCTGCCTTGTCATCTGTAAAATGAGCATAGCAACACCATTTTCAAATTCATCCCAGGGATGCTGGGAGCATTAAACTAAATCACATTTCTTTAAGAGTGTTCTACTAAAAGCTTGTCTTGCAGGATGGGAATAGGTTTAAAAAAAAAATCTACTACCCTTTTGATTTGGGAAATACTGGTTTACACAGTGTTAAACAATTCTTTTTTTCTGTGTCTTCTAGAATCTATAGTGAGATACTTAACATTCTGTGCCTGCAAAATGAAGATACCAGGCAGTGCTAACCAAATGTATTTGAACACAGCACTCGTTTTCCAAAAGAATTACATGGGATTTGTGCTAAATAATGAATTAGATAATTCAAGTACAAATCCCTGCCCATAGATCCTGGCAGACCACCCACATGTAACCAATACATGTTGACTCTGAATCAGATCATTACACACCAGTAATGGCAGCAAGCCACACTGAGACAGGCCAGGACAGAAATCACAGATGGCCACATTTGGGTAACAGAGTAAGTCTTCTGCTGCTAAATGTGCCTGTCCTGTGGATAAATGAGGGGCCTATCACGTAATGCTCTGATAGACTATATTATGAGGCCATTAGGCCAGACCACACTCCTGTAGGAAGGGAAAGGGGTCACTCCTGAGAAGAGGGGCTAGTCTCATACCTTCCACCCAGTAAGAGCCAGGGAAATGGCATCCTGAAGGCAGTCCTTAGCCAAAAAAAGAGAGAATTACTAGTCTTTTTTGGATCCCTCTGAAGCTCAACCACATGGTCTCAACCATGAGCAAGTCAAGGAGGCGTCCTCTACAACATATCCCAACTTAAAGATAAGGTAGATTTCCAGTAGTATGTTCCTCTTTTACTTGATATTTTTGTGTAAAAGAAATCTAGCCTTTGGGGATGGCAGTGAAAGAGCCTCCAGCAGGGAGTTGGACCTGAGATGAGTGCTCGGCTCCTGGATCAGAAGAGGCAGAGAATCATGTGAGGCCAGTGTGATCGCATCTAGTATGACACTGGGGTGAATCCCTAGTTCACATCCCTGGTCCTTTTGATGCCAAAAGCTCAGCTTCTCGGTACACTGGTGACTGCTGAACCAAACCCTTGGGACAGAGTTTTGGGTGAAGCAGATAAGGATATCTTTATTGCTTTGCCAGGGTAGCAGCTAGCTAATGCCCTCAAAAATATGTGTCCCTGCTTAGGGAAGATAGTGAGAAGTTTTATAGTAATTGCTCAAAGAGGGCATGATCAGCTCATGGACATTCTTCTGATGGGTTAGTATTGAGACAAGTGGGAGCCAACATTATCAACATTCAGATCCAACTGATCTGGAGTCTACATGCTTCTGGGCAGCATACCATTAACTGTCCCACCTGGAGGGGCTTTCAGTATCTGTAAATAAGCTCAAAGATGCTGTTGTGTGTATTCACTGCTGGGTAAACAGAATCTTGTCCCAAGTCTGCTCTTGGCTGTTTGTTTATTTCTCCCTGGTCTCATATCCCCTCTTTTCCCTAATGACAACTGCTTGAATGTGCCCATTGGAACTCAGGGAAAGTCATGGAGAATGAATGAAGGCTCTTTCCTATCATCAAATAAATGGAGGACATAGCAAGTCCTTCTGCCCAGGAACCCCACAGGGCCCTGAACAGTATCAGTTTCCTGGGGACTGACCTTGATTCCTAGAGGCAGACCCCAGTAGCCAAGGCTTTACTTGGAAACATGAACCAGAGCTAATTTTTTCAGAGGTAAATGCCTAAATGAAGCTAAGCTAATCAAATTGCCTCTCCAGGGAATATGGAGTTTTGAGCGAGGAGAAATCGACAGTGAGGGGAGCCACAGAGTGTCCTAAATTGCAGGTCCAGGAACTCCTGAAGTTGAGATCTTCCTTACTTCTCACCCTCCTGGTGCTTTATTTTTAAACTCAGAACTTCCCAGTAAAATTTTCTTTTTACTCAAACTAGATAAAGTCCATTTCTTTCTCTTTCACCAAAGAAGTCTTCATTAATATATGATGGCAGTAGTCATCCTTTGTGAAAGTGCCCCAAGGGCAAGGCAGATGGTAGAGTATAAGAATGAGAGCTGGTAAACTTGATAACCCTCCCCAGCTGTAGGATGGCCATACAATGCTGAGCTGCGAGGCTCACCTAAGTGAAAAGGGGGCATGCTTATCACTTGTGAGATCAGGTTATATCTCACAGCTCAGAGTCATGGGAGATGGGGTGAGGCAGGAGCCTTGATGGTCAAGCAGATGAGCACCAAGCAAACCACAAGAGTCATACTGTGATCTCCCAGTCTTTCTCTCCACAGTGTCACACCCCTGGAGCCTCTGCTCAACTCCTGAGTTGCCAAGAAGAAAGGGCAGCAGTGAAGTACGAAGTAGGTCAGGGGCCCACAGCCCTCATCCTGCACGTAGCAGCATGTGGGGGTGGAGGAAAGGGCGTTTATTTGTCTGTTTCTTCATGGCAACTCACAAACCTAGTCTAATACAGATAAAAATGGAATGCCTGAAATCTTTCCTTTCTGACTCAGAAATGTTACGAATATGTAGATCAGATGGAGACAGAATCCCCAAATCCTACTTATGTGTTAGTTGCTTAGTCATGTCCAACTCTTTGTGACCCCATAGACTGTAGCCCCCCAGGCTCCTCTGTCCATGGGATTCTCCAGGCAAGAATACTGAAGTGGGTTGCAATTTCCTTCTCCAGGGGATCTTCCTGACCCAGTGATCGAACCCGGGTCTCCTGCTTCCTACTTACCAGCCCCTAAACACTGTCTCCTACCTGTTGGACTAGGCTTCCAGGCAGAAAGATCTCCCATAGGTCACCAAAATGGGCTTTTCCTATTGCTCAGTATTTACTTTTTTTCTTTCTTTTTTAAAAAAGTTATTTATTTTGGCTGCACTGGGTCTTCACTGTTGCACTCAGTCTTCAGTTACAGCTCTTGGGTTTCTCTAGTTGTCACATGAGGACTCTAGGGCACGCAAGCTCAGTAGTGGAGTTATACTGACTTAGTTGTGGCATGTGGGATCTTAGTTCCCCAACCAGGGGTTGAATCTGGCCCCCTGCTTTGGGAGTAAGAAGTCTTATCCACTGGACCACCAAGGAAGTCCCAGTATTTTCTAAAATCAGCTAACTGGAAATCCAGTGTTATTCACCTTTCCCATACCTCCTCAGCGTAAAGGAACCAAGCACACCTGGAGATGCTTGGTCAAAATTTATGATATATTATTGATTAACTAACCCACTTCTATCCTCTCTCTAGTACCCTCTCTCATCCCTCTCCTCAGTTACCCCTGTGACAGGACATGACTGGGTGTCCCAGGATCAAAGACACATCTACAGTTCCTATGGGGTGCCTGCTTCTGATGGGCTGAGACCATGATTCAGAAAGAAGGGCATGGATAGATTGGCCTATCAGTGGGGGATGAGAGAGAATGGCCATGCATTACAAAGTAGATCTACTGTCTGGTCCCAGTAAACATCATCTGATTAGATTGGTTTACTTGGCAGTTGGTGCTTCCAAGGTGGCACCGTGGTAAAGAATCCACCTGCCAGTGCAGGAGTGTAGATTCAATCCCTGGGTCAGGAAGATTTCCTGGAGTAGGAAATGGCAACCCACTTCAGTATTCTTGCCTGGAAAATTCTCTGAACAGAGGAGACTGGCAGGTGATAGTCCATGGGATCACAAAGAGTCAGACACAATGGAGTATACACACGCATACACACACACACACACACACACACACACACACATGCACAAAGGGGAAGGTAATTCTTAATGAACATTTCTAGGAGGGCCCCAGGTTTAGGTTTATCAGTATGTTTATCCCCTGACTTTAGCTGTGCTTAAAAACTGGTTGGAAATGTGAGAGGTGTGAAGGTAGAGGGAATGAAGGCAAGTGTAGAACAGAGAGAATTCAGAGGTACAGTGTAAGGGTCAAAAGAATTTGTCACCAAACTTTGCAAAAGAAATAAAAATGTCTCCTTTCTTTGCTTTTTAATCCACCTTAACTGAGTGTGGGCTTCATATAAATTTATTTTCTTAATCTGTATTTGGAAAAATCATAGGTTGCTAGAAGATGAAGGAAAACAAGTGAAAATAAATCATCCCCATCTCCTCATTCCCTGCCTATTGCATTTTCATGCTGAGGGGAAGATGGGGACAAAGCTATTAAATTATTCCAACTTCCACCTTCAAAGCTCCTGTATCAGGACATGTCTTTAGTCAATTTGGACTGCTACAACAAAATATCATAGACTGGGTGGTTTAAATACAAATATTTATTTCTTGTGGCTCTGGAGTCTACTACCAGGGTGCCAGTATGGGTGGGTTCTGATGAGGATTTGCTTTCTCATTTGTAGATGGCTGTCTTCTTGCAGAGAGCACAGAGAGGAAGCAAACTCTGTAATGTCTCTTAGAAGGGCACTAATTCTATTCATGAGGGCTCCGCCCTCATGACCTAATACTCTCCCAAAGGCCCCATCTCCTAATACCATCATGCTAGGCATTTGGATTTCAGCATATGAATGTGGGAGGATACAAACATTCAGTTCATAGCAAAAGATGTCTGTGGCCTTGGCCTCAGCTTCTTCACGTAAAGTCCTTGGAGTACTGCTTGACTGGCATATAAAAAGTGCTGTAGACTCATTTGAGTCTTGTAGTAGCATTTGCAGGGCTTCCTGGGTAGTGTAGTGGTAGAGAATCCACCTGCCAATACAGGAGGTACAAGAGATGCGGGTTCGATCCCTGGGTTAGAAGAGCCCTTGGAGTAGGAAATGGCAACCTACTCCAGTATTCTTGCCCAGGAAATTCCATGAACAGAGGAGCATGGTGGGCTATAGCCCATGGGGTCACAAAGATTCGAACATGACTGAACACTCTTGCACAGTAGTATTTGCATTAGTGCTTATATCTTCAATGTAGAATTTTCGGTTCATAAACCAGTTAACTCTCACCTTCTCTCATGTCCTTGCCCTCAATATCATCCAGAGGCTTATGGCCTATAGACATTTATTCAGGATGCTTTGATTAAAATCATTGCTTCCAAAGAAGAGTTGGAAAGGTTCACTTTTTTATATAACTCTTGGAGAAGGAATTTAATCAAATTACTCTCAACTCTTTTTGTGTGTGGTTATTTACCTAAAGGATTTTAAAATTTTTATTTATTTTTAACTAAAGGATAATTACAATATTGTGTTGGTTTCTACCATGGATCAGCCATAGGTATATATATATTTCCTCTACACTCAACTCTTAATGATGAGAGAAAGAAAAATGTGCAGGCAGTCATCACTCCTGTCCTCTCTAACATTTCATCCATTTTCTGGGCTGATGGAGCTGACAAACCCCTATATTTCACTTTTCACTTCATTGATGCACTCACTCAACAGTCTTCCTGCTGATTCATTGATTTCAAAGTGAACTTGTCAACATTGTACCTTACTGATTCAGGAACATTGGGTGGAAAAAGAGAAGAAAAAAAAAAAATGATTCATTTCTTGCTGTTCTCCTTTCAATGACATTTCCAGAACTGCAATGTGGCTAAAAGCTGAGGCAGCCTACATGTGGTCAAAGACATGTTTGTGTGCTTCGTTATTGCAGAGGATACAGACCTCAACAGGAGAGGCCCTGTCCCATTTAGGATGAGCAGTTCTCAACAATTAGGGAGTAGATGCAAAACACTGGAAAAGGCAGCTGTTAATGGAGCAAACACAAAGTTCCAGAGGGTTCTGCAATAGATTTCAAGCCTGAACTATCAAACTTCATTCACTCCCCGTAAGTATGGGTTTCCTCACCTGAAAATATAAATTAGGTCACTTTTCTATTATTTACAATGACTTCAAGCCTCCCTTTCCAGGGAACCCTCAAAGGTGTTGGTATTTTATGTGCTTTCCTAAATCAGTTGATCTCTGCCTCCTCAGGCTCAGGTCATCAATCTCCTCTCCGTCCACAGGCCCCTTAGCCCAAATGCCAGTTATCTTTCATCCTTCCAGGTGCCCTGCCCCCTGGTGAATGCTGGTTCATTGAGCCCTCAGGGAGGGACAGGAAGAAAGGAACTTGCTTCATCCCAGCTCCCTGCTTGCCAAGTGTTCAAGGCTGTTTCCTTTGCACAGGTGAGACCAAAGCTGTGACTTCTGACAAGTCTTAGTTTAGGGAAGGGAATTATAACCTTGCTGGTCTATAAGCAATCCATGCACCAGAAGTCACAGCATCACCTGGGAATGTGCCAGCAATTCTGGATCTCAGGTCCAACCTCCGCCCTCTTAAAACACAATCTGCATTTTAAGAAGTTCCTCGGGCAGTCTATTTGCATATCAAAGTTAGAGAAGTATGAATTTCAACATAGGAACTTTCATCTGCTTGCCAGATATCTACCATTCACCTCTCCACCCCGTTCTCTTCTGAGATGCTGAACTTTACAGACCTCACCCACAGGGCTCCAGTGCTCTCTGGCTGCTGGTTCACTTTGACTAATGAAAAGCCCCTAGCAGGAGATCAGAGGAAGGGGGACAAGGCCTGTTTCAGGCGGGCTGTCACCCTCTCCATTGCGAACTTCCCTTGAGGCTCAGACAAAGGAAGTCTGGTTTGTTCTATCCAAGATCTTCTGTTGGGGATTCAATTTCCTTCCCAGGAACTGCCTGCTTTCATGTACTATTAGCAGTGTGAATATCCACTCATCTCAACCACTATTATGCTTTCTCCTTTAGTCCCAATGGGGCAATAATGCTAAAACATAGTGGTCCAACATTTGCACATTTTCCAGCATCCAGACAGTCTTCCCTGGTGGCGCAGTGGTAAAGAATCCCCCTGCAGTACAGGAGACCTAGGTTTGATCCCTGGATAGAGAAGATCCCCTGGAGTAGGAAATGGAAATCCACTCCAGTATTCTTGCCAGGAAAATTCCATGGACAGAGGAGCCTGGCAGGCTACAGTCCACGGGGTCGCAAAAGAGTTGGACACGACTGAGCGACTAAGTGACGACAACAACAACAGCTTCCAGACATCTGCAGTCCTGTCCCAACTGATCAGTAAGAACTGTAGATCCTGCCCTTTGAACAGTGTGTCCTCCAGCATGAGGGCTGGGTCTGCATGTCCTTCCAGTCAACGTATCCATCTTAACCCTCAATCTCCTGCAAAACTACTCAAATAAGAATAGATACTTTTCACATGTGTAGAAGGGTCTCTGCTCTTGCCTGTTTAAGATCCGCTCTCCAAATCAAGAGCCAGAGGGCTCTTCCTAAACCACCCATCAGACCTCATTATCTTTCTGCATAAAAGCTTTACATGGATTTCGTTTGGACTGAAAACACAAACTATGGTGTGGCAGGTGAGTTTCCCCAGGAAGTAAACCCTGAGATGGAGGATGATGTACAGAAGTATTTGGGTAGTACTCTCAGGATCAGCTCCTGTGAAGGATGTATAGGAAGGAAGATTGGACAGAGAGAAACTAGGCTGCATTGAAACCATAACAGAAGCCTCAGTTAAGCCAGAACCAGGATGATGGTGCAGAATGGCCTTTATTGAAGCAAACAGGGTTGAGCCTTTGTATTTCAGTGGCTACTCAGGAAGACAGCACAACCTTGGAGTACCAGGCTCTCTTCAGCCAAGGGCAGCTGCTGAAGCCCGCACGCCCTAGAGCCCATTCTCTGTACAAGAGAAGCCCGTTCACCGCAACTAGAAAAAACCCCACACAGTCATGAAGACAGCATAGCCAAAAATAAATAAACAAATAAATTTAAAATGTCTACTAAGGATAAAGACTTTGTTGTTCTTCTTTATCCCTTTTCCCTAGAGCCTAGCATAGTGATGGACACAGTAGGTGTGTGAATGAGTGAATAAGCAGTGTATTCTAAATTTGAGTACTTTTTATACTTTTCTGCCTCTGGAGACATAGCTTTCTTTGACAGGAGTGCATTCACTGTTTTTCCTCTACATGGCTCAAATGTCAATCTTTCTGTAAAACATTGCACATCTGCTCCTGTGACACTGCCCTGATCCTTATCCTATCACTCTAAGCTCTCTGTGTCCAGTTCTACACTGAGCACAGAGGAAGCCACAAGAATAGCACAAACTTTTATTGAACGCCTACTATGAGTCCAGTACTGTTCTATGTAAACCAGACAGATCTTTGCTTCTGTGAATTTATATTCTAGTTGAGGGAAATAGTCATAAACAAAATAAGTCAGTTATATACTATAGCACAAATGATAGAGGACACTATATATCATTGCAAAAATTAAAGAGAGTCATTGGAAGAGAAGACCTTATTGAGACCTGGAAAGGTGTAGCAAAGAGCTCTGTGGATATTTGAGTGCAAGCTATTCTAAGCAGAGACCAAGAACAATGACCTTGTGGTCAGAGTTCACTTGGCTTCTCCAAGAAGCAGCAAGGAAGCCAGTGAATTAAGAACAATGTGAGTGAGTGGAAGTAGTAGAAGAGATTTAAGAGGAAATGGGAATCAGATTCACGGATGGCGGAGCCTGGTGGGCTGCCATCTATGGGGTCGCACAGAGTCGGACACGACTGAAGCGACTTAGTAGCAGCAGCAGCAGGAGTCAGATTGATGGTGGAGTCAGGTGAGGAGTGGCTTGTAGGTCAAAATCAGTGAGATGAGAGCATTCAGAGGTCCTGACATGAGTTTTGGGGACAGGTTGTAGGGAGAGAGCAAGAGTAAAGCTGGGAAACTTTTGGGGGCCACAGAAGTGACTCAGGTGAGAGATGATGGTAGCTTGGACATAATGGCATCAGTGGAGGTGGTGAGAAATGATCAGGCTCTGGATATATTTTGAAGACAGAGCTATCAAGGTCTGTTCTTGGATTGCATGTGAGGTGAGCATAAGTCAAAGAAGATTCTTGGGTTTCTCGTTTAAGCATGGCATGACCATTCCCCAAGATGGGTAAGATGGCAGGAAGGTTGATGAAGAGGAGCGGAGAAATCAGGACCGTGATGAGTTTGAGATATCTAATAGGCATCCAAATAGAGATTTGAAGTTACCACAAATTGGGAGGAAAACCTAGGGTTCAAATAAAGGAAAAGACTTTATTGAAAATGAATTACCGTAGCAAATGATATGATAGATCAATAAAAGGCTTTACAATACTTTATAAAAGCAGGAAGAATTCAGCTACAGTACCAAAACGTGGATTTCATACGGATACATTCTTGGACAATACTCAAATGCTGGACAACACATGGACTTTTCTTATGTTACATGATAGCTACAGTTGGAGATAATTCTGTGTAGGAAAAATAAAAGATCAGACTTAATGATCTTTAGTTTCTCTTTTTTTTCTCCTGCTCTTTCTTTTTCTTCTTTCTTCTCTCTTTTTTTCCCTCTTCCTTTCCTCTTTTAATTTTCTATGTCTCCTGCCAATTCCTTAAGCTTGTCAATGGCTGCTCCATACATTCTCACTACTCAATCAATTAGCTCATGTTGAACTCTAGTCATGTGACCTAATTAAAAACAAAATATACATATTTTAAACAATTTTTTCTCCTCCCAAAGCAGACTTTCCGCTATCAGTATGTGCTTGACGGGCTAATATCTTCTGCTTCTGTTAGGTCCATACCTAAAAAGCAGAAGATATTAAGAAGAGGTGGCACAAATACACAGAAGAACTGTACAAAAAAGATCTTCACAACCCAGATAATCATGATGGTGTGATCACTCACCTAGAGCCAGACATCCTGGAAGTGAAGTCAAGTGGGCCTTAGAAAGCATCACTACGAACAAAGCTAGTGGAGGTGAAGGAATTCCACTTGAGCTATTTCAAATCCTAAAAGATGATGCTGTGAAAGTGCTGCACTCAATATGCCAGCACATTTGGAAAACTCAGCAGTGGCCACAGGACTGGAAAAGGTCCATTTTCATTCCAATCTCAAAGAAAGGCAATGCCAAAGAGTGCTCAAACTACTGCATAATTGCACTCATCTCACATGCTAGTAAAGTCATGCTCAAAATTCTCCAAGCCAGGCTTCAGCAATACACGAACCATGAACTTTCAAATGTTCAATGCCTTGTAGAAAACCCAGAGGAACCAGAGATCAAATTGCCAACATCCGTTGGATCATGGAAAATGCAAGAGAGTTCCAGAAAAACATCTATTTCTGCTTTATTGACTATGCCAAAGCCTCTGACTGTGCGGATCACAATAAACTGTTGAAAATTCTGAAAGAGATGGGAATACCAGACCACCTGAACTGCCTCTTGAGAAACCTGTATGCAGGTCAAGAAGCAACATTTAGAACCAGACATGGAACAACAGACTGGTTCCAAATAGGAAAAGGACTATGTCAAGGCTGTATACAGTCACCCTGCTTATTTAACTTATATGCAGAGTACATCATGAGAAACGCTGGGCTGGATGAAGCACAAGCTGGAATCAAGACTGCTGGGAGAAATGTCAATAACCTCAGATATGCAGATGACACCACCCTTATGGCAGAAAGTGAAGAGAAACTAAAGAGCCTCTTGATGAAAGTGAAAGAGAAGAGTGAAAAAGTTGACTTAAAGCTCAAAATTCAGAAAACTAAGATCATGGCATCTGGTCCCATCACTTCAAAGCAAATAGATGGAGAAACAGTGGAAACAGTGGCTGACTTCATTTTGGGGGGTTCCAAAAATCACTGCAGATGGTGACTGCAGCCATGAAGTTAAAGGATGCTTACTCCTTGGAAGAAAAGTTATGACCAACCTAGACAGCATATTAAAAAGCAGAGACATTACTTTGCCAACAAAGATCTGTCTAGTCAAGGCTATGGTTTTTCCAGGAGTCATGTATGGATGTGAGAGTTGGACTGAAAAGAAAGCTGAGCACCGAAGAATTGATGCTTTTGAACTGTGGTGTTGGAGAAGACTCTTGAGAGTCTCTTGGACTGCAGAGAGATCCAACCAGTCCATCCTAAAGGAAATCAGTCCTGAATATTCACTGAAAGGAGTGATGTTGAAGCTGAAACTCCAATATTTTGGCACCTGATGTGAAGAGCTGACTCATCTGAAAAGACCCTTATGATGGGAAAGATTGAAGATGGGAGGAGAAGGGGACGACAGAGGATGAGGGCTTGAGTTTGAGTAAACTCTGGGAGTTGGTGATGGACAGGGAGGCCTGGTGTGCTGCAGTCCATGGGGTCTGCAAGGAATCTTCCTGACCCAGGAATCAAACTGGGGTCTCCTGCATTGTAGGTGGATTCTTTACCAGCTGAGCTACCAGGGAACCCTTGCTATCAGAGTTCTGTGAAAATAATTAGAAGAAATTAGTTAGTGCCACTTCACATTTTGAGGGGGGAAGACTAGGAAGCAGAAGAGAGCATCTCACAATATACAGTTAACGTATAAAACTATTTGGAATCTTAGAAAGACCACAGGCCTGTGTTTTCATCACGAAATAGGAAAATAGATATATTTGAAAGGACAACTGCATTATTCTTGCATATATTCACTGAGAGGTTAAAAAATGGTTTATAACTTTTCTAAAAGTTTTGGCAGTAAAAAAATCATTTCACATATTCTTTCATTGGTAGTAAATATACAACCAAGTTTATGGGCCTTCATTTTTAAATTACTGCTTACTAGAACCCACATTTGGTTCCAATCTCTTCCATTTAGAGGATATAATGTTTAGTTTGGCTCTTTTTTGTTTTTCCTTTTTATTTAAGGAGTAGGCTTTATTAATCTAGCTCTCTAACACTAGAGGCTAAAATTCAACTGGATTATAACTAACTATATAAAGAGTGCTGCCAGCAAGCCACAAGGGGTTAGGGCCCTTGCCACAGACATCCACCAAGATCAGCCTCCAAACACATAATTGGTAGGATTTTTGTCCTTTCATAGTGTTACAGAAGATGATAATGTGTTGTACAATTGATGTTATATTAAATTTGCTGAGTTACAGTACCATGAGCCTAAGTTTATGTGTGGGTGTATATATGAAAAAATGTAGATCAAACACCATTTATACTTAGTACTACAAATGGGCTAATAATTTAACATTAACAATCTGAGATATATTGCCAAATGTAGCATATTTATTTATTCCTCTGATAAGTATTTTTTCAAATACATTACTGAAGGCACACATCAATTTTCCATACTGAAAAAACACACTTGGTGACTGCCCTTAGAAATTTTAGTTTACTGGGAAATATGGACAATAAAAGAAGTCATTAAAATAAAGTGCCATGAATGTTATAAAAGGAGAAATTTGGGGAACAATAGAAATATAGAGCACAGAAACAAAAAATTCCTGTTGGAGGAAGTGATATTTTTTACTTCATCTCAGAAATTAGCCAGTGAATGTGTGCCGTGTATGTGTCATGGTGTGGTGGGTGTTGAGATCTTCTTCACACCATATTTACTTGTAATTTACAAGCCTCTTTTGGAAAACATATATTGCAATTTTTTTTTGGTGTTGCAATTCTTTTTTTGGAAGGAGAAACAAAGGAAATCAATGATAAGCAATGATACTGCCAACAGCCAGTTCCATCATCTACTGTATCTACACGTTTCCCTACTATCAGTAGGCACAATCTATTCTGAGAAACCAACATCTCTCCTAGAGAGGTTAACCGAAGCAGCAAAAACTGACAGGTACAAAATAAGTCAAACATTAGGTGTGACCAGATCCTTATCTGGACAGTATTGTGATATGCAGATTTAATTTTACCCTGCAGTTTGATGGATCTTTCATAGCTGGTCAATTTCATGTAAAATTATCTGTCCCAGCTTAATCTAAGTGAAAGGAAACATTTTAGAGATTTTTGTAATGAGCACTACCTTTCAGACAGGGAGCTGGCCCACCCCTGTGGCCTGCAGGCCAAATCCTCCTTGTTTTAGCTATTAAATCACATAAAGGATCCCTGAAGGCCCACTCAGATGAGTCCAGATGAGCTCAGGGAAAACAGAGGGAGAAGAGCGAGTCTGTCCTTGGCAGGCACAGGGCGGGTCAGTTGGCTCAGATGAATCTGTTGGGCTTTCACATCTCTTGACCACCCCCTGTGCTTTTAGATGTCATCATTTTACCCTCCTTTTCAGAGCTGCCTTGTAAAATTCATGGGAAACTTTCAGAAGCTCCTGAAGAAGAGGGTAAAAAAGCACAGTAGATGTGTTCACAGCAATTGTGAAGTAGGTTCCATTTTTAACAGCTATTCTGAATTCTCTTCTTCACATGGAAATAAAGTCTAAGCACTAATCTGGACATAGGAAAAGAATATTCAACACTTATAAGCAGCAAAATCATTTATGAGAGTTCTAGGTACATTATCTCATTATGCACATAATAAAAAGATGAGTTTTAACCAAACAATTTAGTGATAATAAAACCAATAATTCCATCTGTCACTGACAAATAAACTTATGGTTTAAAAGGCCAAAAAACTAATTAAAACAGAAAAGAAGAAAGAAGGAACTTGCCAGCAAGTTTACTGGCAAGATACACCTGACTGAATTTTTTTTAAGTAGACACACATAGGTGTGGAAATAAACTGCAGAGAGAAGGGATTAGGACAGAGAACCTCAAATTTCTTTAGGATGCAATCCCTCTGGTTTAATTAAAAGAAAAGATACAGAGAAAATAGTGGGGAGATGTGAATTCTGTACAAAATTTTGGATTCCCATCCAATTTAAGAAATGTTTACAGAGGATAAATTACATTGGTGATGCAAAGATGAGGGAGAGAAGGAAGATGGTTTAATCAGGGATAAGGAAGGAGGGAAAGAGTCCACAGAGAGAGAAGTCTGAGAAAAGCAGAGGAGGGGAAGGTGAGGTTCTTGCTGAGGGAGTGTGTGTGTGTGCGCTAGTTGCTCAGTTGTATCTGACCCTTTGTGACCCCATGGACTAGTCTGTCAGGTTCCTCTTTCCATGGAATTCTCTACTCAAGAGTACTGGAGTGGGTTGCCATTTCCTTCTCCAAGGGGATCTTGCTGACCCAGGGACTGAACCTGGGTCTCTTGCATCACCTCTGCTGGCAGGCAGATTCTTGACCATGTGAGCCACAAGGGAAGCCCGAGGGAATATTAACCAACAATTATTACCAAACGACAGTGTTTTAAGCTAGAAAATAAAAAGGAGAAACATCATGCTCAGTAATTCTCAGAGATAGCCTTTAAAAACAGTGAGGTTTTCTCATTGTTCCTCTTGTAGGCTTGCACTGCACCACCCCATTTATACCAGCAGTTGCACACGGGGATGTGCTGTCCAGATATGGCTGGCTCCATGTATAATTTTTCTGCATAGTGATTTTTTATTTGTATGTTTATGGGGGGATTTTTGTCAACATTTAAATTTTGGCACTATTTACATTTTTTTTTTTTAAGTAACAGATTCCTAGTTTCTGTTGAAAAAATTGAAAAATCTGGCAGGACTGGGATCGTTTGCCCAATTTGCCCCAATCAACACCAGCCTGTGTCATTTATTTCTTTTGACTGCCTCTGTAGACATTTCAGCCTGTGCTCCCCTCATCTACACTTGTACCAGCATCAGGCATTTTCAGGACCTATTCAGAAACAGATGGGGCCCTAGAGGGCACAGGATGACTGACTCCGAGATCTCGTTCTTACTTTTTTAGTATAGAAATTAAAAAAAAATTAAAAAGAAAAAAAGAAATTTAAAAATTCTGTCAGTGCAACTAGAGATTATTATACTAACTAAAGTAAGTCAGAAAGAGAAAGACAAATACGTATGATATTAATTATATGTGGATCTAAAATATGAGGCAAAGGGACCTACCCATGAGACAGAAACAGAATCACGGACATAATGAACAGACTGGTAGTTGTCAAAGAGTAGGGGGCTGGAGGAAAAATGGAGCAGAAGGTTGGGATTTAGCAGATATAAGTTTTTTATATAGAATGGATAAATAACCAGGTCCTATTGTATAGCACAGAGAACTATATTCAGTTTCCTGTGTTAAACCATAATTGAAAAGAATATTTTTAAAAGGATATATATATATACACACACACACTATATATATATATATATAATGCATGCATTGCATGCATGCTCAGTCACTTCAGTAGTGTCTGACTCTTTGCAACCCCATGGACTGTAGCCCGCCAGGCTCCTCTGTCCATGGGATTCTCCAGGCGAGGATACTGGAGTGGGTTGCCATGCTCTCCTCCAGGGGATCTTCCCGACTCAGAAATCGAACCCACAACTCCTGCATTGGCAGATGGATTCTTTAGCACTGAGCTACCAGGGAAACCCTTATATATAACTGAATCACTTTACTGCACAGCAGAAATTAACACATTATAAATCAACTATATGTCAGTAAAAATATTGATAAGAAAATAATTAAAAATTCTGCCAAAATTACTTATTTGCCTATTTGTTTTCCTACTAGACTTAAAACTCCACCAGAAAAAACAAACTGTTAAAAAACTTCAACCAATGCTTGATCCATCATTTCCTTCCCAGCATTTAATATAAGCAGTAAGTGATTCAATGAATCTTGAAAGCCACAGACAATCCCACAATAACCACGCTCTGGACCAGAGGCCGAAAACCCAGCCCAGACCAACACCCATGGAAACTCATGACTCACTGGATACAGTCCATCTGCTTTATGGAAACTAGCTGCTTCTGTTCCGATCCACTTGATATGTAAGTTGACAACTGGAAAGGAAAATGTGAGTTCATCAGTATGGCAAGATACTTCTGAACCAAAAGGGAAACTCCAGGATAAGAGTGAGAGGAGATAAAATAAGCTATATATTCACAGTGGAGTCAAATTTTATGCACCATAATACAAATGTTTCACAGGGGAGGGAGTTGGGGCAGGTGGAGAAAATGTAGCTTTCTTTAATTTCTATAGTGATCTCCTATTGCCTTCAAGCCCCTAGTCCTGCTGATTCAGTGGAATAAATTTGTTAATAAAAAGAATGTTTTAAGAAATTATTAAAACCTCAATCTCTTGCAGTCTAAAGCAAATGCACTTGTAATTAGTCCAAAGTCTGAACACTCTATTAGACCATTTCATTTTTCTAAGCAGTCTTTCTTTCTCCGCCTCTGTCTCAGTGTAATATCCCGACATCATGGTGCTCAGGGGGCTCTGGCCACAAGGCTTTCCTCTGAATCACCAGGGAATGATGCTGATGATCATCAGAGCAAGGTAACTGCTCTGATCTGGCCCTGGCTACTCTGAATTGTGTTGCATTCTACATTGTGGCACTCCATATTCTTGCCTGGGAAATCCCATGGGCAGAGGAGCTTGGAGGGCTACAGTCCAGGGAGGGGCGCAAAAAGTCAGACACGACTGAGCACAGTACCACCACTACGCTGTGGCCAATGTTACACCTCCTTTGGTAAAGTAATGCTTTTGTACTGCGTTTCTATTCTGATGCTAACCACTGTAGTTGAGAACTTCCCTGGTGGCTCAGAGGTTAAAGCGTCTGCCTCCAATGCGGGAGACCCAGGTTCGATCCCTGGGTTGGGAAGATCCTCTGGAGAAGGAAATGGCAATCCACTCCAGTATTCTTGCCTGGAAAATCCCATGGACTGAGAAGCCTAGTAGGTTACAGTCCACAGGGTCGCAAAGAGTCGGACACGACTGAGCGACTTCACCTCACCTCACCTCACCAACCACCGTAGTTAGCATTAGATTCTACAGATTTAAGGACACAGTCCCCAGCGAGACTACCTTCAGTGCAGATGTCAGTCACAAGTTCAGGGATCCCCAGGACACCACAAGTCTGACCAGCTGGCTCAAATTCTGGGAGTTCCCAAGATCTTCACTCAGGTTTGATCATTTGCTAGAATGACTAACAGAACTCAGGAAAGTACTACACTTACAACTACAGTCTTATTATAAAGGATACAAATCTGGACTGGTTAGATGAAGAGACACTTAAGATGAGGTCTGGAAGGGTCCCAAATGCAGAGCATCTGTGTCTTCTCTCCATGGAAACCAGGGTGTGTCATCCTCCTGCAAGTCAGTGTGTTCATCAATCAGTAAGTTCCACCAAGCTTCAAACTACACTTATCACACTCATCTTTAAAGCCTGTCCTCCTTCCCTGCCTGCAACATCCACAACCACACACTTTGAAACTGTAATAAAACACTAGGTTAGAAGAGAAAAGGGCTTGAAGCATATAGAAAATTTTCCTCCCCAAATTGTCTAATTTTGATAAAATTGGGAGATGTAATTCGTGCTGTGATTCATGGGGTCTCAAAGAGTTGGACACAACTGAGCTACTGAAATGAACTGAGCTGAACTGAATTCATTTACATATTAGGAAATTCATTTTACAAAAAAGACCCTCGAATATATCCAGTACTGGATACTTCTGTTGAGGGGAATGATGAGACTTTTACTTTTATATTCCATATAAAACATGTTTCACTTTCTTATATTTTTGTGTTTAAAATGTTTTAAACAAATAGAAAAATTAGTCAGTCAAAATACATTCTTCCTCTTGTTTTCGAACCAGGATGTAGTTTCAAAAGGGACATAACTGGGATAATGAGAAAGGAAAAGGGTGCCATCTAAGTTGCCCCAGATCAGTGCCTCTGAGACATGAGACCCACGTCACTCTTGCATCCACAGGTTATTACAGGGGGAACCCAAGTCAGATGTTGATGCCCTCAGGATTCTGATGGATTGTTTGTAGTATCAGGATGCCTTCTGCCTTCTCTCCAGACTCACAGAGCTCCTATGGACTCCTCTCTCTGAATGTTTTTAGTCCTTCCAAGTTCTACTGCACAATTCCTCACTCAGTCATATTCATACAACCCCAGTTCATGTTCCAAGAATTTGTCTGTTGATTTGAGTGTTTGATTCCGCAGCATACATTTTGCCATAGATGCTGTATTATAAATGATGGTTAAATCCTCAAAACTGCCCACGAAAGCTCTTTAAAGTTAATGTATTTGAAATATATACTACAAACAGTGCCATATTAACTATGCTTAAACAGCATGTATAATAACCATGTTTATAGAGAGGAAAACATATTTCATTTTGCAGCTAGAGATGCCAGAATTGTACCTGGAGAGAGGAGAATTGAGACCAAGAGGAAATTGGTCAGGGTAAACCTAGGACTTTGTCACTTTATGGACATCAGAAGAAGTACCTGACCTGGGCATCTGTTGCCCTTAATCTGTTCATCTTTTATCCAGAAATGATAGTTTGACTTTACTTTGGAGAATTACCCCTACCCTTCTCAGTGTATGTGGTTTGGGTGGTCCATCTAGTCAAGGCTATGGTTTTTCCTGTGGTCATGTATGGATGAGAGAGTTGGACTGTGAAGAAGGCTGAGCACCAAAGAATTGATGCTTTTGAACTGTGGTGTTGGAGAAGACTCTTGAGAGTCCTTTGGACTGCAAGGAGATCCAACTAGTCCATTCTGAAGGGGATCAGCCCTGGGATTTCTTTGGAAGGAATGATGCTAAAGCTGAAACTCCAGTACTTTGGCCACCTCATGCAAAGAGTTGATTCATTGGAAAATACTCTGATGTTGGGAGGGATTGGGGGCAGGAGGAGAAGGGGAAGACAGAGGATGAGATGGCTGGGTGGCATCACTGACTCGATGGGCGTGGGTCTGGGTGAACTCAGGGAGTTGTTGATGGACAGGGAGGCCTGGCGTGCTGCAATTCATGGGGTCGCAAAGAGTCAGACACGACTGAGCAATTGAACTGAACTGAACTGACCTTCCCTGTGACTCCAAGGTGGGGAATGCATGACCCAGGCAGTCCTGGCCACAATTAGTGGTTCAGCGACGGTCATGGTCTTTCTCTTCAGTTAGATCATGGACAATAGGAGGGCACATAGCATGACGTAAACACATTTGTATCTTCCAGGCAACGTAGCACAGTGCTGAGCACTAACAATGCAGCCATGTCCAGGTAAGGAAGAGAAGGCCGCTGATCTGAGACCATGTGTCAGGCTTCTTACATAGCCTACTGAAGTGTTAACTTTCTGGTCAATAATTGTTGCCAATTAGTGTTTTACCAGAAACCTGTTATATTCTGGAAATAAAATCTAAATAATCATGTTAATTTTAAAATACTTAATTTAAGTTTTTTAATATGACTATGATAAGAAAAATATGTATTCTCCTTAACAATCTTATAGTGGTATGTAGCTCACTTGCCATAAGAAGTAACAATAATAATGTCTGCTCTACCTGACTCACAGGTAAAAAATCCTCTCTTGAGAGTTTTAAAGATTAAAAGGGATACATTTTGTGAATGAACTTTGCAAAGCACTATACAGATAGTATTATTCTTATCATTACTGTTATTATTATTGCCATCTCTTATCCATTCAAATCAATTAAGACATGAAAAACAGGTCAGGACTGATTAAAACCATGTAAGCTACAAACTTCTCTATAATTTGAGATGAATGAATAAATTGAACGATATTTCACACACACACACACACACACACACACACACAAACTCACACAACACCTGCCAAAGAATCTTAAATATTATTATTTAAGGATGAGATGGTTGGATGGCATCAATGACTCGATGGACATGAGTTTGAGCAAACTTTGGGAGTTGGTGATGGACAGGAAAGCCTGGTGTGCTGCAGTCCCATCGGGTCTCAAAGAGTCGGACATGACTGAGTAACTGAACTGAACTGAACTGAACTGAATATAAATAAGTGCTAATTGTGCCCCTAGGGAAGTGATGAATTTTCTTATAACTCAGCAATAGAACTCCTTAATAATAAGAACTTGCATTCATGTTGTTGGTTAACAGCTTTGCCTTAACACATGAAATTATTCATCTCTATTCTAAACATCATTTTTTAGTAGTTGTTGTTTTTTTGCTCAAATAATATATCTATCCTCTCAAATTGTTACCAGAGGATCTCTTTTAAAAACTGGCTATGATTAGTTTGGCCTTGAGTTTGTATGGCAGGCACCTCAGAGACCATACAGAAACCTTGATATCCCTGGTACAAGTCTGTTCCTCATTATCTCAAATATATCCTTACTTAGAAACTACACCCACGTTCTTTCAAATATCATCCAGTCTGACACAGTATAATGATCTTCCCTATCTGAGGACACAGTAAGAGCAAGTGGCAGGAGAGGGAAAATGAATCAGTGACTTTTTGTCCTGACTCTGCCCTGGGCATCCTGTCTCATTATCTGGAAGAAAGGGCAGAAGACTGCCTACCTCCCCATAGAGTTCCTACCAACAGCTTAAAAAATTCAACCAGTGGCCTGAGCCCTCCTTTCAGTGAGTTCTCAAGAAAACATGCGGCACTGGAGCACCCGAAGAACCGGCACGGTTAAACCATGGATGCTTTCAAACCAAGCATCTTGCTTTCCCTTCCATTTGTTTAAAAGTAAATCAGTGAATAAATAATAAAAAGCTCCAGACAGAGCATTGTATAGCAAGGCATTTGTCAAAGAGCCAAAGGAATCTGGACATCGTCAATTACACTGGAAAAGCATATTGTAATGCAGGACTAGGGCAATGAGGCCAGTACAAAACTCCAGCAGCATGAAATTCCACTCGTAAATTCAGCAGCAACTCTGACTATAACCAGTCCTTCAGCTTTGAAATGAAAACCTCTTAGAAATCACTCTTTTTCTCATCTAGAGGCAACGTGTGCTAAGTCTTTCAGTCATGTCCAACTCTTTGCGGCCCTATGGACCATAGTCCATCTTGCTCCTCTAAGAGGCTTCTCCAGGCAAGAAGACTGGAGTGGGCTGCCATTTCCTCCTCCAGGGGATCTTCCAGACCAACGGGTGGAATCCATATCGCTTATGTCTCTTACATTGGCAGACAGGTTCTTTTTACCACTAGGGCCATCTGGGAAGCCCACTCAACTCTAATTCCAGATCTGCCCGATGTGGACCAAGAAACTTGAGCAGAGCATTCCAGCAAGTGCCAAGGACAGTTCCCTACACATGGTGCACGTTTGTGGCTAAATTTACACCTACCTCTCTGTTCCTAAGATTTCTTATTTAGAAAATTCCCCCATTAACACAGTAAATAACATTGCCACACTTACACCATGTACCACTACATTATTCTTCCTGGTTTAAAAACTATTTTCATATTCATACTCTCATGAAACATTCATATTAACTGTGGAACAAAGATGGAACAAGTATTACTATTATCATGAACAGATGAGATAAAGCTCAGGTTCATTAACTAGCAGTCACACAGCTATTAACATTAGGTTATGTAGCTATTTAACTCTTCATAGAGTTGTTGGATAACTTCCAAGAGAATGCATCTAAAATTAGCTGGTAGGTAGTAAAGACCCCATAAGTAGTAGTTATATGGAGAGGTAGGGCACAGTAAGTAAATCATAGGTTTTGAGTTTTGTATCTAGGTTCCATCACTTATCAGTGTTGTGTTCTAAACCTTCTTGAATTCATTTCCCTCACCTGTGAACAGGAATAAGAATTTCTACCTCATTCAATTGCTGTGAAAACCAGGTGAAAAACCATAGACAAAATACATAACACATAACTCAGATTCTCCGAGCATGTTATGACCTTTGTAAGTGATAAATGTGAAAATAAAACAAGATAATTTACATGATGATAGAACAAAGTCATGACTGAAAACACTTTAAAGGAAAAATCCAAAGCAAAGAGAATGGATGAGAAAAAGAAGCAGACTGACTGAAAGTAAAAATCATTACTTCATTCTAATAACTTGCTAATTATTTTTCCTATTGAAAATCCATAGTATCATGAACCTAGCCCACTTCAAATGAGATAATATAATGGGCTAACAATTGCGCAGGATATGAGAGTGGAGAAAAAGAGTTGAGGAGATAGCAAACATACTTCAATTCTTAAAATGCCTTAGTCTTAGAATCATCTAAAGTTATTACAACTCTATATAAGGAAACTTAGCAAGAGGCAAAGACAACAAAAGAGAAGCTAAAAACACAAGGTTACCAAAGTGTGAGGGAGCAATCTGAGAGGAGACGGGAAGAAAACATTGACAATACATTAAAGCCTTAAAGGAAGGAGATTTACAGAGCAGGTTATGCTGATCAGTCAAAAACATGGCGTTAGGTCCACCACCTCCTTTTACACTCATGATCACTATCACTTATTAAAAGTGTGCTGGACATCTTTTACTGTGCAGTTATCTTTGTAGAAAGGTCTTCTCACTCTCTCTTTCCAGAGAAAGTCAAATCTGTCTCCTGGATTTCTGTACAAGAGATGCTGAGCAGCCTCTGCCTCTCCTCAAACTTCAAAATGGCAGTTGAGGACTTTTTCAGACTCTTTCCAGGTGGGCGAGATGGTTTTGAGAGGCCAGGATCATTTTTAAGAACCACAACCCCACTAGTAGTATTATCATGCTTATTTCTCTACAAGGCCTTTCTGACACCTGAGGGAATTTCTCATATTAAATTTCTAATGATCTATCTTGGAAAGAGACAGTAGTAGGCTTCCTCTTTTATACTGTTTCTTTCAAAAATTCCAGATAGTTTTAGTGTATTAACATTTCAATAAAACTAATCCTCTCTTTATAATAAATCATAACTATCTTGTAAAAGGCAGCATTGAGATATATATATCAGTTCAGTTCAGTCGCTCAGTTGTGTCCAACTCTTTGTGACCCCGTGAATCGCAGCACGCCAGGCCTCCCTGTCCATCGCCAACACCCAGAGCTCACTCAGACTCACGGCCATTGAGTCTGTGATGCCATCCAGCCATCTCATCCTCGGCCGTCCCTTTCTCCTCCTGCCCCCAATCCCTCCCAGCATCAGGGTCTTTTCCAATGAGTCAACTCTTCGCATAAGGTGGCCAAAGTACTGGAGCTTCAGTTTTAGCATCATTCCTTCCAAAGAAATCCCAGGGTTGATCTCCTTCAGAATGGACTGGTTGGATCTCCTTGCAGTCCAAGGGACTCTCAAGAGTCTTCTCCAACACCACAGTGCAAAAGCATCAATTCTTCGGCGCTCAGCCTTCTTCCCAGTCCAACTCTCACATCCAGACATGACCACAAGAAAAACCATAGCCTTGACTAGATGGACCTTAGTTGGCAAAGTAACGTCTCTGCTTTTGAATATACTATCTAGGTTGGTCATAACTTT